>CM076574.1:716831390-717129358 GCA_034641835.2 Pinus albicaulis | reverse complement strand
GCACCCACCTAATTATATCTAATTATATATTAATTAGATATAAAATAAATTACAATACATGTAAAATCAAAATCAATATATTAAGTTTACATGCCATTTACTTTATATAAATTAAAAAAGAAACTATATATTAGGTTTTTTAAATAAAATTATATATTAATTTTTTTTTAATTTCAATTATATTAATATTTTTATATAAAATAGATATAAAATAAAGATTGAAAATATTTTTTCTATTTTAGGAATATTGCTTCTGTGAGCCATAAATTGTGAAAAAATCTTTCGGTAAAAATCACATCCAAATAAATTTGGTCGACGCGTTTCGAACCAGCTAGTGTGGTTCATCATCAAGATTTGATGAAAAACTGATCAGGAGACCCAATTAAATAGATATGAGAAGCTCCAACTAGCCGTTGAAAAATAACGACTAGTTAGACTAAATCAAAGTCATAGAAATAAAAAGTCAAAAAATAAATTTTATTTTTATTTTTATTTAATATACAATAAGAATTATTCAAAATATTCTAGAAGATTAAATAAATATAGGATTATTTCTATTAATAAAACATAGTTAAAATATTTATTTTGTTTAATATTATTTAAAAACATAAAGGATTAAAGGCTACTATAATAAAATAAAAATAAAATAAAATAAATTATAATAAAATAAAATTAAAATAAATAAATAAATAATAATTATTTAATTTTTAATAATTTTTATTTTAATTTATTTTATTAATATTTATTAAGTAATTTACTTATTTATATATTTATTTTATTTATTTATTTATTTATTTATGATTTTATTTGATTTTATTTTATAGATTTAGTAAGTTAAAATAAATAAATAAATAAATAAAATTTAAAAATTTATAAAAATTAAAAAATAAAAATAAAAATAAAAATAAAAAATATAATAATAATAATAATTATATAAAAATAAATAAATAAATAAATATTTTATTTTATTTTATTTTTATTTTTATTTTTTATTTTTTATTTATTTTTTATTTTTTTATTTAATTTTTATTTTTATTTATTTTTTTATTTATTATTTTTTTAGGAATGAAGAGCAGGAATCCAGCACCTTCTAACCATCCACCCATCATTCTTGTTCAGGTTAAGAGGCCTCTTTTCGATTTCCAAGGCTTCTCACAACTTGCGGTGGTGGAAGTGGTCGATCTTCGCAATCACCTTCGCATCTTCAATGCAAATGTGATGATTAGTCTTCTCAACATGCTCTGCTAGGGCCGAGGAGCGCGATCTATTATGCTTAAGGTCAGCGACATGCTCATGAATTCTTTGATTAATAGACCGGCCCGTTTCACCATTAAATAAATATAGGATTATTTCTATTAATAAAACATAGTTAAAATATTTATTTTGTTTAATATTATTTAAAAACATAAAGGATTAAAGGCTACTATAATAAAATAAAATAAATTATAATAAAATAAAATAAAAATAAAAATAAAATAAATAAATAAATAATAATTATTTAATTTTTAATAATTTTTATTTTAATTTATTTTATTAATATTTATTAAGTAATTTACTTATTTATATATTTATTTTATTTAATTATTTATTTATTTATTTATTTATGATTTTATTTGATTTTATTTTATAGATTTATTAAGTTAAAATAAATAAATAAAAATTAAAAATTTATAAAATTAAAAATTAAAAATAAAAATAAAAATAAAAAATATAATAATAATAATAATTATATAAAAATAAATAAATAAATAAATATTTTATTTAATTTTATTTTTATTTTTATTTTTTATTTTTTATTTATTTTTTATTTTTTTATTTATTTTTTATTTTTATTTTTTTATTTATTTTTTATTTTTTTAGGAATGAAGAGCAGGAATCCAACACCTTCTAACCATCCACCCATCGTCCCTATTCAGGTTAAGAGGCCTCTTTTCAATTTCCAAGGCTTCTCGCAACTTGCGGTGGTGGAAGTGGTCGATCTTTGCAATCACCTTCGCATCTTCAATGCAAATGTGATGAATAGTCTTCTCAACATGCTCTGCTAGGGCCGAGGAGCCTGATCTATTATGCTTAAGGTCAGCAACATGCTCATGAATTCTTTGATAGATAGAGCTAGGCTAGTTTCAGCAATGTAAGGTGTCCCACAAGAGCATGGAATCAAGTACACACCCTTACCATCCTTAGGGAAAATCGGGTCTTTAACAGATCTAAGGGAACCTCGAATGGTGCGGTAGGGTTTAAACGTTGAGGAAGCATTAAACTTCTTTAGGATCCTAGCAATTTTATTCGTAGTACCTTGGATAAACGGAAGGTGAACTCCAGATAATCGTTCGCAAGGATCTTTCTTAACTCTAGGACCCCTTTCCACTTTTTGAAAATCTTTAAGGCAGTGAATTTTACTATAACCATTTTTATTAAAAACTTTAAGGAGATGAGCCTTTTCACCTTCAAAATGGTTAACATCAGAGATTCTAAAGGCTTTGGTAGCTAAGGTGTTGAGAACTTTGAGCTTCTGAGTAGCGAAATGGTGAGAAATAGCATGTAAATACTGCTCAGTGTGTGTCTTCTTTCTAAAAACTTGATGAGAAAAATAACCATCTTCATTCCTAGAAAGGAGGACATAAAGAAAAGGCAAGCTACCATTATCTTCAAATTCCATGGTGAACTTAATGAAGTTAGATTGATCATTAAGATGCTAGAAGAAAAGGTCCAATTTCTCCTTACCATGAGGCCACACAACACAGGTGTCATCGACAAATCTTTTCCAAAGCTTAGGTTGATAAAGGGAAGAGGAAAGGGCTCTAGATTCAAAGTCTTCCATGAACAGATTAGCTACCACAGGAGAAAGGGGGGAACCCATGGCCACACCACAAATCTGTTCATAAAATTTACCCTCAAAACTAAAAGAAAGTCAAGGTTGGGCAAATTTCAATAAGATTGCCAGTATCACGAGATCAGTGACATGAGAAATAACATCAACAACCTCCCTAATAGTCAACCTTAACTTAATAATTTTAAACTTGATATTACAAGTATTATTATTAAATTATAATTATCTAAAATTAATATAAAATTATAATGTTTAATATAAATATTGAAATATTTGATTTATCATTAACAATAATTTTTTTTTTTGATTAATATATTTTTATTTCAATTATTATATGTTAATTAGATATAGAATAAATTATGATTGATGTAAAATCAAAATCAATATATTAATTTTACATGCAATTTACTTTATATAGTTAAAAAAGAAATTGTATATTAAATTTTTTAAATAAAATTTTATATTAATTTTTTTTAGTTTCAATTAAATTAATATTTTTATATAATATAGATATAAAACAAAGATTGAAAATATTTTTTCTTAATAGTCAACATTAACTTAATAATTTTAAACTTAATATTATAAGTATTATTATTAAATTATAATTATCTCAAATTAATATAGAATTATATTATTTAATATAAATATTGAAATATTTTATTTATCATTAACAATAAAATAATTTTTTTGTCATTAATATATTTTTATTTCAATTATTATATATTAATTAGATATAAAATAAATTACCATACATTTAAAATCAAAATCAAGATATTAATTTTACATACCATTTACTTTATATAAATAAAAAAGAAATTATATATTAATTTTTTTGAATAAAATTATATATATATATATTTTTTAATTTGCATTACATTAATATTTTTATATAAAATAGATATAGAACAAAGATTGAAAATATTTTTTCTTAACTTAATAATTTTAAACTTGATATTATAAGTATTATTATTAAATTATAAATAAAAGTACGTTAATAAAAAATTCAAGAGTTAAACATTCGGTGGCGTTTCAAGTTTTAAGCTCCGGAATTTCGTGTAATGAGCCATCATTGACTTTTATGTCACGTGCTTTAGTCGTATTCTGTTTACGGCCCGGTAGACTTGGGATGGTGCACTTAATATATAATATTTAATTCCTTTCAGCTCCGGCCCTATCTCTATTTATATTTTCACCTCGCCTGTTCTGTTCACCGTCTTCCTCTGCTGTTCTTTTCAATCTTTCTGTTTGTTTTGGGGTCGATATCAATGGCTGCTTCGAAGCTCTTATTAGTGTTGGGCATTTGCGTTGTGGCCCTCTTCTTGTTGTCTCCTGTAACAGCCATAGACGATGATCCTGCCTTTGGAAACCAGCATGCAACCACAATGAGATCACTAGCTAAAATACCACAGCTGAATCACTGGTGGCTTTTCTGTTGTTTTTCTAACTGATGCAATTTGAAAAAAAATCTAAACAAGAATCACTTCGTTCCTTATTAATCTAATTGTAATAAAAAAGTATTTTAATAGTTTGTTACAGTTTGTTGTAATTTTGTGTGATGTGTGTCTGTGTATAGAGTCGGATGTCTGTTCGTGCCGCAGATATTGCCAGGTGGATGGGCATCTATATTGCTGCAATTATGTCTGCAATTCGGTGTCACGCCTCCCAGACCCGGGTTCTTACCCATATATCATAACTTAGATATACTCGGCCACATTTTGTCGGGCCTCCCGAGACCCCAGTTCTTACCCATATATCATAACTTAGATATACCTCGGCACATTTGTCACGCCTCCCAGACCCAGGTTCTTACCCATATATCATAACTTAGATATACTCAGCATTATGCATCAGCTAACAAAAAAACTACTTATTGAATCCATTTCAAATTCATACGGTTATCCGGTATTTACTTCTTTTGAGTAATTATAGACAGTCATGGGAATATAAGAATTTCTCAAACTTTCCAGTTTGCAAGCCTTATAAAATTTTCAACATTTTAAAGTTGCAGCATCGAGGTATAGATGTATGCCTCCTCGCATACATCTACCTATACTCAGTTAACCTCCATTGCTCCAACTACTTCCCCAGCAGTTTAGATGGACGGTAAACCGATGCTCTGTTCATTGTATTTTTACATATGCTTACAATATTCCCTCACATAAACTTTTGTCACACAATAGATGTTCAAGTAGGATTTCCCTTTATTCTACTGTTACAAACATTCAACATGTTTGACACTCTGGTGCAGATTCAACTATTCCATGGGAAAACTAGGACACAGATCCTCTTGCCTCAATCAAATAGGGGAGGATACTGAACTGGATAGTTTAGACTCCCTAGTGTTAGATCCTCTTACTTAGTTAGGATTCAACTTCTACTTTCATATGTTTACACGTACATTTAATAGAATAATTTAAATTCTTAGTTCTACAATTCTTTCCCCTGTAACACAACTGACACACTGAACCCCATACTGCTATCACAGGGTTGTTGTTTCCTACCTTCTGTTATTGGTTACAGGGAATTCTGTGCCATCAATATTGCTATGATAGGTTTAGTTGTTTGGTACTTGCTATTCATGGTTACTGTTTTGTTAACATTTTCTGTCTTCACACACAACAATTTAATATTCCTTTAAAAGACATCAAGCTACACCTATACATAATCATGAGATTAGCTGTTCAAAGGATCTACCATCTTTAACTCCATTACTACAAGGAAATCATTCCCATACTCCAACCAAGTGCCTCTGCTATCCATAGCTTTAGTTTACAATTACATGAGTTACTGAACAAATAATCAATCTAGAATGTGCATAATGAACCATAACATAACAATTCATAAATTGCATAATGAACCATAACATCACAACTCATAAAACAGGGATATATTTAATACAGACTTACAGAAATTTCCAAGATTAGGCATGCATACCTATACTATGACCAGTCCTCCCAACCTTAGAATCCTCTTTATCTCCCAGGATTCACCCCTGAGCAGAGATCCTCCCAGAACAGACTAACCTCAATCTGTTCTGGAGCAGCTTATTTAAGTTGTGCTTTCCCCAAGCCTGTTTCCAATTCTGCGTCCAGAATTTCAGGATGCTTTATTCATGTTTAGCCTAGGCTTCCCATTCTGGGACTCTTTAAAGCTGCTTTAAGCTTTTCCTCAGCTTTTCCAGCTTTTTCTCATCTCTTCCCAACTACTCCTCTTCATTGGGGAAATTTAGATTTTTCCTCAAAAATCTAAATTAGAAATAATTTCTTTCAAGGATTTTTGAAAGATTTTGGGGAAAGTCTTTTCCTTTTCCATCACCTCATGGATTAGGCATGTGATCTCACTTTCTCATCTGGTCATAGTGCATACACAATATTTTATTTATTTTTTCATAAATAAATAGTTAACCATATCCACACAATAATTATCCATTGGGGTCCACTCCCCTATGGATTTATGTTCAAATGTCTAATTTGAAAAGCATAGAACTTGGGGGTGTTACATATTCCCCCTCTGAAAATAAACACCGTCCTCGGTGTTGCCAACTATCTACTTAGTTTATTTTGAACATAATTATGAATGCTTTTCCATCATCTTAGCTTCTCTGTTCCATGTAGCTTTTCAGCAGTAAAGTGCTCCACTGCACCTTTACTCTAGCTACTGTTCGATTTCGCAATTCAATTTCTTCCCGCTTTCAGATTTGAAGCGGCTCTGGAAGGAATTCCTCTTCTGGTTCCACCTGGACCACATTCCAATCAATAATGTGAGAAGCATCATGTACAAAAATTATATTTTTCCAACAAGGAGATATGAAACACATCATGAAATTTAATATGCAAGTGTAAGGCTAGTTTATAAGTCATTAGTTTCCCCCCTTTCCAACACCTTCCTCGGTGTTACACTTTAACGTTGATTTTTCAACTTTGACAAAAATTTCTTCTTTGTCCTTGATTAGTTTCCAGCAGAGTACTCTCCTACTTCCACTCTATTTACTGATGCCTTATGCAGTTGGTTTTCTTCCTACTTCTTTGCAAGAAGTCTGTCTGGAAGATCTTTTATTCTGGTTTCTCTGTCCACAATTTATACCAATGTAAGTAATATCAGGTACATACAATTTATAATCCACAACAACATTCTGCATTTCAATAACTTAAGAAATTCAGTTATTAGTCAAACCGTTCAGGTTCATAATAGTTTAGTGCACTTTTAGTACACTACTTATCCTTTCTTGTTTTTCAGTGAGATTCTTTCCTCACACAACTTGGTCCAGTTTAGCTTTTCTTGAGGTGATTTATCTTCACCTTGTTTTCTCCTTGGTTCCAGAGTGTACACTTTCCTGTTACACACTTGGCTAAACAATTTTACACTTTTCATTAGTACTCATAAATGAAAGAAAACAATTGTATCATATGCATGTTTATGCTTACCCTTTCTCAGTTCATAGCCGTACTTCCAGTATCTTATCATTGTTTTCTTTTGTTAGTCAATCAATTTAATTAGTAATAACTAGACTCGTTAATAATCTCTACAATTCAATGCTTACTTCACACATGAAATTTTTTCCTCTAACCTCTTTTATGAATTGTATCCACTAGTTCAAAACTTACGTGAATAAATTTGGATCTGATGGGTTTCCCCCACACCCATGTCCAAATGTATCTCATCCTCTTTTCTCTCAGTTGGTAGCTGTATGATTTCACACTATTTCCCTGTCTTGCATTTAAGACTCAGGAAAATTAAATTTAATAAAATTTACACCAACAAAATTTTATAGTGTGAGTACATATTTCTTTTATAGTGATATATGTAATTACTATGATTCCTCACATTCACAAGTATTACTACTTGATAATGTCAAAAGTAAATTTGACACAGTTTCCCCTTTTTCAAAGAATCACCCGAATTTATGCATTTACTCTTAATTGTATGTTCATGCTTTACTAATTCCAATGATGATTCACCAATTATATCTATATGTGGATTTCACTAATCATTAAAAATCAATCCATGGTTTATATAGGTTTTCAATTCTACCCTAGCTAGCCCACCTGGGAAAATTTGATTTATCCCTTCATTCATTCATTCATAACTCAATGTAATGGATTTGCATTACATTATTTAATATGCAATGGTCCACAATTACTAAACCAACTATTTAACTGTGTTTATAACTCGTACTTAAGCTTACCACTTCATTATTTTCCATGTACATGAACTAAAATATGCTTATCACAAAATACTTTAGTCATGACTTAAATATACTTTATTTCTTCTCCCTTAATCCTGTGGGTATAAAGTTTGAAATTTACTAACTGAAATAAATTATCATGTATGAAGATATTATATTCATACAACTCAACAAAGTTAACATTATAACATATAACAAGATCACCTATATTTATAATGTTAATTGTAGATTTAACTTATGTCCCACGTGCAATTTGTTTCCTTTTAATCTATCATTTCTCATGATAATTATTACTATTATATATATATATATATATATATATATATTTAATAGTTAATTAAGAATTTACAACTTATATTTAACATACCTCTATTAAATATAAATTGTCCTTTTCCTATTATCCACCTTTCTCTATATATTCAATATAAACTTTCCTTCTTCTTTTGTTCCAATAACTATGGTAACACATAGTATTATCTAACATATTAGGGACATATATCACCCTACAATTATTCCTTTATAGCCTTTCATGCTTCAAATCAACTTATTGTTATAAAGAATATTAATAACATTCTATTTTAGTTGTTTTAACACTCCCAACTTTTAACCCCAGTTTTAATTACATATATCCATTTCTTAACCTTATCCTGAAAGTTAATTTTTCTATAGATATATATTCTTGCACACATAATTATTTATGCTCAATTCCACCACATTGTATATATATTAAATTTTCTTTATAAAGCTCTTTGTTATATGAACCATGATAATTCATATCATTAAATCCTCCACTCTTTTTCATATATATATATATAGAACCACTCTATATATATTTAATATAAATTCCATCATGTATATATAAAATCCACCATATATACATATAATCCACCACATCTATATAGAATCCACCGCATGTATATATATATATTCACCATATATATATAAAGTCCACCCTATATAAAATCCAACAATTAAATTAATACTGCCATAATTATTTTTCTTATTTAATGTACAAGGTAGCTTTATACCCTCGTACCCACTTACAATTCCCTTTGTGATGGACTTATAAAGTTTTAATTTGAACCAATATAAGAACAATTGAGATGGTCTCGGCTATTGTTGAGTTAATAATTTATAATAGAATTATTTTCTATTATTTTCAACCAAGTACGTGAATACCTAAACTTACAGGCCTTTCTATTTTTATGTTTCCAAACTGTCCGTAATGTTCCTCTTTTCCACAAAATACTCTTTTCCACAAAATGTTACTCTTCACCTTCTCGTTTATACATGGAAACCAGTTTTAATAAACTAATTAACTTCATCATAAAATGTATTGATTACATAGTAATTATATACATGTTAGCCTTTTACACCTAACCTCACCCTCAACTTAATTTGAAGAGGTATTTAATTTCACCGAGAGCACTTTGTCCTTCAAAAGCACATGATGCCATACTTAACTAACATATTTAGTAACTATAGTCTTTTCGATATGCTCTTAAAGATATATTCGTTTTTCTATATATATATAGAATACGCTCTTTGATACCATTATATAACCCCTACTTTTATATAACACACTAATACTATAACCCTACATTATATAACATATTACCTTTAATACGTGAAGGCATACCATTTGTCAACTATCTATATATATTTATAAAACTCCCGTTTTATATTAGCACGGATTTTGTATAGCTGTAAACACTTGTATATATCAATTGCGAATATGATTGCACCCGTCGTCGTCGTCGTGGAGCTGAAGGTTCTCCCATTTACACGTCTCTATGCTGAAATCAATTTTCATTAATTACTTACCTATTTTCCATCCAGCTCACGACTTACCAGCTCACGACTTACCTTCTTGAGCCACGGAAATTTCTCAACTACCGGCGTGGCGTCTTGACAGGGCTTGCGGCCTACGCAAGTCTCTGGACATTCGAATCGCGCTGTCATAGTTACAATAGCTTGGGATATTTTTTTTATTTTTTATTTTACTCCCGAATCACTTTCTGAAATGAAATCACATCCAAGTGTACCATTCCCTATCTCCGAGCTTTCTTGGATCCGCGTGAGACAGTGTAATCTCGTGCCAGTTGTAGGGATGAGATTTATTAGGGTTTTCTGCCCCAATTTTTTTCTTTAAAACCGGTTGCCCTTTCGTGATACCCCAGAGGTGAGAACCGGAATTTATTTGCATGCAAAGTGTCAGGTGTTCGAGTCTTTGGGAGTATAAACCCTAAATCAGCTACTGTGTTTGCAGAGATCTATGCTGGTAGCGATCAACTATTCTCTTTTCGTTTCTGATGGGTTGTTTTTTTGTTCGATTGCAGGTGCGTAGCTGGTTTCTCTGGCTGGTGTATTATCTGTTGTTCCATTGTAGTAATTCTTTGTTTAACGATTCATATTCTTCCTGCTATTATCCAGGTCTATCATTTTTTCTGGGAAGAAGTTGTAACTTAGATGTCTACAGTGCGAGGGTTTTAATTATATTTCTTTTCTCTCCGTGGTGAAGCGGAATGCTGTGTCGCTACGTCTTATATTCATGGGTTAACTTTTTTTTTCCCAAGTTGTAGTGAACCTTTCACTCTTTTTATGCCGCGAGGAGTGACCAGACTCTCCTCTGCTTCTCGTCTTCCATGAATTTATCGAGATCAGCGTACCTCTGCTAAATCTCTGTATCACTTAATTTTTTTCCTAAACTCGGTGTTGTGATGTGGTTTTCCAGGAAAGTTATCAGAGAAAACGCACTTAAAACCCAGCCATATCTCCTGGCAGGTGTATAGGTACATGTATTGTATTTAATCGTAACTAGGCAGGCTGCCTAGTGATTATCATGCTGTAGAAAATTAGTTTACCCATGGCAGATACGCCGTGCCTCCATCGTATCCTGCAACTAAAATTTTGTTTTGCTATATGGTTTCACTCACTTTTCTGCTGGTATGGAAATGATATAACAACCACTATGTAAAAATTCCCTCTGACAGAGCTATATTACCTTCTCTTTACCGGCATACACAGGTATTTTGGGCGTAAATCTCTTTAGTCTTGTTCGCACGGTCATATGTAAAATTTGAACATACCTCCTCCACTCTTAACGCACTGTTATTCGTATAAATTGCACATACAGTCTCAAATCTTATCGCACCGTTACTCTGACAATTTTAAATAGGCGTTTTCAAATCTTATAGTAAGGCTATACCTGTTTCTGCTATTGGAAATCGGTAATGTCATACAAAATGGGCTAATACATGTTCCTCGAGTTATGTGAGATCAACTACGAGGTTAATATTGTCTATGAACTGTTTTAATTAATCTGTTCACACTAACTGCTTCCGCTCAACGCATCCCATATGCGATGTCTAGGGTAAGATGAGGACTGAAATTTCTTTTCGTAAGTACGGATATGTCTTGATTAATTTATGAGAAATGTCCAAGTGAAACTATCACATCGCATTTCTCGTGGAATATTTATTATGTTTCTTTTTAACTTGGGCCGAATCATAGTATGGGCTTTTATAAAATTCTAATATATATGTTTCCACTCATGCCGTGCTAAAATTCTAATATATGCTACCATACATGTTATATGTTAGTCCTTTTTTCAAGGTAAAACTGACCATCGATATAAAATTAAGCACTTATTTTGTTTTATAGGTAGATGATAGAAATTCGAGTGGTGTGCCTTAGTTATAAGTTAGGGCTTTGTTATATATATATATTTTTTTTTCATGGATTAAAAGTATATGCTAGGAATGTTATATAAAGGATAGGATATTTCCATAAGGTAGAAGATCTCCTGAACTACAAAATTTGGAAATACATACTCAGTTGTTTATTTTCCTTTCTCATTTTTGATCTTATCAGGTAGCTTCCAATGATATTGAATTATTTTTCTAAAATATGAGCATGCACCTTCACATTTATATAATTTCATGAAATACCAGTTAATATTGAATTTTCTGTGGAGACTAAGTACCTTTGGATTCAACCCTATTGGATTTAAAGTTCCTGTAGCTTTCTACTCCATGGAATTCTGGTCTACAACTGAACAGAATTTAGAAGGCGAAAACCTAAAGATAGATTCAGTTAAATGCAGTACTAAAATCACTCATACCATTCCATTAATTTTTATATGTAGTCAATTCATAATGATGTAAAATAGAAGAGCATCATATTTAAAGACCTACCATTTCATGCAGTAGACCAAGCTCCCACCACAGATCAACCTTTACTCTTATCTCTAGAAGTTCCCTTTCTATGCGTCTAGGGAAATAAATATAAATTCATTTTTTTTCTCTTTGTATGTCCCATTCTTACCCTCAAAATTGAAAGATTTCTAGTGAGGTTAAATCATGGAAAAAAAAAATGATACATTCCTATGAAGGTGCTGATGCTCAATAAGGCCAGCTAAATTATATATCAGTTAGGTACTACTGTTTTTCCCCTTGCTTTTCATCACAGTAAGGCAGCATCGATCTTTGCTACTGTATTAAGATGGTTTCAATATCTTAACTTTATGAACCCTGAATTTCTTTTACATAACGATGATAGTAGAACAATGGCTAAATATGTCATTGTAAACTTACAGATTTATATATTTTTTTTTCATCATGGATATATATTCCGAGTGAAGAACAATCATACTCTATTATTTTACATAGAAATAATATTTTTCTGAGAGATATCGGTTTCCAGTTTTAAACCTATTATAGGTTTAACCATTCTGGTATATGAGCCTCCTCATATTACTCCCATATCAATGTTTCTACTTCATCACAATCTGTTACATGTATACCTGATAGTATATCCAAGATATTTGTATACTTGAAGTAATATTTTTAATTTTCATAAAATTTATAACAGTTTACTAGTTCTTTGTGAGCACATCTCTTGCCCAATTTTTGAACTGGTGCTCTGATACCATTTGTCACGCCCTCCGTAATCTGTGTTCTACCTATATATCATAACTTAGATATACTTACATTTTTCACGCCTGCACTGTGTTCTACTCCATATATCTGTTCTTAGATATACTCCAGCATTTCTCACGCCTCCCAGACCCAGGTTCTTACCCATATATCATAACTTAGATATATTCAGCATTATGCATCAGCTAACAAAAAAACTACTTATTGAATCCATTTCAAATTCGTACGGTTATCCGGTATTTACTTCTTTTGAGTAATTATAGATAGTCATGGGAATATAAGAATTTCTCAAACTTTCCAGTTTGCAAGCCTTATAAAATTTTCAACATTTTAAAGTTGCAGCATCGAGGTATAGATGTATGCCTCCTCGCATACATCTACCTCTACTCAGTTAACCTCCATTGCTCCAACTACTTCCCCAGCAGTTTAGATGGACGGTAAACCGATGCTCTGTTCATTGTATTTTTACACCCTTCCAAACATAAAATTTTACGTCATTAGCTAGATGCTCCAAGTAGGATTTCCTTGTCTACCGTTAATACAAATATTCAACATGTTCACACTCTCGTGCGTATTCAACTATTCCATGGGAAAACTAGAGCATGATCCTTTGCTTCAATTAAATAGGGGAGGATACTTAACCGGATAGTTTAGAATCCCTAGTGTTAGATCCTCTTACTTAGTTACGATTCAACTGCTACCTCCTTACACTATTACTAATAGAATAATTTAAATTCTCGGGCCACAATTATTTTGTAACAATAACCGACACAATCGAACCCCATACCGCTATCACATGTGGTTGTTGCTTCTACCTTCATA
Organism: Pinus albicaulis; assembly: GCA_034641835.2. Classification (NCBI taxonomy): domain Eukaryota; kingdom Viridiplantae; phylum Streptophyta; class Pinopsida; order Pinales; family Pinaceae; genus Pinus; species Pinus albicaulis. The sequence goes on along the minus strand of CM076574.1, from coordinate 717,115,584 downwards.
TTAAGAATGTGGAATTTGTGACATCAATATTGGTTATGATAGGTTTAGTTGTTTGGTACTTCTGTCGTTCATGGTTACTGCTTTTATATTAAGGTTTTCAATATTTTGTTAATATTCCTTTAAAATACAAAGAAGCACCTGTACATAATCATGGGATTAGCTGTTCAAAGGATCTACCATCTCTAACTCCATTTTACAAGATACTCATCCCTATATTCCAACCATTTGTCTCTGCTATCAATAGCTTTGGTTTACAATTACATGAGTTACTGAACCAATAATCAATCCATAATTTGCATAAGAAACTATAACATCACAATTCATAAATTGCATAAGAAACTATAACATCACAATTCATAAATCAGGGATATATTTAATACAGACTTACAGCAATATCCAACAATAGGCATGCATACCTCTACCATGACCAGTCCTCCCAACCTTAGAATCCTCTTTATCTCCCAGGATTCACCCCCGAGCAGAGATCCTCCAAGAACAGACTAACCTCAACTGCCTGAGCAAATTTATTTTAAGTCATGCTTTCCTAAAGTCTCTGCTTCTCTCCAATTTCATGCCCAATTCTCTGTGATGTTTATTCCCTGCTTAGCCTAGGGCTTCCCATTTTGGGACTCTTTAAAGCTGCTTTAAGATTTTCCTCAGCTTTTCCAGCTTTTTCTCACCTCTTCCCAACTACTCCTCTTCATTGGGGAAATTTAGATTTTTTCCTCAAAAATCTAAATTAGAAATAATTTCTTTCAAGGAGTTTTGAAAGATTTTGGGGAAAGTCTTTTCCTTTTCCATCACCTCATGGATTAGGCATGTGATATCACTTTCTCATCTGGTCATAGTGCATGCACAATATTTTATTTATTTTTCATGAATAAATAGTTAACCATATCCACACAATAATTATCCATTGGGGTCCACTTCCCCTTTGGATTTATTTTCAACTATCTCATTTGAAAAGCATAGAACTTGGGGGTGTTACATTCAACTTACAGAGCTCTTGGATGGTGCTGCACCCCCTGTCGCCATCACTAAATCAACGAATGTTGGTGCATTGGATGTTAGGTCATAGCCGCCGGATGAATAATAAAAATGTTGTTTATTATTAATGATGTTTGGAGTTCCTCGATGTGTGGGTGCTAGATGGAATGATAAGAATGTTTGTGTGGTCGTCGTATCTTGCTAGATAATAAAAATGTTTGGGTTAGTTGCTTGTTGCTGAATACTTGACCAAAATGCTAGTTCTATGTAAATTTGGAGCTATGGATCTAGATAAAGCAAGAATCTATTAGTCTTTATGTTTGCTTGTGGTGCAAGCCTACGATTATGACATGCATGCTCTTTGATTGATAATATTTGGCCACTTTTAATGGGCTGTGTGTTTATAATAAGTTCTTACTATTTTGATTAAAAACTTATTTGTGGTTTATTAATTGTATGGAAATTTACTTTTGTATTCTCCAAAACAGTAAGAATATTTCATTTTCCATATGGTTTAGTTCTCTATTTAAATTTACCGTGTAATTGTGTTTAAATGCTTATTTGTGGTTTAATTGTATGAACAAATATTTTTGTGTTTTTCCAAACAATAAAAAATATTTCATTTTCTTATGGTTTAGTTTTCTATTTAGATTCACGATGTCGATTAGGAAAAAGGTCAGGAGTGATTAAAAATGTTATAAATATTCATTATAAAGTGATTGTAATAGGCTTAATAAGTAGATGGACACTTGCACATAATGTATAAAGGTTGATAAGTTATAAAAGCACATTAAATGGGTTGATAAGGAAATTCTCCATGATTTTAAAAAATATGTATTTTAATTAAAACACTTTAACCATAATTATGCAAGGGTTTTCGGTACATATATGTAAAAGCGCTTTATATTAAACCTGAAAGCATAAAGAACACATGATATGGGCGGAGGAAGTGTAAAGGCTCCATAATTTTTTAAATAGGTTTTTTAATTTTAATACTTTAACCACAATTAATCGAGGAGCTTGGACCACATATATGTAGAAATTGACAATATAATAGGCCGAAAATCTAAAGAACTCCTTTTTCCACACTCTATGACATCACATGGAATAACTCATAATTTGAATGTCAACGGTGATTAAAAAATGGTATAAATATTCATTATAAAGTGTTTGTAATAGCCTCGAAAGTGAGAGGCCCTCCCTTAGAGTTATGAAAGAAGAAGTTATTTTTAATAAGTATATGGACACTTTTTATAATGTATAAGGGATTGATAAGTTATAAACACACATCAAAGGGGTAGGAGGAAAAGGCTCCATAATTTTAAAATAGGTCTTTTAATTAAATACACTTAACCACAATTGACGAGAGCTTGGACCACATATATGTAGAAATTGACTTTATAATAAGCCTAAAAGCATAAAGAACATGCACATGAAATGGGCCTAGGAAGAAATACTTCCATAAATTTTAAAATAAATGTTTTAATAAAAATACATTAACACAATTAATCAAGGGCTAGGATCATAATCTTAATACATATATATATATATATATATATATATATATATATATTGACCTCCTAATAGGAAACCCTTCATAATTTTTTAAAAGATGTATTTTAATTAAAATACTTAAACCACATTTAAGCAGGGCTTGGACCACATACATTTAAAAATGGACACTATAATAGAGAAAAGCATAAAAAAATTTCTATTTCCACACTTGTATAACAACACATAATGAATAAATCATAGTTTCAAAAAACCTAGTTTTGATTTACAAATGTTTGATATAGAAATATTTGTTATATTGTTTCTATTTATTATCTATCTAACATATTATTTTTTATAAATTTAATATTGAAATAAATTTTTATAATTAGTTGTGTGCATGTGCGAAACAAAAGCATTAGATGTCTGAACACTTGTGCATAGCATAAAATATACATATTCTAATAATGTAAAACTTAAAATGCATAAAAAGAAAGGCTAAAACATGAATCCAAGGAGAAGAAATTGTTGAGCACTTCGATAAAAAATTCTAGCAGAATGTCATCTACAATTATCCATTCATGATCGGCTTTTGACATTTTCCATTTCTTAATTTTCAAGTTTTTATTTGATTGAATTTATCAACTTTATGAGTGCATCTCGCACCAAGTGACTATGCCTAAAAACTTATGACATCAGTTTCATAGTCATGAAAGTAAAAAAAATGCCAACTTTCATAAGTTTGTTAGAAAAATGAGCATTTCACTATAACGAGACCCTCTGTCATATATAACCCCGTTATCATCACGAGTTTTTCAATAATTTCATCCCTTCATTCAGTGCAATACCATCCAAATAAAACTTCACATTTTCTATGTTGTTAGTTGTTGCAACTAAATCAAAAACATCTCCTACATAATAAAAAACTCACATAAATTTAGATCATAATTAACATGAAAAATTACCTTAAAAATTAACAAGTGTACTTGATTTTATTTTCTATTCTAGATCTATATCATTGAAAGGAATTGAAATGTTACCTTCTCTAACAAGATAAGAAACTTCATTGACCTTCAGATGATACTATAGTCTTCCTAATTGCATTTATTTAAAGTTTAACAAACATTATTCCCTTTGTATTCATTTTTTTATGTTGCCCGAGTCTTTCATACATTTTGTTTTCACAAACATCATTGGAATTTTTGTTGTCTATGAAAACATGAAAAAAATAAGAATATTTTCTTTTATCAAATGTAAATACATTTTGGTACTCATTTTTTTTAACTGAATGCAATTTTTGAGTTCTTTCTATTGTTTCAACATCATTTCGAATCGTCTATCTACATCTTGGACACCAATATGCAAAAAAATATATATGAAAAGAAATTCAATGAATAATATTAATATGTTATTCAAAATACAATCAAAGGATAATCATTGTGATAAATAATATTTAACATTATAAAATTAATAAAAATTAGATCATGTATATTAAAGCTCTCTCTCTCTCTCTCTCTCTCTCTCTCTCTCTCTCTCTCTCTATATATATATATATATATGTGTGAAATTTAATTTGTATATATATGTACATGTACCTTCGTACTTCCCTTCACTGATTAGTCTCATGGCTTAGTGGAGCCATTGCCATTTGTATTGCTCTATGTGCATCTAAATTAATTTTGTTTTTAGATCTTCCAATTGACTTTAAAGAACGGTTTATATTTTGTATCACATTTTCCTTCATTTATTATCTTTTGTTGATTTTGAATAGCCAATAAAGTCGTAGCTTCCCTTTAATTTATTTGATGATAAGAGACTTTCAAAATATGGAGAAACTGGCCCCATACATTTTAAGTCTTGGAAGAACATATCAATAATGCGCTTAACACGATATTGTATAACATGGTGAGCTTTTTTATCTCCATATGTGTTGTTGTCAACATTTTATAATATCTCATGATCGATATTGATTTCATATGTACATATTTCAATTAAATGTACAAAATGAGATTACATATTCAATAAATAATTAAATTAATAAATATGTATAATTTAAATAATACACGTTCAACATAGATACATATACGGGATTCAATTTATTCACGAATTTCTTCCAGTATTTTCAACATCTTCAATCATTGGTTGAATATATCTTTCACTTTTGATTCAATTTTTCTCTCATCATCAATGTTATGAGGAATATCTCTCTCTGTTTACATTGCCAAATATTTTTGAAATTAGTTCATCAGTAAAAATTAAGTTTCACGATACACTAGTTAAATTTTAAATATCATTTATAATATTTACATTTACATACACAGCTATTTGCTAGTTGAGGTTGATTTTCCTTTTCAATATTTGAGCGTTTCTCTCTTTTTTTTTGCAATATTCTCTACCATGTTCTCTGCGGAATTTCAGGGGTCTCTTGTTCGATCATATTTTCTCTTGCAATTTATTTGCTTTCCCATGATAATTTAGTATGAAGATAAAAAAATCTCCTTGAAAATCACATAAAAAACACTCACTATCAAAATTTTGACAAAAAATCAATTCAAAAAAGAATCACAAAAGATTTAATTTTAAAAAAATACTCACTTTTAATTTTTTGAGAAAAGAACATGCTGAACCCAAAACACTTACTTTAAAAATTCCGCCAAAAAAATATCTCTTAAAATAAGAAGTTCATAACATTTCTTTACAAGTCCTACAATAAAATTTACTTTAAAAATTTGAACAAAAACTCTATTGAAAAAAATCGTTATAAAATATTTACTTCAACCCAAAATACTTACTCTAAAACAGCACTTTAAAAAATACCTCTAAAAATGTCCTTTGAAAATTAAGCACGAAACCCTTTGAAAATTTAGCCGAAAAACATTCCTTTCTAAATTCGGCCCAAAAAAATTCCTTTGCAAATTCGGCCCAAATGAAAAAAAGTAATACTTGAAAATAATGTTTATGTTTTTTGGCTATTTATATAGTTGTGAAATTTGTTTTTTTAGAGGAGCTTCATCAAAAAAAAAATTTCGCTAGCATGATTTGCCGAGAAAAATTTCAACCAATATTTTTTTGTCATTAAAACTAATGGGGGACGGAGTGGCAAAAGAAAACATTGTGCCCAAGTGTTACAAAAGTTCGGCTAAACTAAAACGTCGCAACTACGCTCTAGCTCGGGTATGAACACTTTTCTTCACCTTTGGAATGGTTAAACTCCATCAAGCATTATGAATTAACTTTTGGAACCAAGTCTAGCATTTGTAGAATTCTATATACTTTTGAAAATTTAACTTATATGGAATTCCATAGATATTTATTAATTTTAATTGAGTTTTTAATAAAATAGGTGCAAACAATTTACGAAGGTCATTATGATTCAATGAAATCAAAATTACGCTATCTTACCGATATACGGTATAAAAAAAAAATTGAAAAATTTATGGTGCATTACATTGGTATAATGGGTAGTTTTAGATTTTTAGTTTATAACTAATAATAAGTTGAGAAACATGACGCAAGCGGAAACATATTCAAAATATGTAGTTTTTTTCATATTAGTTCAATTCAAAAAATTCTTGTAATTATGATATGCATGAGTTTATTTCGTAAATATAATGATATGAAGTAGACTTTGTCTAAATTGTTGTAACACAGGTTTTTTCTCGAAACACAAGCGGCTTTCAAAGAGTACACCAACGCCTCTCAATGTTACTTTTTTTATGAATCCTTTGATTTTTAAATAACACACACTCAAAGAATTGTTAACTTGACATATTAAATGTGAATAAAAAATTTCCAAAAAATAAGTAATATATAGCTAATAAAATTTCTCATCGGTTTCATTTTTTATCGTAAAATGAAATTCTAAACAAAAAAATTTGTTTTGACTTGTAGAAAGTTCGAGAAATTCTAAAAATGATGTTTTTTTCTCAAAAAAGGGTAAAAAGTGTAACCCAACACCACATTTCCATGACCTCATTACGGATAGTTCTAAAGTCACGTGGCTCTTGCGGTACAATGTTAGGTGGCAACGGGTACATTTCCCTTCGCCAAGTCTTGGATACATTGCCAAGATTAGCTAGGATGGGTTATGGGGCATAAACACTAGCTCCCTTGGCTATTCCCACTCCCCATTGGTACCTCTAGCCATCAAATATATCTATGCTACGATTATTTATTGTTCGGTATTAATGAAATCTTGTCCACAATCTAGGTCTAATCATTTTGTCACTTTCCCTTATAAATCCATTGTATATTTGATTTATATAAGTTAGTGCTTATGGTTAATGAGGTTAATTTCGATTGTAGGGGTTGCATCGAGGGTTGTGATCCTTCAATTATTAGTAAAGGTCATGACATTTGTGTGCAATTCAACGAGATAACGAGAAAAGCCCTCCTCTATCTATTCAAGGTTCTAAGAATAATTCTTTCCTCGTTAATATGGAATACGCTTGTTGATAGCCAGGTTCTAGTCCCATGCAACTCTTACGAGTTATTTTAAGTCTTTCCTTTTCTTTGTTAATTTTGCATAATTAACTTCTTTAGGGTTTTTCGATAGCGAGGGCGAAGATTGCATGGACTTGCAACCGTAAAGTTAAAATTTTGAGTCTTTGACTCAACTTGCGATTATATTTGAGTTTTATAATTTGTAACTTAACCTAGCATATATTAACCATTAAATTTTCTATGGTTGTTAGGTTCATTCAAAACAATCTCTCCCTTGTGTTATTTTGGGAATATTGTACTTATGTCAAACTTATGGTTATATCCGGTTCAGCTTTCGTAACATTACTGCATTTGGTTTTATTTCCAAGTTTGGAAAATATTTAAAGTTAAAAAAATATGCCCTACGTTTGGACTTGAACTTGGGTTTTTTGTTATCTATTATATATAATTTTGGAGATGCCTCTACGGCTGAAACCCTTGATATTTTGTTATACTTTTATCCAATTCGGGGTTCCTTTATTTATTGGGATCATGTAAATAATTATTTCTCCTCTATTATTTCCATATTATTTATAGTGCGGCTCCATAATTATTATTTATTTCTCTGCTACTTCGACCCCTTAGGTTTTATTCACAATTGAAATTTTTCTCGCTTGAGGATTATGACTGAAGGTATATGTTATGTGTTGCGATACTCGGATGGGAAAGTTATTTTAGAAATGTCATTGTGATTTCAACTTTGAAATATAGTAATAACAAAAATCTCTGTTTTATTCATGTGTTGCTAATTATTGTAACTATGAATATAAAGGTTTATTTCTTGCATCTATAACAAGGACTACGGTGAGTGTTAGTCCCTTTCGATTGATAGGAGATATACCTACTTTATTCGGTAAACAACGGTCTTAAAATTAAACCACCCTATCTACTACACCTCACTTTCATCAAAAAAATAGTTCAATGTGACAATATATACAGCCAATTCTACATTTCATCCCTTTCTTTTAAGGCGAGTTAATGAAGACCAAGCATAGCGATATCATTAAGGTGACCATTAAAACCGACAAGGTTTTTGTTTAGGCTATTGACTTGAAAATTTGAAAGTAATATATATATATATATTTTCATATATACGATGTAAGAAAGTAATTGATATTAACTTTGAAGCGAATAAAATAAAACAAAATGGTTAGCTCGAGAGTCCAACTTTCAAATTTTCATATTAATTGGCTGAATTTGGAAAATTGCAAAAGAACCCAACTTAGTGTTCCCATCGCCAATTATATTAACCGAGGAATCTTAACATTGAAATAATTAAAGTGTACATAAAATTGTATGTAAAGAACGTGTCATTCTACAAATATCTTACCTCCACTATTTTAATCTCCAACAACAAAATTGTATGTGTTGTCTAATGTGCTCTGAGTCCCTTTGTACTTTCAAACCGCGGTAGGGGGAAAGAGACCTAATCAATTGTATCCATTATTGAACAATTTTTGAGTTTTAATGGCCCCAACACTACGGGATGTCTTTACAATAATGTGGAATTACCATTTTTAAATTTGTGGAAAATCTAAAATCACTATCCAATTAAGATTTTCTTTGGGTTGAAATGATACAATATCTTGCGCTTTTCTACAATAATGTGGAGTTGGGGTTCATAGCTAGCCATGAGAAATAAAACTAGAATGCAACTCCCGTACTATTAAAATCACGAGTTGCACAAATTAGTACCTCTTTTTATTGTTAAATAATTTTTTTCCACAAGTCCAATATAAGACTAGTTACAAAATTAGTACCTATTTTCTTGTTAAATATCTTATTTCCACAAGGTGGCTAAATATACATATATATTATATTTTGATGTAATTATTTGCTTCAGGTATAATCCTAATGTAATACATGTCATTTCTAGGGGAAAATCTAAAATCACCCAGTCGAAGTGAGATTGACACACATTTTAAGAATAATATAGTAGCTTGCCATAATGAATATGTAAAAAATAACCATGTCAAAAGCACTTAAGGTTGGTGAAACCTCACAATATTCCACATACAATTGCATAATAACGGAGACGATACTAAAAACAAGATTGAAAGTACCAAAAAATATATGGTTTAATAATTTTCTACTTATACACTTTATAATACATCGTCGATTATAAATTTTCATTTCTTATTTTAATCGAAATTTTAATTCATAAAAAAGCACGTTAATAATATGAATAAAAATAAAAATAAATAGATTTAAGTCCTTTCTAAGTAAGTGAGTTGATGGATAATCAACGGCTAATTTTGAATCAACGATTCAGAAACTTTTTCATGCACTCCATGTGGTTGGCTTTCATGAAAAGGCTCACGAGTAATTCCAAATGTTCTTCTACGAAACATCAACAACCACGATTCCTTTATTTCAAAGGTGTCATCTTGTTTATGAAATTTATCTCTTTGTAAGCAAGATGCCTTTACTTGAGGATGCCTTTATTTCAATGGTGTCCTCTTCTTTATGAACTTTCATGGCTTGGTAAGGGGATGCCTTTATTTCATTTTGGCTTGGATGTAATGTTAGATTGAGGATTAGATATTGATATCCTACTAAATCGATCACGAGTCATAGAGGGCGAGGCGAAGCTACTCTATTTCATGAAAATGGAAAAATAGTACCCATGACAAAATCGCTGCTCCTCTTTCTGCTTGTAGGGTTAGAAATTCTGATTAATCATCGGATGTTTTAGCTTTAGGGTTAGAAACTACGAGATGATCATTCGTATGTTTTAGCATTTTAGCCCATGGTTAGAAATTACGGTACTCATCGGGATTTTTAGGCGTAAATTGAAAGCGTGAGTTCCATTCCTCTCATTTTCAATAGTGAACAATAATTTTGTATTTTTATTTTCTAGAGACAAGAAATTTTATATAGCATTGTTCATATAGCTTAAAAATGAAACCCCACCCATACAATTATATCTAATTATATATTAATTAGATATAAAATAGAATACAATACATGTAAAATCAAAATCAATATATTAAGTTTACATGCCATTTACTTTATATATAAATTAAAAAAGGAAACTATATATTAGGTTTTTTAAATAAAATTATATATTAATTTTTTTTAAATTGCAATTATATTAATATTTTGATATAAAATAGATATAAAATAAAGATTGAAAATATTTTTTTCTATTTTAGGAATATTGCTTACATCGAGCCATAAATTGTGAAAAAATCTTTTGTTAAAAATCACATCCAAATAAATTTGGTCGACGCGTTTCGAACCGGCTAGTGTGGTTCATCATAAATGTTGATGAAAAAGCGGTCGGGAGACCCAATTAAATAGATATGAGAAGCTCAACTGAAAGCTAGTTGAAAAATAACGACTAGTTAGACTAAATCAAAGTCATAGAAATAGAAAGTCAAAAAATATATATAAAAATTAAAGTTTATAATATGAATATTATTTATTATTATTTTTAATTTTTAATTAAATTTTATTTTATTTTATTTAATATACAATATGAATTATTTAAAATATTCTAGAATTAAATAAATATAGGATTATTTCTATTAATAAAACATAGTTAAAATATTTATTTTGTTTAATATTATTTAAAAACATAAAGGATTAAAAGTACTATAACAAAATAAAATAAAAATAAAATAAAATATAATAAAATAAAAATAAAAATAAAAATAAAATAAATAAATAAATAATAATTATTTAATTTTTAATAATTTTTATTTTTATTTATTTTATTAATATTTATTAAGTAATTTACTTATTTATATATTTATTTTATTTATTTATTTATTTATTTATTTATTTGTAATACCCCCAATTTGTGTGTTGAATTTTTAAAGTCGGACATTTGAACTTTAATCCTAAGGGGATGGACCCCGAGGGATGAGTATCTTTGTGGAATGTATTTGCATATTTTATTTGAGGAAATAAATAAAATGATTGTGCATTTTGACCAAGATGAGAATTAGAGATCACTTGCCAAATCCATGAGGATGGATAAGGAAACAAATCCCCACAATCTTTCAAAAATCCTTGAAAGAAATTAATTTAGATTTTGAGGAGGAATCTAAATTTCCCCAATGAAGAGGAAAGTAGTTGGGAAGAGGTAATAAAAGCTGGAAAAGCTGAGGAAAAGCATAAAACAGCTTTAAAGAGTCCCAAAATGGGAAGCCTAGGCTAAGCAGGAAAGAAAGCATCCTGCTATTCTGGACGCAGAATTAGAAACATGCTTTGGGGAATTATGAGCTTAAATAAGCTGCTCCTAAGCAGATCAGGGGTTGATCTGTTCTAGGAGGTGATCTCTGCTCGGGGGTGAATCCTAGGAGATAAAGAGGATTCTAAGGTTGGGAGGTTGGTCAATTTGCAGATTGTGGTATGTTCTGAAATTTTTGTTACTATGTCTTATTACAGTATGAATTGGCTACATATAAAATTGAATTTTATTAAAATGAGAAATTATGGTACTACATTTAACAGAATCTATTCTCAGGTATACACCTTCCAGATTTTGTTTAGTTGTAGACCAGAAAGTCCATAGAGTAGAAACTTCAGAATCCCTAAACCAAGGTTGGTTTAAATCTGAAGTTACTCAGCCTCTACAGATGATTAATTTTTGCTTTGCTTCCTGTAGACGTAAACATGATATTTTATGTTTATGTGTATGATAGAGAAACGTTATAGCAGTACTAGAGTACATGGAACAAATATAAACAGCTGAAAGTAAATAAAATAAGTTGTTACATTGAACTTATGCCAGAAAATTTAATATTACCTTACACCATGTATGTGTACAATTGTGAAATTTTATGCTCATACAGAAGTGTAAAACTATATTAGCAGATCTGAAGTTATATGATATTATGGAAGCAAATAGGAGATGCTAAATTTTATATGTTGAAGTTTGAAAAGAGCTTCTATTATGTATAAGGGCTATACTACCCATCGCATTTACAGTGCATATCATATTTAAACCTTGAAGTACATATTTTGGTTATGGATTTAAGCTATGCTCAATAATTAACCGCAACTGAACTATTAAATCCATGTAAAGTATGTAGAGAAAAAAATATATATCCCTATATTTAGGAGTATCAAGACTCAAATAGACCCTTTTCACATGTACTGTACATGGACCATACATATATATATATATATATATGAATTATATAGGTTAAAAAGGGAGTTAAAATTTCAAACTATATATATAAATTTTATTAAAATGAAACATATATATATATATGAAAAGTAGATGCTAATACAAATCCGACATGTTGGAATGCACATATAGATATATGGTTCCTACGAATAGCCGAGTCAATGTATGGTCAAAGATATAATTGCATGACAGTAAAAAAAATAAAAATTGTAAACCCGTGGCCTTCGTCATAATCCCAACCAACCCTTGGACGGGCCGACTTTTATAGTCACTGTATTTCGATGAATATTAAATAAAATTAACATAGGTGAACGAACAAATAATAAAACCCTGATACCACGCGTGCAGCGTTTCACCGTATCAATAGAAAAACGCCGACGCCAAGAGAAAAGAAAAACGAACCTAGCTTGTGCTCATGGCGCTTGCCATACATGCCAGTATGAACAAATGAGGGAAATAAACTAAGTAATGAGCACCACAAAATTCATTTATTTGGTTTTGATTCGAGCGAAAGAGTTCAGAAAAAAAAATGGTAAACCTATCATGCAGGTTTCCAGGAGTTATAATCAAACGATAATCGTGGTAGAGACGTGTTCAGTAGGCTAAACCAGCGTAACCCTCGGTTGGGCTACCATTGCAGAGGCCGCGGCGTCTGGGAAGCCGTAGAAAGAACCGCAAACCAAAACATGAAATGACGCCTCCAAAGTAATAGGCAAGGACCTGAATAATTGCTGTAGTTGAGCATCCTGCACCGTTTTAAAATAAATTTTGTTATATGTCAGCAGTATGGTGAACATCCCCCCAACGCTCGTATGAAATAACTTGCGTTGGAGGGTATACTATTCTCAATAAAGCGATAAAAAAAAAAGATGCAGAGTTTTCATTCAGGGAGGTGGACAGCCGACATAATCATTCGGCCCTCTTTCCTCATATGAATCCCAATCCGACACAATAGTAAACCGAAACGAAAACTAATGACATAGCTAGAACCTGTAGATCGGAATACTGGTGATTCTCGCAGACGGAGATAATTCAACCTAAGCATATAACTACAAACATAGAGTAAATTTGATAGATCTGGCGAGATGTTGAACAATAGTCGGAGGAGGTCAACACAAAATAAACAAACTGGAATAATACGCTACGCCCTGAAAGAAAGAATCTAGGGTTTACCTGCGTTCCATCTTTACGACTGGCTGGAGTTAACCACTACCCAACGAGACAACCAGAGGATGCGTGAGAAAAGTTGCAGGTGGGTGACTTAACGACTGTTACACTTGAATGAGATTCGAAAGACTCTCGATGTTTAAACCCTGAAAGACCTGCACATGCTTCAGCATATATGAAACGTATTGAATGCAGAATTAGTGAATAGTAACTCAAAAACACTAATACATCACCTCCGAAGGAAGTTGCAACTGTGTTAAGAATAAAAAAAAATAAAACCGCGTCAACGAATGCAGATTAGACCCCAGCCTCCGAGGGGCAGACATAGGCGCCGATCCTTTTTCCTCCTCGGCGCAGCTATACAACCGCTCTGTAGATAATGTAGCGGAAAACAAAAACGAAATAAGAGCGACAACTGAAGGAAGATAGAAACAGAGAGGAGTCAAGAAAAAAAAAAACAATAGAACCATGACAAGAAGGAGCTGGGAATTTAGGTCAACTGAAGGGGTTCAATTAAAGGAACACCCGAAACCCTAATTGCACAATATCAATACCTCAGAAAATCCCGAGGTTTATTGAGGAAAACCATCTACATCGACAGTAAGGTACTAAGCTCCATCAATGAGTGCAAAGCAGGAGGGCATCGTATACATGCCGCCGCTGGATGGAACCTGGCAAAAAAATTCGACCGCCAGAGACCAAGCGCAATGCACCAGTACATACACCAGCTTTCCTCCCACGTACGACATGCGCTCCTGCCAACAAAAACCAGAAAAATATTATATTTCAAGCACACGTCAAACCAGATGAATTAAACATAGCAGTTGAAGGCACATAAAATCTTGAAACAGTACAATACGGGACGGAGCATCTCATAACGCGTGTATCTACCGGTCCCAAATCAAAAAAAAAAAAACTAGGATTTACGCCAACCCCGCCGGCATTCTGTACAATGGTGATCAGTGTGATCATATCCGCTGGCAGAGAGATTGCCATGACTTGACCAGGCCTGCCAGGAAGGTACGCCAACAAATCATCCGCATTTCCGGTGGGAGAGTGACGCGGTTCACACAGTTCATAAGCCAAACGTTGAACTTTTATATGACTCTGCCTATATCTGAAAGTCACTGAGCGCATGGTATGTATTATATGGTTAATGGAAGGTTCACCATAGTCTCCAACGTAAATTGCGCTAGGACCAAATCTTTATTGAACAGTGGCAATCGGTTTAGTTAAATGCCTTGACATAAGTCAACAAATATATATAAAATATAATTCATGTCATGTTGTGCTATGGGCGTATCGATAAAATATAAATAAAGGGGATGAGTATCGATCCTCGCATATGGATTTGATACTATATGGATGTGTATTCGATAGTATATATGGAATTTATATCTATGCTAAAGTTTTTCATGGAGGTAGGCAAAGTGGATTGACTTTATACAATGACATATGCATATGGATATATGATTTATAAATTCCATATAATGTTTTATATATATGTGATATATATCTGTACCCTAGTATTGTGATATATAATGTTTTATATATATGTGATATATAATGTTTTATATATATGTGATATATATATCAGGACCCTAGCATTGAATATTAGTAAACCAGCTTCTGAACATAGTATTCATACCAAACGGTAGATACCAAGGATGGAAAAGAAAAAAAAAGAAAAAAAAATTCCCTAAACTGGAGGTGTGACAAATGGTATCGGAGCACTAGTTACAACAAAACTGGAGGTGTGACAAATGGTATCGGAGCACTAGTTACAACAATTGGGCTGTCGTTTTGTGCTCACTGCTTATTACATATTTTGTTTTTCTAAAGTTTATAAACTTTTCTAATCTGTGTTGTAAGTGTGTACAGTTGAAATAGCTGAAGGTGAAGGGATTTATGTGGATCTGCGGGATGAGTTTGCTACTCCAGATCCCAATGCCCCGGTACTGGCTATGTTGCACCGGATGCAACGAGAGTTGGCTGAATTAAGAAGCCAAAATGACATGTTGTCATCAGCCAGTAAGGAGCAGGAAAAGTTCATCAGAGAGCTAACTTCCCGGAACAGCCAGGAAGGCGAAGGTTCTGGAAAAAGAAATATGGATGAATCTGAGGATGAGGATGCAGCTAGAAATCAACATAAGCAGAAAAGAGAATTGCAGGGAGAATTTAGAAAGATCAAACCTCCCTCCTATGATGGGGAGAAGGAGGAGGATGTTGAAGCTTGGTTGTTGAATATGATCAAGTATTTCCAAGTTTATGAATATGAGAGCAATCTGAAGGCTAGATTAGCTGTGTACCAGCTACAAGGAAAAGCTACACTCTGGTGGGAAGAGACAAAAATGGTGCATGCCATTGATGAAAAGACAGTTACTTGGGAAGATTTTCAGACTAAGTTCAAAAGTCGTTATTTAAATGAACGTTATTATGACGATAAAGCAAAAGAATTCCATGAACTTAGGCTAGGGCAGCTCACTATTGATGAGTTTGTCACTAAGTTTACTAATTTACTGAGGTATGTCCCTTACATTAGGGAAGAAAAGGCAAAAGTGCAAAGGTTTTTAAATTTTTTGCCTACTGTGTACAAGGAGAAAATTGAGTTTGACAACCCAAAGACCATGGATGAAGCTGTTAGAAAAGCAAGATTATGCTATCAACAGTTTAAAGGTAAAGCTGAACAAGGGAAGAGCTGGATGAACAAGGGTGAGCTCAAAGGAAAGAGACCAAAACCAGCATATTTAAGGAATTTTGGTAGAGATCATCAAAGGAAAAAGTTCAGCAAACCAAAAGAAAGTCAAACTGCTCAGTCCCAAGTGGCTTCAAAACCAGTAGAAGGGAACAATAAAAATGAAGGGACAGTCAGAATGAAGGAACCTCTGAAATGTTGGGGCTGTGGAGAACCCCATATGATGAGGGACTGCCCCCATCGAAATATACACATGATCAGCAGAGAGTGAGAGGCAACAACAGTCAATGACATAGCCAGAAACATACCAACTATCAGTGCAGCATTGGAAAATCGGCAAGCAGAACATCAAGCAACCATGGTGGAAATGGAGGGTAAGATTTCTGAAATACCTATTACTGTTTTGATTGATCCAGGTGCTTCTTTGAGTTACATTAGTCCTGGAATTGTAGAAAAATGTAAAATTAAACCTGAAAAATTTCAGCAGTCATGGTTGGTACAGCTGGCCACTGGAACTAAGAGAAAAGTCACACATAAGTTGCCCAAAACAGCAATACAATTAAATGGTTTTCCAACAGAAGTAAACTTGAACATATTGCCATTAGGATCCTATGATCTGCTGATAGGAATGGATTGGCCGGAAAAGAAGAAAGCTCTGATGAACTGCTGGGATAAAACCCTGCATTGTGTGGATGAGGAAGGAAAACCTTTTACACTAAAAGGGAAACCAAAATCCATTTCAGTAAGACAAATATCAGCCTTACAATTGAAAAGAACAACTAGAAAAGGATACCAAGTCTATGCAGTGCATGTAGAAGAAATAGAACAGCAAACTGAGGAAGAGTTAATGGATGCTATACCAGTCATCAGAGAATTTAAGGAAGTTTTTCCCAAGGAAATCCCTCATCTTCCCCCCAAAAGAGAGATTGACTTTTCTATAGATCTGGTGCCGGGAGCTACACCTATTTCCCAAGCTCCTTATCGGATGAGTCCGCCAGAACTGATGGAGCTAAAGATGCAGCTGCAAGAATTATTGGATAAGGGTTACATTAGACCAAGTGTGTCTCCATGGGGAGCACCTGTTTTATTTGTTAAAAAGAAGGATGGAACTTTTAGGATGTGCATTGACTATCGTCAACTGAACAAGTTGACCATTAAGAATAGATATCCACTTCCTATAATTGATGATCTTTTTGATCAAGTGAGAGGAGCTTCAGTCTTCTCCAAGATAGACCTAAGGACTGGGTATCACCAGCTCAGAATTAAAGAAGAAGAGATCAGCAAAACATCATTTCGAACCAGGTATGGGCATTACGAATTTGTAGTCCTACCTTTTGGTTTGACGAATGCCCCTGCCACATTTGTGTGTCTGATGAACAGTGTGTTGAATAAGTATTTGGACAAATTTGTTCTTGTGTTCATAGATGATATCTTAGTTTACTCCAAAAATGAGGAAGAACATAAGGAACACCTGAAAATAGTGTTGCAAACTTTGAAAGAAAATCAGCTATATGCCAAGTTCAGTAAATGTGAATTTTATAAAGATAAAATTCAATATTTGGGTCATATAATTTCTGAAAAAGGGTTGGTAGTTGACCCTGAAAAGATAAAATCCATTAAAGAATGGCCAGTTCCCACTGATGTCTCAGCAGTAAGATCATTTATGGGAATTGCAGGCTATTATCGCAGATTTGTGGAGAGATTTTCTGCTATAGAAAATCCCATAACCTCATTACAAAGGAAGGGTGTTAAGTTCGTGTGGACTGAGAAATGTCAAAACAGTTTCGAACAATTGAAAAAGAAACTTATTTCAGCTCCTATATTAAAAATTGTTGATCCTGATAAAGAGTTTGTGGTATGTACAGATGCTTGCAGAGAGGGGCTAGGAGGAGTCCTATTGCAAGAAAATTCAGTTATTGCCTATGAGTCTAGGAAATTGAAAACTCATGAACAAAATTATAGTGCATATGATTTGGAATTTGCAGCTGTTATTCATGCTTTAAAAATGTGGAGGCACTATCTGCTGGCGAAGAAGTTCACATTGATGACTGATCATATTAGCCTTAAATATTTCTTTTCCCAAACTGACCTGAATGCAAGACAAGCCAGATGGCTGTCTTTTCTAAGTGAATTTGATATGGACATAAAACATATCAAGGGGAAAGAAAATAAAGTTGCTGATGCATTAAGTAGAAATGCTTGTCAACATTTAAACAGCATTGGGAGTAGTGCCCAGATGGAGATAGAGGAATTGGTGGGAAAAGCAGCAACTCAAGATCCCAACTATGAAGCACTCTTGGTGAAATTACAGACAAGGGATAAAACAGATTACACTAAAAACCCACAAGGGCTACTCTATTACAAAAACAGGTTGTATATTCCAAATATAGAGTCATTGAAAAAAGAAATTCTAGATGAATATCATAAACAGCCCTATGCAGGACATCCCGGATATCAAAAGATGTTAACAGCCTTGAAGAAGAAGTTGTTCTGGCCAGGAATGAAGAGAGATGTGGCAGAGTATCTAAGTAGGTGTATGGAATGTCAACTGGTCAAAGTTGAGCATCAACACCCAGCAGGGCTTTTAAATCCCCTGCTAATTGCAGAATGGAAATGGGACACAGTTTCCATGGATTTTATAACAGGATTACCCAAGACTAAATATCAACATGATTCTGTGATGGTAGTAGTAGACACTCTCACAAAAGCTGCTCACTTTATACCAGTGAAATCAACTTTCGGAACAGCTCAAGTAGCCAATGTTTTCCTGAAGGAGATCGTAAGGCTTCATGGAGTTCCCAAAGTAATTGTCTCAGATCGAGATGCTAAGTTTACAGCAGCATTTTGGAAGGGATTGTTTGGAGGGATGGGTACTAAGCTGAATTTTAGTACTGCCTACCACCCTCAAACAGATGGGCAGACAGAAAGGACGAATCAAATCTTGGAGGATATGTTGTGAATGTATGTGATGGATAGACCATCAAAGTGGGAAGAGTATCTGCATCTAGCTGAGTTTGCCTATAATAATAGCTACCAATCCTCTATTAAGATGAGTCCATTTGAGGCACTCTATGGGAGAAAGTGCCGTACTCCCTTGAGCTGGAGTCAACCAGAGGATAAACTGGTGTTGGGACCAGATGCACTACAAGAGATGGAAAGAATTGTTAAACAAATACAGAGAAATATAAAGACAGCACAAGACCGACAGAAGAGCTATGCTGATAAGAAAAGGGTGCACCGAGAATTCAAAGTGGGGGATCATGTGTATTTACGCATCAAACCCAAAAAGAGCACACTTTATGCTGGAAGTTGTGCAAAACTTGCACCTAGATATTGTGGGCCTTTTGAAGTTTTAGAAAGGGTGGGACTAGTGGCTTACAAGCTGGCCTTACCACCCCATGTTAGAGTGCATAATGTGTTTCATGTTTCATTAGTAAAAAGATATGTGCATGATGCTTCTCACATAGTTGATTGGAATGTTGTACAGGTGGAACCAGAAGGGGAGTTTCTGCCAGAACCGCTTCAAATATTGGAGCGGGAAGAAATTGAATTGAGAAACAGAACAGTGGTCAGAGTAAAGGTGCAGTGGAAGAACTTTAATGTTGAAGAAGCCACTTGGGAAAGGGAAGCTGAAATAAGGACGACTCGATAAATAGGAAGAGCTAATGAGTAGAAAGGGTGCCAGGAAATCCAAAGTGGGGGATCATGTGTTTACGCATCCGACGAAAAACCCTTTTATCT
This sequence comes from Pinus albicaulis, assembly GCA_034641835.2. Lineage (NCBI taxonomy): Eukaryota > Viridiplantae > Streptophyta > Pinopsida > Pinales > Pinaceae > Pinus > Pinus albicaulis. The sequence goes on along the minus strand of CM076574.1, from coordinate 717,095,881 downwards.
TTGGAAGAAATGTAAAAACACACCTGAATATTTGTGGGCCTTTTGAGTTTCAGAAAAGGGTGGGACCGATGGCTTACAAGTGGCCTTACCACCCCATGTTAGAGTGCATAATGTGATTCCATGTGCTCGTTATTAAAAAGATATGTACAGATGCTTCTCTGTAGTTGATTAGATATTTATACGAATTGAGACTTGAAGGGGTTGCGAACCTTCAAGTATTCAGGTAGGAGAGAAATTGAATTGAGAAACGAACGGTGGTGGAAATAAAAGGTGCGGTGGAAGCACTTTCTTGTGAAGAAGCCACTTGGGAAAGGGAAGCTGAAATGATGGAGAGATATCCATTTTTGTTTAAATGAACTCTATTAGTTGAATAAGAACACCAAGGACGGTGTTTATTTTCAGAGGGGGAATATGTAACAACCCCAATTTGTGTGTTGAAATTTTAAAGTTAGACATTTGAACTTTAATCCTAAGGGGGTGGAACCCAAGGGATGAGTATGGTGTGAATGTATTTGCATATTTTATTTGAGGAAATAAATAAAATGATTGTGGATTTTGACCAAAAAGAGAATTTTAGATCACTTGCCAAATCCATGAGGATGGATAAGGCAACAAATCTAAAAAATCTTTCAAAAATCCTTGAAAGAAATTAATTTAGATTTGAGAAGGAATCTAAAATTCCCCAATGAAGAGGAGTAGTTGGGAAGAGGTGAGAAAAAGCTCGAAAAGCTAAGGAAAAGCTTAAAGCAGCTTTAAAGAATCCCAAGATGGGGAGCCTAGGCACAACGGAAAGAAAGCATCTGCTAGTGGACACGAGAATTTGAAAGCATGCTTTGGGGAATTATAGGCTTAAATAAAATTGCTCCCTAGCTTGATCATTGGTCCCCGATCTATTCACAAAGTGATCTGGGGGGTGAATCTGGGAGATAAAGAGGATTCTAAGGTTGGGAGGTTGGTCAAATTGCAGTTGTGGTATGTTCTAAAAATTTTGTTACTATGTCTTATTACAGTATGAATTGGCTACATATAAAATTTAATTTTATTAAAATGAGAAATTATGGTACTACATTTAACAGAATCTAATCTCAGGTATACACCTTCCATATTTTGTTTATTTGTAGACCAGAAAGCCATAGAGTAGAAACTTCAAAATCTTTAAACCAAGATTGGTCTAAATCTGAAGTTACTCAGCCTCTACAGAGGATAAATTTTCGCATTGCTTCCGTAGATGTACACGTGATATTTTACGTTTATGGGTAGGATAGAGAAACTTTATAGCAGTACTAGAATACATGGAACAAGTACTAACAGCGGAAAGTAAACAAAATAAGTTGTTACAATGAACTTATGCCAGAGAATTTAATATTATATTACCCCATGTATGTATACAAATGGTGAAATTTTATGTCCATACAAAAGTGTAAAAAACTTAGCAGATATGAAGTTCTATGATATTATGGAAGCAAATAGGAGTTGCTAGATTTTATATGTTGACATTTTCTAGTGAAAAGCACTTCTATTATGTATAAGGACTATACTACCCATCGCATTTACAGTGCATATATATTTGCAACTACCTTTAAATCTTGAACTACTCATCATAGTGAACAATTAAACTACCATAGGATACCTGAATCGATGTATATTGAACATTGACATATCTATATAGGTATATTCAAAAACCTATGTATAGAGGCCGTGAGAAAAAAAAATCTAACAACCTATATAGCTATACTAACATCATGCATATACTATAAAAGGTTGAGCGCTCCCATAGAGGACGCGGGGAAACCATGATATAAAAACACAACCTATATATATAAATATATGAATTATATAGGTTAACAAGGGAGCTAAATTTTCCAACTACATATATGAATTCCATAAAAACGTAACACATATATATATATGAAAAGTAGATGCGAATGCAATTCCGACAGGTTGGAATAAACATATAGAAATATGGTTCATATTAATTGCCGAGTCAATGTAGGGTCAAAGAGATAATTGCATGACAGTAAAATAGTAACTCGTGGCCTTTGTTATAACCCAACCAACCTTTGGACGGGCCGACTTCTCTAGTCACTGTTGTGCGATGAATATTAAATAAAAATTTAAACAGGTGAACGAACAAATAATAAAACCCTGATACAACGCATGCAGCGTTTCACCGTATCAATAGACCAACACCGACGCCGCGAGAAGAAGAAAAACAAACCTAGCCGTGGCCATGGCGTTGCCATACTCGCCAGTATGAACAAATGAGAGAAATGCAATAAGTAATGAGCGCCACAAAATTCACTTAATTGGGTTTGAGTTGAGCGAAAGAGTTAAGAAAAAAATAAAGGGAAAACCTATCATGCGGAGTTTCAGAAGTTAAAAATCAAATGATAATCGTGGTAGAGACGTGTTCAGTAGGTCAAACCAGAGTAAACCTCGGTTGGCTACCATTGCAGAGGCTGCGGCGTTTGGGAATACTGGAATTGCGCGTCCTGCACCGTTTAAAATACATTTTTGTTATATGTCTGCAGTATGATGTATATCCACCCAACGCCCGTATAAAATAACTTGCGTGGAGGGTATACTACCTGCAATAACGCGATAAGACAAATACAGAGTTTCATTCAGGGAGGCGGATGGCCAACATAGTTCTTCGGCCCCCTTTCCTCATCTGAATCACAATCCAACACAATAGTAAACCGAAACGAAAACTAATGACATAGCTAGAACCTGTAGATCTGAATACTGGGGATTCTCACAGACGGAGATTATTCAACCAAAGCATACAACTACAAACATAGAATAACTTTGATAGATCTAGCGAGATGATAGCCAGAGGAAGTCAACACCAAGAAAACAAACTGGAACAATACGCTAAGCCCTGAAAGGAAAAAAAATCTGTGGTTTTGTTGGGCGGTCCATCTTTCCGTGGTTAGGAGTTAACCACTAACCCACGAGAAAACCAGAAGATGTGTGAGGAAAGTTGCAGGTGGATTATTTAACGACTGTTACACTCGAATGAGATTCGAAAGACTCTCGATGTTTAAACCCTGAAAGACCTGCACATGATTCGGCATATATGAAACGTATTGAATGCAGAGTTAGCAAATAGTAACTCAAAAAACACTAATACATCACATCCGAAGGGAGTTGCAACTGTGTTAAGAATAAACAAAATTAAAACCGCGTCAACGAATGCAGATTAGACCCCAGCCTCCGAAGGGCAGACAGAGGCGCCGGTCCTTTTTCCTCCTCGACGCAGCTATACCATCGCTCTGTAGATAATGTAGCGGAAAACAAAAATGAAATAAGAGCGATAGCTGAAGGAAGATAGGAAATGAGGAAAGGAGTCAGTTATGCAAACAACGAGAACCATGACAAGAAGTTCTTTGTTTGGGTCGGCGAAGGGTTCTCAGCAGTCTCCCCAAAACCCCTAATTGCACAATGTCAATACCTCGAGAAAATCGAGGTTTATTGAGGAAGATCCTCTATCGACGATGAGTACTAAGCTTCATCAGCCAGGTGCGAGCTTGAGAGGGCATCATATACACCAAAACGGCGGATTGAGGATTGGCCACAATTGTCGCCGGAAGATCAAAGCACAAAGCACCGATACATACCGCCGATTTTCTCCCGCGTACGACGGAAGCCGCTCTGCCAACAAAAACGTATTATATTTCTCGCACGTCAAAACCGGATGAATTAACCATGATCGTGAAAGGCGCCTGAAATCTCTAAACAGTACCCTACGGGACGGCACAGCTCATAATGCGTGGAGCGACCGGTCCCAAATCAAACAGAAGAAAAATTTGGAATTTCGTCAACCCCGCCGGAACTCTGTACAATGGTGCTCAGTGTGATCACATCCGCTTGCAGAAAGATTGCCACGACTCTATCATACTTGCCAGAGAGGTACGCCAACCCATCATCCGCATGTCCGGAGAGAGAGAGAACAACACGGTTCACACAGTGCATAAGCCAACCGGAGAACCTTGATATGACTCCGCCTAATTCTGATAGGCACCAAACGCATAACACACATTCTAGGGTTAATGCGAAATCCACCATAGTCTCCAATGTCGATTTCGCGGGAATCAATCTGTATTAAACAACGGCAAATCTATTTGGTTAAAAGCCTGTATATAGATCATGACATATACAAATACAACAAAATACATGTTATGTTGTGATATTGGTGTAGCACGAAAATATACGTATTGAATGAGTATTCGATCTTCATATGACTTAGATAAAATACAAATTGAGTACTCGGTGTTATATATATATAAAGTTTATAGCCATGTTAAGGCTTTGCATGTAGGTAGGCAAAGTATATTGACTTTATACAATAACATATGTATATGGAGACATGGTTTATAAATTCCATATAAGGTTATATATATATGTGATAAATATCTATACCCTAGCATGATATATATATTGTTTTATATATATATGTGATATATATAATGTTTTATATATATGTGATAAATATCTATACCCTAGCATTGGGATATATATATATATTGTTTTATATATATATGTAGATATATATAATGTTTATATATATGTGATATATATATCTAAGTTCAGTATGGGGTGGAATATTGTGGCTTAATACAGACATAGTATTCATACCCAAGTGAGGTAACAAGGTTAGAAAAAAAAAAACATTCCACGACTGGAGGTGTGAATAATGGTGTATTATTTGCAATATTTTCCAATGTGTTGGAAAATTCCCTAGTTTCATCAACTGTGCTTGCATTTATGTCAACCATATCAGTGATCCCTTGCTCCTTTTCAAGCATTTTTTTAGCCTTTCTTGCTTCCTTTTCCTGTCTTGCCATTTGTTTTTTTTCCCCCTTCTCTTGCCATGCTCTCTCTCTTTCAAGCCTTTCATCTGCTCAATGTTGTGCTACAACAGCCCTTTCTGCCTTCTTCTCCTTGTCTTTATCCTTTTTTTCTGTTATAATTCCTGAATTTCAAATTTTTTCTCTTCAAACTCAACTAAGAGTTTTATATAGTCTTCTAAGGTGCGTAACTATGAACTTCAGCCCAAACGAAGACTACTAGGTGTTCATTGCTTCTTTTCATTGAAACTCTTTCTACTAGTAGCTTTAGGAACTACCCAAGTAACTTCTCCAACCCTCCCCCCCCCCCCCACCTGCATGTCATTGCTTGGCACTTGCCTTTCAGTATCTGTGGCAATTGATTGAACTATATTGTTATCTTCATCTAGTGCCTCATTATGTGCTTCATCTTATTCCATTGATCTATTGTCCACAAAAAAATGAACAATTTCACTGGTCAATTTAGTCAGTTGTGAAGGCATGTTCATGCTTTGTTCATTGGTTCTTGAGACACTATGTTCGTTCAAATTAATCATGGCTTCTACCAGCCATGATGGTTGGTTTACTTGGCTTGGCAATGTCAATTGGTCATTTTCAGTGTCATTAAAAATATCAACAATTTCATTTTCAACTACATCTGCATTAACAATATCAGCAATTTCATTTTCAACTACATTTGCATTGTCAACTGCATGTTCAACAATGTCATTGACAATATCAACAGCAAAAGTTCCATGTGCTTGACTTGGTAGAACAACCTCCATGTTGCTATCAATTTTTTCATGAATATTTGTGTTTCACATACCTTCTCATCATCATCAGCATATAATTGTTTTTTAGAGAGGGAAATTATATTACCAGTTGCAACCACATCAGCATGTTCATGTACTTCTTCTTTCACTTCAACATTTGTTTGGACATGCTCTTCTTCCTGACCATCTACATGAAATGCTTGGCTACAACTAGTATCATACATAAGAGCATCATAATTCAAAGGCCATATTCCTATCCTCCTAAAGCCAGCCTTGATATTTTATGGTGTCAGAGCCCTTTAAAATCTTTACTTGCAAGCTCTGCTAGCTCGAACCTTTTCACCTCAACCCCTGGATTATTTTCCATCCATGCAACATGCTCTGACCTGAAATAGTTCTTGAAAGGGCCAAACAGACTAACATCAAGGGTTTGCAATTTGTGAGTGGTAAGAGTGGGAAATGTTAAAAGGTCAATGCCTAAATTGTTTGCTTCCTCAATTGTTTGTGCAGCCATGTGGCTTTCATGGCCATCTAATGTCAATAGGTGTATGTTATTAGATGAGGCACCACCTGGCACATATGCAGAAAAGTTGAAAAGCCAATTTTTGAAAAATTCTTTAGTCATCCATGCATGAGGATGTGCAGCCATGCATGCACCCGGTTCATAGTTTTGTATATAGTTTTTCAACTATTTTTTACCTTTGAATAGATAAAATCCTAGGATTGAAGCACCAATTGCATTGAAACAACATAAAATGGTTATCCACTCCCTACTCTTAGGAAAAATATTTGGTACATTTCATCTCCCTCTATTGGCATTTATCTGCATGCCACAATTCCTTCCCACCTATAAACATGTTTCATCACAGTTTCATATATGGTCTGCACCATAAGAATGTTTATTGGATGGACTAGAAAGAGTGCCATAGTACTTACAAACAAATGCAGGGCACAAATTTAATTCTTTGTCTTTTTCAAGGCCCTCAGTTGTACACAATACAAGGTTTGGATGCCTTTTTTTAAACCCAAACCACCATGATTTACCAGGAAACCCATCTTTGAATGGGTTTGGCCTCCCTTGACAGAGTTGAGCAACTGTGGATTTGAGTTGTATCAACTCTAGCCCATGTCCCAATTGGGCCATTTCTTTACACAACTCAACCACCTTGGCCTCCTCCTCTTTAGCCATAACTGTAATATGCCCTCTACGTTTGGTATGAGTGAGCCCATTTATCAAATAATGTATTGATGAGGGAGGAATACCATGTTTCTTTGCAGATGCTCAAATTTAATATACATTAAACTCTATGTCGTTAATTGCAGCTAACATTTCTTCTTTTGTCCAACCTCTTATAGCGTTGATATTTTTAGTTGAACTTTCCCCTTGGACTTTGGTTGACGGTGGCTCTGTAAGTGATGGTGTGACAACATCATCTTCAACCACATGGTCATCCTCAATAATCTTGGATCATTGTTTACATTCACATCACATGTTCTTTCCTCATTTTATGAAGTGCATCATAGCTAGGCACCCCTAGTCACTCTTCTGCCACTTCTCCTTGTACGAGCTACATAACTAACTCTTGCCATGGATGCAACTACTTGCAGAATTATTGCATGCATTTAGTTAATTATAATTTATTGTTTTGATAACTTTTTTTACACTTGAAATACAATGATTGTTTTGATAACTTGTTTATAAAATCTACTATTGTTTCTTGATGTTTGGCTTTACAAATCAAAAGGGACATGTTTCATTTTCAATTGACTACATGCAAAACCAGTTTTACTACTTTTAGGTTCAGGTTCATCCAAGATGCATATTAGATAAATATATGAATATTTTAGTGATTTATCAATAATTACTGTTAGTGAACGGAAATTGGTCATAAGGATTTTAATTCTGGTATCTTGAGTTCTTAATTTTGAAAAAATATGATCATCTTTATGTTTGTCAAGGATGCCAGGAATAGCCAGGCCTGTCAATACCCCATGACATGCTACAGGCACTATTACAATACCAATTTGAACCTTCATAGGCTTTCATCAAACACTTTGGGACTATATAGAAATATATAAATTTGGGGTATATAGTGCAATTTAAGATAGCCTCATGGCACCTTTTGATTATTTGAGTAGTTTCTTTGATTTAGAATTATTTCTTTGCAACTTTCTAAGATTGAAAATAAAGCTCAATATGGTAACATCATCTCTTCCCATTTATAATAGTTTATAACAATTTACAGTCTTGAGAGGTCTTACTTAGGCACAAATAAGGTCTTAGGTCTTGGGAGTTCTAACCTGAAGCTATAGTGAAGGCCCTATATGTTTTGTTAGCTCTTGGAAGGTCATACATGAAGTAATATTCATGGTCCTGTAAGTTTTGTTAGTTCTACAATGAACAAATCTTAAAAATATTTCAACACAGTCTGGGAAAATTTTTCAAGACGATAGTTGACAGTGCACAATAAAAAAAATTGGAGCGAAAATAATATGGCTCACATGAAGACAATCATTTAGAAATCTAATTTTCTCTGAGATGTGTCCAAACCCCTTTGCATATTTCTACTTTGTAGTTCCATTCATCATAAAATCCACTGCATTCTAGACTTCGTAGGATCACTTATTTTTCCACTTATAAGGATGCATTTGTTAGGAAGCAATCCCAACAATCAACATTGCAACAACACTAGGTAATGTTTTCACTTAAAGAATTCTAAGATTGATTCCCCTTGTATTTTTTGACTGCAATGTATCTCAAATATAGAGGATTTAATCTATGATATAACTGGATATCTTTTGGGTCTTTGTTTTCTTTAGCTCTTCATTCAACTACAATCTTTTCTGGATGAAATAAATCTATCATTTTTCATGAAGGTGAATATCTTCCTTAATCTTTCATATGAATGAATATTTGTACCCATATGTTGGTATTATAATGTTGAAGCCTAGGGACTAGAATGAGATGAAAAAAAAAATTGAAAGAAACCCCTCAGTTTTCGAGCTACTGCAATCACTGTAATGTGAAGGATATATGACCTAATAATGATAGTCATACTAAATTTGTTATTTCATTGAATCCTTTTCACATGCAGAAAATCTACTATTTTCCGTTGCACCCATAGTTGCCTCTTTAATTTCTAATCTATGACATTTTTCTCTTGAATCCTTTTCACATGTAGTCAATCTATTATTTTCCGTTGCACCCATAGATGCCTCTTAATTTCTAATCTATGACATAACTGGATATCTTCTGGGTCTTTGTTGTCTTTGGCTCTGCATTAAACTACAGTATTTCATGAAATCTATCATTTTTCATCAAGGTGAATATCTTCCTTAATCTTTTGGAAGGATGAATATTTGTACCCATATGTTGGTATTCTAATGTTGAAGCCCAGGGACTAGAATGAGAGGCAAAATTGTTTTTTGAAAGCAACCCCTCAATTTTTGACCTACTACAATCACTGTAACTATAATCATTGTAATGTGAAGGATGTATGACGTGATAATGATAGTCATACTAAATTTTTTATTTCCTTCATAATACAAGACATTGTGTGTTCCTAGTTAAATAACTAAAATTGGTATTTCCTTCGAAATACAATACATTGTGTGTTCCCTATTAAATAACGTTTTTAGGTACATTGCATTATAAATATATTGAAAAATCATAAATTTTCAATGTCATTGCAGACGCCTATATAATTTCAACAAATATCATTTTAGTATTTTACTTTTCACACAAAAATCATGTCTCCCAAATCACTCGATTTAAACTTTCGGCCCATTGCTAATGTTAAACAACATTTGTGGCTATCATTTATGTAAAATTAAATTTCACTTTCATAGAAAATTAAGAAAACTAACCTGAATATACTGTAGAAAATTAAGAAAACTAAATTGAATATACTGTGAAATTTCTTGGGGTGTGTTATGTGTTGGTTTGTCTCCAAGGCTAGTGAATAGTTTGAATGTGAAACATGCAACTTCAGCAGTGGTTGAACTTCTTTTATATTTTTTTGCAATTTAATTTAATTGGTGACGATGATGGACATGGATTGCAATGGCTTCATTCTACATGTGTGATCGGGATTGAATTTGATGTGATCCAATGGCTGGGAATTTGTTTTTGTTAATCCATGTGTTTTGATCTGTTTTAATGGGAAATATAATAGGTTGAATGTCATTTGAAATTATTGGGTGGGTGTCATATTATACACATTGGGTTTAAATGTTGTTATTGGGTCGGTGTAATTTATTGAACATAATGGGTTTAAATGTTGAATAACATGGCAGTTATGGCTGACATACATTAACTTTTATTATGTGCAGGTATGGATATTTAGTTGGGATAGACAACATCAGTTATGATCAGTGGGGATGAAGTGACTACCATATTGTAATTCTGGAATTGACCATTTTGGAAGGATAAATGGTTTTATGAGTTTTCTAGTTGAGACATAGGATTTGTACTCTTAATACTTATTAAACTATTTATGGACGGTTGTGGGCCCAGTCAATGACTTGGGAAATTTTGGACATAATTTAAAATATATTGGGACTTAAATTTATTTGTTTTTGTTTAATTATTGGTTGCATATATGTCAGTTTTTGGTGGGTTGATGGGACCAGTACTATAACAATTACTAGTCCCTTCACAAAATTAGACATCTCTCCCCTACCTTTCCATAAAGGCCAATTTGAATTGGTACTTATATAAAGTGATGAGGAAGCATTCTCCTTGAAAGGAGGAATATTTTCCCTCCAAAATTCCTCAAATAGTGGATCTGGTTCCCAACACTAGGAATCTGCATTAAATGACGGGGGAGACATTCCTAGATTTTCTCAATCCCTAGAGCTCCAGAATTTGTGCAATAATTTCATAATATATTATTCATTTATTATCCAATCTTGGTACATCCTTTCGTAGGGAGCAAGTCCATAGATTATCTCATCCTCCAAATCTTCATAATTTGTCCAATATTCTCACAATATTCTACAAAAATAAATAATATTAGGCACAAATATGTAATTATCCCTAAACCTTCTTATTAAACATATTAAAGTTAGAAATATTTCATCTAATGCAAAAATAGAGGTTTCATGTGTTGAATAATGGTAAGATGGGCCTTAATTTATGTCTAATTTGGAGGCCCATCATACCCCCCTACCAAAATTGTTTCTCATCCTATGAGCAACTTAGTGACCTAACTGTGCCTAATTCATGGCCCTAGTGGCCACTCTCTTGTACATTCCTCGATTCTTTCTCTTAAGAAGCTTGGGTTGTAGGTTCTACAAGGATAAGCACAAAAATGTATTTGTTATTCTCATGATTGTTTAACATTCGTTCAAGCATAAAAACATATTTTTCCTCTTTGCAAGTGAACTTTGTTGGCTTGTAGGTCCATTGCATTCACACCCTCTCCTTTGAAACCTTATTTCCATTTTCACTCATTTTTTCAAAATTATTTGTGCATAGAAAAATCATATTTTTTTCTAGAGACCATTAGCCTAACTTTTCCCCTTGTTGAAGATGGATTCTTGAATATTTTTCACTTTGGAAAATTCTTCCACATCCTTTTCCAACATCCTTATACCTTCTTCCACATTTTATACACCTTTGAAATCCTCAAAATGCCCTTAGATGTGATCCTGTAGCAATATAGAGTATCCTATAGTAGACCTGTAGCATTCTTGAGCACATCACATAATCTATCAAATCTTTACCAAAATTGCACCTTATGATTCATTTTTTCCTCTTACCTTTCTATAACATCTTCTAGGCCTTGGACACAAGCTAAAAATATATTAGAGACCTCTTTGAAAGCCTCTTTTCATCATTATGGTTTGACTTCTATTTTTATAGTGAATTCCTTCTTACCTATTGTTGCCTTCTTCTTCTCTTTTGTGGCCTAGATTATTTCCTAATGGGATATGGAGTTCTTTGTTTTTCTATTTGTATCATACCAAAGTTGATTAGGTATTTCTTAGGCACCGTTGTTTTGTTTTTTAGCACAGTTTGTTCCTCTCCTCCTTCTTCCTCCTTCAGTTTTTCTTTTGGCTACTCTCCATCTTCTTCTGCTTCCTCATTATCTTCTTTTTCTCCTTCTTCTTGGATGTGGGATTTATATGGTTAAATCCACCCCACATAGCCTTCAACACAACTTTCCAAAGTTATCAAGGCAATTCTCTATTTCTGCTACGAGCTTTAGATATTTATGTGTAATGAGGGTTTTTAAGATAGAGACAAAAAGAATAGTTTCTTATATTTGGTGGAGGAAGGTTGATTTCATGCTCACCGAAAAATAATTTCAATTCCCTTTATTATTAGGCTCAATTCAAAGGAAACATCCATATTTTATTTTTTATTTGTAAAATTTTATCAAAATTTTCCCACAGGTTGTACTACTAAAAAAGAAATAGAAAAATAATATAGGTGTGTGTGTGTGTGAAAATTGTAGGATTCTTATTAGCATATGGCAAGGAGAAATTTGTATTTACCCTTCCTTTGGATGTTGTCCTTCGAATCCTATAAATTGGGGGTGAAAATACTCAAAATCAGGGTCTTTTGCAACAACTTCTGCCTTTTTGTAGCATCTATGTTTTCTCCTATAACAATTATGTTTCTCTTGTAACACATAGTTTGTATCTCCTGAAGCAGCACCCATTTTTCTCATGTAGCAGTTATGTTCGATCTTATAGAACATGAAAATCAACTCTGTATCTCTTTTTTAGTACCCTAGGAAGCCCCTGGTAGCATCTAGCTTAACCTTCGATGCATTAATGAGCCTCTCTAACTATTTTTGGAATAATCATTGATACAACTGAAGTTGAGCCTTATTATTTTATTTCTTTTTGTGATAGTGGGCTCGGTGCACTTGGTGATCTGGTCTTCATTCCTTGTAATTATTACTTTCCCCACTTTGACTTCTCCACGTTTCATGGGTGTTTGAGTAAACCACAGTCTTACTATTCAAGGGTGGCCAAGTTTATTGGCTACCTTCATCCTATAAAACCTTCTATCATGTGCATTTGAAACAATTTTTTAACCATAATATGCTCAAAAGGAGAGGTGAATAAAAATTCATACATGTTCCTACCTGATGTCGAGTTGTTGTAGATGCATGCATGTTGTTGTTGAACCAATGGTCAATCAATTATTCCATGAAGGTGTTATTACTCATTCTTTCCTCATGCACAAGTCTTTATTTGAGAAAACTTGATGATGCTCTCTGATGGGTATTTTACTGATATAGTTCCCTTTTTCATGAAGGTCCCTCCAGTGCTTGATCTACCTCCATTGGAGTGGATTGGTTGCCTCTTAAAGGATGGTGTGGCTTCATAAAAACTCTAGGATGGACTTTTTAATGGTCAGGGATGGTAATTTTTTCAATATGAAGCTGTAACAATCCTATGCTTATGGTTTTGTTAGATTTGTGCAAGCTGCTATAGGATTGATCTCTCTCCTGTAGCAGTCACATATTTCCCTCTAAAACCTCATTCAAACCTTTTTTTGCTTCATGAAATGAATTCAGTGGCATGGATGAATCATTGTGATCCTAGGGATAAGAACAAAAGCTTTGGTGATGGTTAAATCTTGTGAGGAAAGGGTAAAGGAAAAGTCTATTTTTTTTGTTTTTTTCATGAATAGAGATGGAATCTTGAGAATAAGTTGGTTAAATGGAGTGGATGAGAGATGAATGAGGTTTGATGAACTTGTCCTGAAATTTTCCGAGGGAAAACATGATTTTTAACCCATTTTGCTAAGTCGATATTTCTCCTATAGCAAATTTGGAAACTCCTGTAGAAATTATGGAATGCTCCTATAGCAGAATTGTTTTATCCATATCTCACAAAGGGTATATTGGATTAACCTGAAATTTGGTTATTATATTTCCATCATCCTTACGTATCTACTAAAAAATATATATATATATATATATCTATATATATATATATATATATATATATATATATATATATTGGCAATAGCAGAAGCACAAATACGGAGAAAAAATAAAATGAGTGCAGGTGATGGAGGCCAATTTCTTGAAAAGTGTGCACCAGAATTTGTTGAAATTCCTTGAGCATGTTACGTTCATCCATATGAATCCCCCAATGAAACAACTTGGAAAAAATATGCATATTTTTTGAGATATGGTAAAAACAATTCTATGCCATGTTTATGTTTTCTTCCTGTAGAAAAACAGAACCTTCCTGTAGCATTTTAGGATAGCGAGGGAAATGAATGGGAAAGTCTTGGAAATGGTGGGTGGATGTTGGAAATGGATGAGGGTGGTGGATTGACATGGAATTAGTCCTATTGGAGCATATGGTAAAATGAGGAAAAGGCCCAAGTTTGACTTCCTTTGACTATGTTTTTGATCATTTTTTTCTTTTGGTGCCAAATTGTTCTTGTCGCTTGCAGAGGTTGGACAGCACCTACATTCATCAAAGAGATATACATGGAGCAAAGAGATTTTTTTTCTTTTCATTTTTTTCTCTTTTCTTAGGCCTACTAGTTGCCTCAATGAGGTTTTCAACTAGTAGTTCGGCCTAAGCGCCTCAAAGGCGGTTTTCACCTAAGATATTTTCCTTTTTTTCTCTTTTTTCCAACCCACTAACTACCTCAAGGAGGTTTTCAATCAATGTGACAATCTCAGACACCTAAAAGGAGGTTTTCACCTGAGAATTTATTTTTTCTTCTTTTGTTTTTTTCCTCTTTTTCCTTTTTTTCTTTTACTCCTCTATCCTACCCTAATTGAAAAAAGGAATATCTCTTTCAAATATAGGAATACTTCCAATGGAGCCATGTGTATAAAAATATGATATATAAACTCATGTGTAGGCTTGAAATTTATTCTTTTACATGTACCTGAATATTAGATATCAATTGCTTTGACTTTGATGATATCAATCACTGTTGAAGAAGAGAGTGAAGCTGCATCTTGTTGATTTTCTGGAGCCAAACCTCAATACATCTTTGATGCCCTTGGTTCACTTATTGATTTAGATCATCTTATATGTCTTATTCTTCCAAGAAATTTAGATCTTATTCTTTTTTTTAGTACTCTCTTGAACACATGGAGGATCTGATGGTAAACATGATAGAACTTTCTCAATATTTCATTCTAATGTCTGCTCTCCATAAAGTGTAGCCCATGATTCTTTGGTCTCCTCATTTGAATATTATTTTTCTGACTGTTGTCCTTTAATAGCATCAAGAGAATCTCTTTTTATCAATACACTTCTCGATATAAGGTGATACCATTCAGATCAAGAGGAATTGTTTGGAATTATTGTACCTCAACATTCTAAGTGGGTTGAGTTACTAGATTGTTTGGGTTCGGAAATGGTTGTAAATGTAGTTGAGTGGAAGTGGATATTTGAGATGGATGTGGTTGGGGTTGTGGTTGTGGTGGAGGTGAAGGTGGATGGTATATATATCATGGAGTTGGGTATGGAGGATATTGCGCATATTGTAGATTTTTCACATAAGATCCTTGCCAACCTTGTTGCCAAGGTTAGTTTTGGGGTTGAGATGGCCAAGGTTGCCAAGGAAAGGGTGTGTTCCAATTAATTTGAGATGGTTTTTCATAACCTTGAAATTGTGAATTAGGTTCTTTCATGATACCAAGTTTACTATGTTTCCATGGTCTTCTTGGAGCTATATAATATAGTTTCTTTGGTGACTTGCTCCATTTTCCTCTTGGTAAACTTCCTTCAACCTCGGTAATTATGGGAAATATTTAATAGCATTTGATTGGTTTGAATGGACAACACAAATATCAACATATTCTTTTTTATCATATTACATTCTTAACATGTCTACTTGTTCGCTTAGATTGCTAAGAATTTTGTTTTAAAGTTAGCAAGAAAATTTCCAAGTTCAGCTTGACTCGTCGATCTTGATGTTGATTTACTTACCCTTGACCTTCCCCTTGATATGTGTTTGCATGTTTCACAAATTTCTTCAAATGATAATTGGTTTACATCACCTCTACTCATGAGATCAATGAGATCAATCAAATCATCTCTAACTATTCTAAGTAAGAGGGTTTTTAGTGTGTCAAATCCTAAATGATGTAATTTTTCCATCTTAACATTGTACATAAATCTCTTTATTAGATCCCCAAGGCTGTCATCTTATTTTTTAGTCATTCTAAATACTTATTATTTAAGATCATGATCTTTATATTTTTCTAGAAATATATTTTTCATATCATTCCATGATATTATTGAATTAGTCCCTAAAATCGTAAACAATTTAAGAGCTCCATCCTTCAATGTTGTCGGAAACAATCTCAATTTTTGAGTGTTTAGTAAGTAACCATAAGATCTATAAAGGATTTAAAATTCGAAGAGAATGTTTCCCAGATCCTCTGACCTCATACCATGGAAATTGGGAAGGAAAGATGGAGGGATGTTCTTCATATGAACATTGATATCACTATCTTGAATGGGAAATCCAAGAGGATCTTCTTCATTTTCATCATCTCTATCCATTTCTTATACCTTCTCTGCCACCTCTTCTTCTTCTACCTGCAAAAGTAGATGGTAATGTAGTTCTTAGTGCACCATATGATCAAATGGGGGGGGGTTGGTGTTGGAGAATTATTTTTTTATGTTTTTATAAAAATAAAAAATTAATAATAATGTTAATGCAACGCAATTTTATATCATTTAAATGAAATATGCCTAATGCAATTCTTGTTTTTGCAAAAATTAAAATAAATGAATCAACTAGGGAAGAAAACAATGCATACTTTGACACCTCCCCGACAACGACACCAAAAAGTGATGAGACTCAATATTTCAACAAGAATGTTGCAACTCCCAAGGCTACCAACTTAATTATCAACCTGAGTTTCATACAAACTTAAGAGGTGTCGGCATTATATTTTCAGCATGCAATGTGTCCTTCTTTTTTTGATCTGATGCAATGAAGTGAATGCCATGAAATCCAGGCCTAAACTAATTGCACAAATGGAAATGTTACTCTATTTGCAGAAAGGAAACCTAATTACATATAAAGAGAGGAAACCCTAGCTACTTTTGCAAAAAGGAAAATAAATTTTACTTTGCATGAATTTAAATGTTAATCCTATTTATAAAAATGTAAACATTAACCTATTTGCAGAGTGTAAATGGTACATCAAAAGGAAGCCTATTCTATGCAATATAAATAGAAATATTGGAAATGAAAACCATGAAATCATTCTTCAATCACTGCATTCAAGTAATATTTTTTCAATAAATTTCATAAGTTTCTTCATAAACTAATCATTAAAATCATCATTATGCTCTTCAGGTCCTGAATCTATCCACTAACCATAACTGCGGAGGTGAATTGCAATGGAGAATAGGCAAGGCTTAAGAGGTTTTTGGTCTTACTAAATCTGGTTTTGAGCCTAGGAATAATTATTCAAGCCTAAGGGATAAAAACCAAACTTTTGGAGTAGATCTAGTTAAGTTTACAGGTACTACAGGAGTGCTACAAGAGGTGCTACAGGAGGCCCTGTTTTGTTATAGGAGCGAGATAACTTGTTGAATGTCCAATTAAATCAAATGAAAATGGGATGGGAAATTTGTTATTATTAATTAGGATGTAATAGGACTCCATTCTAAGTGTAATCACTCCAAAATAATGTTGTTAACATGTGCTAAAAAATAGCATAAAATTACTACTATAAAAACTGGAAGAACTAGTGAGCTAGTTAACCTACCAAATGCCTAACCTAATCAAGTGAAAATGATATGGGGTAAATTTTTTTATTAGCTTCAATTTTTTTATGACCCAGTACAAGTGGAATAAACTCAAATGAAGCTCATTAACACATTCTAAAAAGTAGCATAAAATTACTACTATTTTTCTACAAGGGACTTCTAGAAATTCTAGATTTGTGAACTAGTAAACCAATCCAAGTAGCTCAATGATAAATATGAATTTTCAAAGTTTCTCTAAGGATGCCTCATGCTTCTATAAATAACCTACAAAAAAATTCACTTCAATCATTTAACTAATATGGCCAATAACAACAGAAGCATGAATAAGAAATGCAGAAATAAGAGATGCAAGTGAAAAAGGCATTCAAAGGAAATAAAGAAAATATACAAGAGAGCTATGAGGCTCCTGGGATGGCCAAATACAAAAGATACTCAGAGTCTTAAGAATTAAACCAAGATTTAGAAGCTAAAAATGGCACCAAACTTCATTATTTGAATCATTCCAAGTACATCCCTACTAGAAATGAAAGTGGAGTTGTTAAACGACAAGTTTTCTCTATAAGAATACTAAGAAATATCTGCCCCTAGAGGCCAATTCAAATTTATACTTATAAAAAGTTATGAGGAATCATTCTCCTTGAAAGGAGGAATCTTTCCCCTCCAAAATTGCTCAAATAGTGGATCTAGTTCCCAACACTAAGAATATGCATTAAATGACAGGGAACACATTCCTAGATTTTCTTAATCACTAGAGCTCCTAAATTTGTGCAATAATTTCATAATATATTGTTCATTTATTATCCACTCTTGTTTCATCATGTACTAGGGAGCAAGTCCCTATATTATCTCCTCCTCCAAATCTTCATAATCTCCCCAATATTCTCACAATATTCTACAAAATAAAAATATTAGGCACAAATATTAAAATATATCTAAACCTTCCTAATGAACATATTAAAGTTAAAAATATGTCGTATAATGAAAAAAGAGAGGTTTAATGTGTTGAAGGATGGTCATATGGTGTCCTTAATTTATGTCTAATTTGGAGGTCCATCAAACACCTCCTTGAACAACTTCTTTGAATAAATTTGTTGTTCCTTTTGCTGTTTTGGCTCAAGGAGCACCCCCACACAATCTTGTGTTCAGAATGACGGTTGAATTTTTATTGATGTTGAAATCCTTGAGAAAAAAAGATTCATGATGAATTTTTTCTTCATATTGCAAACACTAAAATCTAATAGGAATAGCCAATTTTTTTGTAACAACCTGTTTTAGAGAATAAAAAAAGGCAGAACCATTGGACCAGAAAGAATAATTTTTACCCCTAAGGTTTCTAATGAAAATCTAAAAGGAGTTATTCAGTTCCACCAAAATAAGAGATGGATGAGTAAATCATTTGTGGTAATAATTCTGTAAAAAGGCAGTTGCAATACCTGCAAATACCCTAAAATCGTTGGGACAAAGGGACATAGTAAAACCCTTGTAAAAATACTTGAGAAAAAAAATTAATGACACGGGAAGTGTAAGAGAAATACCATACATAGAAAAATTCTACTCTAGGGACATCTAAATAATCTCATTATAGTTGGCCATGATTCTCTCCCATCACATTTTGTAGACACATCTCGACATTGAGCAATCACAACTCAAAACAATGTCTGCAAAATCATACCTCCCACAAACATTGATGACCATGAGAGAATATTGCAAAGACGACAATTGTTTTTGCATAAAGGTATACTAATACTTCTTGGTGAGCCTTGGTATTGCACCAAGAGTGCTACAACTCCCAGGGGGTTCCCTACTTTATTTTATCAACCTGAGGTTCGTACAAAATTGGAGGTGACAGTGCTATATACATAGCAGATGCACTATGTTCATGTCATCCTCTTCCGCTTTACGAAAGGGTGCTACTTCTAGCGGTTCTCAGTGAATTTTGTCACACTTCAATGAAACTAAAATAAATTACAAAAAGGAAATGACAGAAATGAAACTAATTCAATTTGCATAAAGGAAATGGAAAAAATGAAACTAATTTAAATTTCAAAAGGGAAACTAATTTAGACCACACTTAACCTGGCCAATCGGCTAAACACACCCTACTCTATCTATCATGCTCCTATCTATGCATTTATTCATGACCTAATTCTAATTTGAAGAAGTGTGCTTACAGTTTGGAGGAAAAAGGGCTAAAGAGGCTAATGGAGGGCTTAACACATGAAACAAGGCTTAGAAGTGGAAAGAGCGGGGTTAAACCTTATAAAACCTTATTATAGCGCAAAAATGGCTTTGGAGTGGAATTTTTTGAAGAGTGCGATGGCAGAGAAGCAGGAGAACAGTTCGGGAGCAGGAGCAAAGTGTGATTTGCGAAAATGTAAAATCTGCGAAGTGCAAAGTGCGACAGGGTAAACATTGTGATTTGCAATGGGGTTAATGTTGCGAAGTGCAATACGCATTATATTAATATCACAATCGGCTATTGGAAGCAGTAAGTGTTAACGAAAACCAATTAAATGGTGTGAAGTGTGAAATGCGACGGGTGACGTGGCGGTGGGACCAGTGGCGGAGCGCGATCGCAATATCGCAATCGGCGGATTGGAGTGGTAAGTATTAAAAGAAAAGGGTAAATGTTGCGAAGTGTGATTGCGATGTATGATAGTGGGAGAACCAAGAAGAAAAGGATGGAGGTAAAACTTTGAATTTGTGTCAAGCGTTTTGCGTTCAAATGGTTGCGATAGCCGCAGAACGTGAAAAGGAAGGAATAGAAAGCAGACTTAGTCGTTTTCAAGTGTTTTTGTGAATAAAAAGGGTGCGATAGTAGAAAATAAGTGAAAATAGAAGGGGATATAAGCATAACAGAAGAGATAGAAAATGAAGCAAGAAGGCGAGGGTGAACTTATCCGAAACTTTAATACTTCTTCCTACAAACAAACCTCTGGATTCATGCACGGGAAAACAGAAAAGAATGCGTGATAAAAACAATGAACAGAAATCAATTTTTTTGGCCTATGGGAAATCCTACCCCCCTAGAGCTCTATTGAAATAGATGAGAAGGGAATTCTAGATCCACAGCTTTTATATTTTTATCCTCCATTCTATTAAGAAAATGAAATCCTACAGCAGCAATTTGAAACAGCAACTTGAAACTATCAGAAGAAAGATTAACTAAATGACATAAACAAAAAATAACTAATGGACAGAAACAAACTAGCTAAATGACATAAAGGAAAGAATGGTAACAGGAAGAGACGCTTAGGCACATGGATTGGGCCCTAATCCACAAGCCCAACTCTCTGGAACTAGATCAACAAAAAGTCGTCTGAATAGTCATTGCATTAAAATGAGATCTTATTACATCTCGAAGGTCTTAAACAGCAAAAGCCTAATAGAATGGAAAATGGACGGCATGGGATGGAATGGAATGAAAATGGAATGGAATGGACTATATCGAATGGACCAGAATCGAATGGTCATACCTGAATGGAATAGAATCGACCCTAATTAGCTCTTGATTAGTTTTATTTATCCTCAAGGGCAGCTACCAATAGCTCCCTAAAAAATAGGTAATGATTCCACTTGACTCCAAGTGAAGTATGGCTTGAGTGCACTTGGTCTTAAGTTGCTTGGCTGCCTCTGGAATTCAAATTGTTGTAGGGGATCTCATGAGGATCTTTTGGCTGCCTTTCAGATTTAAGGAGGGTGGACAACCCCCTTGAATCTCTCCAAGATTTCTCCCTAATTTCATAATATTGTGCTAATTTATTCTCCAATATTGATCTTCCAGTGGTAGGGAGAAAGTCCCTAAGTCATCTCCTTCTCCAAATCTGCATAATATACCAAATGTTCTCACAATATTCTACAAAAATAACCAATATTAGGCACAGATATGCAATTACCTTTAAACCTTCCTAAGAAAATATTGAAGCATAAGAAAACATTATTAAGTGCAGAAGGATAGATTTAATATATATATTCATGTGCATAAGGAAGGTAGATGGGCTTAAGAAATGTTAGATGGGCCTTATTTTATGTCTAATTTAGAGGCCCGTCATCACCCCCTACTAAAACTGTTGCTCATCCTCTCAGCAACCTATTTATCCTCCCTGCCTTATGGTTTTTCCTGCATGTTGGCTTATTTCATTTTCTGTTTATTGGCCCATGTGTTGCTCCTCTTGCTAATATTCGTGCTATTCTTCTTGCACTTATTCTTGTAGATTCTTCATGGAGGTCCTCATATGCCTTAAGAATTTATTTTTTCATGCCAAGAGGTGGTAGATCCACCTTTTATTTTCTTTTTTTTCTTTTTTTTTCTCTCTTCTTCTTCTTCTTCTTCTTCTTCTTCTTGTGTTGCATGCAAAGTAAACTCACAGTTCTTTTTTTTGTGAACTGAGTTCACCCTTGGTTATCCCTTGGCACTCCTTGTCTTCTATTACAATGAACTACTTACTACCCATTTTCTCAATTCCTTTTTACTTTTGTCTTGTTCCCTTTCTTGGTGGAAAAAGTGATGCTAGTTGCTAGATAAGGCTGAGGTTTCTCTGCTACTGATTTTGGCTATATAAAAAAACTTTCCTTCTCACACTTTTTAATTTTTTATTAAGCTAAAATATATTCGAAGAAAGGGTTAGATGATTGCATACCTGAGCCTTACCATTGATTTGTCTTTGCAGGTGATATTGAAGCTGTTGATATGGTTGTTGAAGCTGTCTTCGGTGGTTCTAAAGTTTCATGTGATAATTTGCTTGAGGTCCTTTTGGAGCTTCTGAGCACAGGAGGAGGAAGTCCAAGTTTGATTACCTTTAACTAGGGTGTTGATAAAAATTTATTTTTGTGCCAACTTGTTGTTTTCCGGCTTGCAAAGGTTGGAGAGCACTTGCATTCATTACAGAGAGATACATGGAGAAATGAAAATTATTATTATTATTATTATTATTATTATTATATATATTGAGGCCTACTAGCTGCCTCTTTGAGGATTTCCACTAGTAGGTCTGCATATGTGCCTCAAAGGAGGTTTTCACCTAGGATCTTTTATTTTTATATTTCTTTTCCTAACCTAATGACCGCCTCATGAAGGTTTTCAATCAGTGGCCCAATCTCAGATGCCTCAAAAGAGGTTTTCACCTGAGATTTTATTCTTTCCCTTTTTTTTTTCTTTTTCTTTTTCACTTTCCTACTCTACTTGAAAAAAACAAAATCTTTTTCAAGTATATGAATACTTCCAATGGAGTCATGTACACTTCAAGATGATAGATAAAATCATGTGCATACTTGGAATACATGCTTTGACATGTACCTGAATATGAGAGATGAATTTCTTTGACTAGTATTATATCAAGGACTGTTTGAGAAGAGTGTGTTATTGCAACTTAATGACTGTTCAGAACCATATGTCAATATATTTCTGATGCCCCTAGTTCACTTGCTGATTTGGATCACCTTGGATGTCCTCTTCTATTATGGCAATCAAATCTTCCTCTCTTCTTTTATTGTTCTCTTAAACACATGGAGGAAATTCTGGTAAACATGAGAGAACTTTCTCAACATATGATTCTAATTCCTGCACTTCATCAAGTGCAGCCCTCGATCTTTTGATCTCCTCATTTGGATCTTATTATGCTTGATGTTTTCCTTCAATGACATTAATAAAATATCTTCTTTGCGATACCTTTCTTGAACTAAGATGCAGATCATTTAGATCAAGAGGATATTTTTGGTAGTGTTGTACCTTAGCATTGTAAGTGAGCTGAGACACTTCATTGTATGGGTTTGGAAATGGTGGTACAGGTAGTTGAGAGAGGGTGGATATATGAGATAGATTTGGTTGAGGCTGTGTTTGTGGTGGAGGTGGATGGTAGGGATAGCATGGAGTCGGGTATGAATGATATTGAGGGAAATATTGAGGATGTTGAGGATTTTCCTAATAAGGACCTTGCAAACCATGTTTCCAAGATTGGTTTTGGGGTTGAGATGGCCAAGGTTTCCAAGGATGGAGTGTGTCCCAATTAGTTTGAGATGGATGTGAATAAACTTGAAATTTTGAAGTGGGTCCTTGCATCATATCAAGTTGACTAGGCTGCCAGGGTCTCCTTGGAGCTACATAACATAGCTTCTTTGGTGATTGCCTTGCTCCATTTTCTTCCTAGTAAACTTATTTAAACCTGGGGAATGATAAACAACATTTAGTATCATATGATTATGCATGGATAACAAAAATATCAGCATCTTCTTTTTGCTCATTTTTCATTCTTAACATTTCTACTTGTTCACTTAGATTGCTAAGAATTTTTGTTTTAAAGTTGTCAAGAAAATTTCCAAGTTCATCTTGCCTCACCAATGTTGATGCTGACTTACTTACTCTTTCCCTTCATCTTGATATGTGCTTGCATGTTTCACAATTTCTTCAAATGAAAATTGATATGCATCTCCTTTACTCATGAGATTAAGGAGATCACTCCACTCAACCCTAATTTTTCTAAGTAAGAGGGTTTTTAGTGTGGCAATCCATAAATGATGCAATTTTTCCCTCTTAACATTATATGTCAACCTCTCTATTAGATCCTCAAGGCTCTCATCTTATTCTTGGTTCATTCTAAAAGTTTCTTCTCTAAGATCATGATCTTTGTATTTTTCTAGAAATATCTTTTCCATATCATTCCATGATCTTATTGAACTAGTACCTAAACTCATGAACCATTTAAGAGCTCTATCCTTCAATGTTGCATGAAACAATATCAGTTTTTGAGTGTGTGATAAGTATCCATAATACCTACAAAGTATCTCAATTCAAAGAGAAATGTTTCTGGATCCTCTGTCCTCATACCATGGAAGTTGGGAAGGAAAGATGGAGGGATGTTCTTCATATGTACACTGATGTCCATATCTTGAATGGGAAACCCAATAAGTTCTTCTTCATTGTCATCATATCCATCCATCTCTTATACCTTCAAAAGTGTATGGTGATGTGGTTCTTACTACACCACGTGGTCAAGTGGGGGGGTTGGTATTGGAGAAGTCTTTTTTTTTTTAAACAAATTATGAGTATCCCTACTCCTATAAGGCATGAAAATAAAATATTTTTGTATTTTTTTTAATATTTCTGAAATGGAATGAAAATAAAGGAAAGCCGAAAATAATGCTAAAAACAAAATCAAAGCATCTCCTAGACACCTCCCTGGAAATGGCGCCAAAAAGTGGTGAGCCCTGGTATTGCACCAAGAGTGTTGCAACTCCCAAGGGCTACCCTACTTTACTTTATCAACCTGGGGTTCGTACAAACTTGGAGGTGATAGTGCTATATACATAGCAGATGCATTTTGTTCATGTCATCCTCTTCCATTCTATGAAAGGATGCTACTTCTATTGGTTCTCAGTGAAGGTTGTCACACTTCAATGAAACTAAAATAAATTGCAGAAAGCAAATGACATAAATGAAACTAATTCAATTTGCAGAAAGGAAATGGAAAAAATGAAACTAATTTAAATTGCAGAAAGGAAACTAATTTAGACCACACCTAACTTGGCCAATCAGCTAAACAAACCCTACTCTATCTATCATGCTCCTATCTGTGTAGTTATTCATTACCTAATTCTAATTTGAAGAAGTGTGCTTGCAGTTTGGAGGAAAAAGGGTTAAAGAGGCTAATGGAGGGCTTAAAGCATGAAACAAGGCTTAGAAGTGTAAAGAGTGGGGCTAAACCTTATAAAATCTTATTATAGATAGAAAAGGGTTTGGAGTGGAATGTTTTGAAAAGTGCGGTGGCAGAGAAGTGGGAGTACAGTTCGGGAGTGGGAGCGAAGTGAGATTTGTAAAAAGGTAAAATCTGTGAAGTGCGACATTACGATTTGTGATGGGGTAAATGTTGCGAAGTGTGATACGCGATATCACAATATCACAATCGGTTGTTGGAAGTGGTAAGTGTAAACGAAAACCAATTAAATAGTGCAAAGTGTGAAATGTGATGGGTGACGTGGCAGTGGGACCGACGGCGAAGCGCGATCACAATATCTCAATCAGCGGATCAGAGCGGTAAGTATTAAAAGAAAAAGGTAAATGTTGCGAAGTGTGATTGTGATGTATGGTAGCAGGAAAACCAAGTAGAAGAGGGAGAAGGTCAAACTTTGATGGTTTATAAAAAAATTTGCGTTAAAATGGTTGTGATAGCCGCATAATGTGAAAACGAAGGAATAGAAGGCAGAGTTAGTCATTTTGAAGTGTTTTTTGGAATAAAAAGGGTGCGGCAGTTGCAAATAAGTGAAAATAGAAGGGGATAGAAGTGTAACAATAGATATGGAAAATGAAGCGCATGGAAAATTTTAGGGGCTAATATTTGCAGGTGGGCTAATTTTCCATGGTTTTTCCAAAAAAACGATTCGCCAATTTCCATTTTTTTATAAAAATGATTCGCCCAAATTTTACAATATAAATTTATTTTACGTTAAAAATTTCCAACATTATAGAAAAAATTTATAATATCATTATAAATTTGAATAATTTTACAAATACATCAATAAACATTTTATAGTTTGCATATTAGGGACTAGTGAGATTCACCAATTTTTTAAACTTCAAGATAATTTTCCATCCTTAAAATTATCCCTGATGAAGCGGGAAGGTGAGGGTGAAATTCTCCATAACTTTAATATTGCTTCCTACAAACAAACCTACGGATTCATGCACGGGAAAACAGAAAATAATGTCTGATAAAAACAGTGAACATAAATCAATTTTTTTGGCCTGTGGGAAAGCATACCCCCCTCGAGCTCTATTGACAGAGATGAGAAGGCAAGTCTAGATCCATATATTTTAGAGTTTTATCCTCCATTATATTAAGCAAATGAAAACCTACAATAACAATTCGAAATAACAACTTGAAACTATCAGAAGAAAGATTAGCTAAGTGACAGAAACAAAAAATAACTAATGGACAGAAAAAAACTAGCTAAATGACAGAAAGGAAAGAATGGTAACAGGCAGAGAAGCTGAGGCACATGGATTGGGCCTTAATCCACGAGCCCATCTCTCTGGAACTAGATCAAAGAAAATTCATTTGAATGCTCATTGCATTAAAATGAAATCTTATTACATTGTGAAGTTCTTAAACAGCAAAAGCCGAATAGAATGGAAAATGGATGGAATGGGATGGAATGGAATGAAAATGGAATGGAATGGAATATATCGAATGAACCAGAATCAAATGACCAAACTGGAATGGAATATAATTGATGCTAATTAGCTCTTTATTAGCTTTAATTATCCTAAAGGGCAACTACCAACAGCTCCCTAAAAAATAGGTAATGAGTCCACTTGACTCCAAGTGAAGTATGGCTTGAGTGCACTTGGTCTTGAGTCGCTTGGCTGCCTCTGGAATTCAAATTTTTGGAGGGGATCTCATGAGGATCCTTTGGCTGCCTTTGATAGTTATGGAGGGTCGAAAACCCCCTTAAATCTCTCCAATATTTCTCCCTAATTTCCTGATATTGTGCTCATTTATTCTCCAATCTTGATCTTCCAATGGCAAGAAGCAAGTCCCTAAATCATCTCCTTCTCCAAATCTCCATAATCTCCCAAATATTCTCATAATATTCTACAAAAATAACCAATATTAGGCACAAATATGCAATTACCTTTAAACCTTATTAAGAAAATATTGAAGCATAAGAAAACACTATTAAGTGCAGAAGGAGAGATTTAATATATATATTCATGTGCATAAGGAAGGTAGATGGGCTTAAGAAAGGTTAGATGGGCCTTATTTTATGTCTAATTTAGAGGCCCATCACTTCTCAAAACCATCAAAATAGTACAATAAACACCCTCTAATCCTTTATCAATACTCGATCAAAGAATTGTGGTAGTGAACAAGTAGGTCGATATTGAGTTCAACATCTTTGCAACACACCAAAACCCTAGCAATGTGTGTCATCCTCCTTCTAGGAAAATTTTTCTCTTCAAAAGAAATAGTTGCTAAAGAAAAGGAGTAATTTACTATTATTCAAGAAATGGTCAACATTTAACAATAATATCTCCTATTTATTATATTTTTTAATCTTTGGGGAGAATTTTCTACTTTGATAATTGTGAATAAATATGCCTATAAAAGAAGGAATAATGTAAGAGACTAGTATGTGCTTATTATTAGACATATTCTAAAAAATTTATTTGTAGTATTCTTTTTACTTTCAATTACAACTTTTTTTGTTGTATTTAATTATAAAATAAAGATTATTTGATATGACACTTTACATATTTAATTAAGTGATCGATAAATTTGTATAATGGCTAAATCATAATTTTTTAACCAAAAATAGTATTGGTATTATGTAATTTTGTGCCTGGTTCACAACAAATACATCAAGAGTGATAGAGCTAAGTCACCAAAATTTCTAATTATTTTCTCCTTTCCAATATGAATACATGATTTTCCTAAGGAGAATATATATAGGAAACAAAAAGAGGGGTATTGTAGGTGAATACCTTAGAAAACTGCCCCAACAAAACACATAATGCTACTAATTGATTATGAAATATTTCATAACTATGATCGTATTGTTTTCCTAGAAAATTTCACTTAAATATAGGAAATTAGCAGTTATCGGAGTGCTATAATTCATCTGCAATTAGGGAATTATAGCAAGTTGATTTGGTCATTAATCTTTAGATCACCTATCTTCAATTGGCATGCCTTGTTAGCATATTTGTTTGCTTCCTTGTTAGAGTCTCTTAGGACATGAAAATATTCTTTGGAAGGGATATCCTCTACAATTTTCCCTAATTATTTTCATGATGTATTCCATATATTTATCCTCTGGGAGAGAGGCTTTGACCATATGATGCAAGATTAGGAGAGAATCTTCCATAACCATAAGTGTGTCCACCTGATGTTCTTTGGCTAACAAAACTCCCTGGTAGAGGCCATATATCTCTGATTTTTTACTTTTCATAAGAATAAAAACCCATGAGTACCTAAACACTTTGTCCTCCTTGAGGCCATAAAGTACCCACTCTCCCCCCTTCCACCCCTGACTAAATCGTAAAATATTAATTAATATTAAATTTTAATATTTTTTAAAATACATTTATAATTGATTAATTGATATCAATTACAACTCATTATTAAGAATTATACATTACACATAAAACAAAATAATTGAAAATAAGTAGCTATGCTCGAATCAGTCCAAAAACTTCTCCACCTAATAATATTTTTCCCTATTACCAAATAAGTGGATCAATGTTCTATCATGGATTTTGCATTGGTGCTTTACCACAACTATAACCTATGTGCTTTAACATGTTAGAGAGACGTCAATGCTTTAATAAGGGGGATACATACTATTTAATTAGAGCCATGGTCTAACCATGGCATGGGAACCAATATTTTAATGGTGTACCTTGAAAGCACAAATTCCCTAATGCATTGAATATCAGAAGATAATTGGCACTTAATGTATCTTTTGGAGCATCAATGTTATATGTCAATTTTGGAGCATTTGTGCTTCCTTACATAACCTTATTGTTTTGAATAGAGAGTACTAAAGCTCACAAGCCCATTGTCCTTGGTAATGCAACTATGTAATATTCCAAAATTAGCTTGCAGCTAATTGGAATATTAATTTTTGCTTTTGTCATTTAGATAGATGAATAAGTGGGTAGGGAGACCCATAAATCTCTTTAGTAGGAATAAAACCACTTCTCATATGAATGTGGAACATTGTATTAGCTGAATAAATCACCTTGAGGTATGAACAGCGGCTAAAGCATGTGGACAAGGTTAATGTTGACCAGATCAATAGTGTTGTTATGGAGATAGTGGAGGATTAATGGAGGATAGCACAGTCATTTAGGAGGAGTGTATGCATGATATTAACTCCTTTAATGCGGGACCAGGGTGAGGATGCTCACCAAGCATAAAAGGAAGAGGGTGGCAACCATAGAAGACATGATTTGGATTATTGATATTGTATTTTTCTTATATGACTAATTGCACGCTTCAGCTATTTAGCGGATTCTGTTGTGTTTTTTAGAAAAAGGGTGTTCCCGAGTGGGAATCCCACCCTCATCCTCAGTGGACTTCAAGTTCCTACTTAGGAGAGGTATATTGAGCATAATTTCCACTATCCAAAATTTTTTCAAGCTTTAGCGATTATTCCCAGGACAGTCTCCTTCAGGATTGTGTTGAGTTGCAGGATTGCAGTAGTGGAGGGTTGAGAAACCTAACTTCTGAGCTTCTTTTCTAGTGGAGGGAGCAGCCCTTCATCTAGGATGCTAGTGAGGAAGTGCTCAGAGCTTCATTCCACCATCCAGCATCAGGCCAAGTAGCAGCATTCACCCATAGTGTAGTCTCCTCCATAAACTACATTATTTTGAAGTGCAGTTGCAATGGGAGGTCAAGTACCCAATTTCTTGACCCTATTTTCTAGTGAGGGGACCATCCCTTCATATATTAAGTTGATTGGGTGCTATTGTAGCTGATATATAATTTCTTCAACCCCATATCAGAATTCATTCCCACTGAGTGTGTAATTCAGTCAACAAGGGTGCAATGGGCAACTCAAAAAAGGTCGAAAATCCAAACTTAAAATATGGCCAAACCATTTCTAGGTTTTTTTGGGTTTTTTAGTAGAATATGTGGTTAAAATATCGGATAATTCTGAGCACTCTAACAGCCTTTCGCACATAGTTCTTCTTCTCAGTAGTAGTAGTTTCCAGCAGCAACAGCAGTAGAAGCACAACATTTCAAGTGCTTGGTTTCTTATTGTATTTCAGCCATATTGTGGCTTGAGTGCATTCGTTTTGGAGCATTGTGTAATTTCATGGTTGTTGATGTATAATGATGGCTCAGTTGTTTTCTGCCCATATGTATGATTTTTTTATGTATTCTGACATTTTTCCAGTTCTACATGTTTAGTTCTTATTTTACCGTACTTTGAATTGTGCATATGTTCTATATTCCTGTATTTTCCATTTTGGAATATTATAGTGGTATCAGAGCATGATCTCTGGCTCAGCTTGTGGGAAATACATCTTATGACACAAGAAGAAGAGATCCATGAAGATTGAGGGAATCAGTTTTGCCTCATTTCTTTTCAGATCTATGAAGGACCTCTTCAAAAAGGTCAAGCAAATGAGAAAGGGGAGATGCAATGAGACCTCAATAAGGTTTCAATATGAGGAAGGTCCAAGCACTTCCTATTAGCAGCAGAAGAAACCGGTGTTGCATAGAGCTCCAAAGCAATCTACTACATCCACTTTCTTTTAAGAGGAAGGTGAAAGGCATGGAGATGGAAGAAACTTAGATCATGATACTCTAAGTGATTATATTGTAGAGTACAAATCTCAATCTAGGGCTTTCAAGGAGAATATAACTCTCCAGTAGTTCATTTAGATCAAAGAATAAAGGAGACCTTGCAACAATAGTAGAAGAAAAAGACACAATAGATTTCAATTGTATACATTCGATGGGTCATCCACAAGCACAAAAAAGGCTTGGAGGAAGAATTTAGATGCATTATTCCTACTACATCCAGTAGCAGAAAGAGAATTTGTTGAGATTTCAGCGCTGCACCTTGAGGGTGAAGCACATATTTGGTGGTTTAGCCATTTGAAACATGCGAGAGTGACTGCTTATGCAGATTTTACTCAAAGGCTAATCAAGAAGTTTGATAAGAGGAAACTAAAGGTATTTCCTATTGAGACATTTCCTGATATAGATGAGAAATCACATGAGGATCCAAGGGAAGATGTCAACATTATCATTCCAGAAGAAGAGAAACTTCCACCACCACTTGCTGCAAGATTACTTGCATCGGTAGGAGGAACACTTGCATCTTTGCAATACGGTCTTGATCTCTTGAAATTGAGAGTCCCATACATTATTAAAGATATGCATGAGGAGGAGGAGACTTATATCAGCGTTGGTGTAGCAGTAGAGGAGCATCTATCACCATCACCAGCAGTTGGAGGATTCATTACACCGGTAGGAGGAACCCTTGTAGCTGTACAAGATGTTCCCATGGATCAACTTAACCAAGGTATGAAAACATTTCCACCTCCTATTATTTCATCACATCATATGGAGAGTTGTGGGGACATGCCAGTAGGGAAATTGCATGACCTAGGGTCAAAGCACATTGTTGAGTTTGGGCAGCAATCTATCACTGCGTAGAGGACCCTTGATTGTTTCAAGGATGAGATGTATAGCCAACCTGGTTTCTCTTTGTTGAGATGCAAATAACACTTTGGGTTGGAGTGTAGAGTTTTGGAGTATAGGAGGAGCATAATCCTAATCAATCCAATGCAGAATTGTGTGTTCAGCATGGTGCATGATCATGAGATAGCAGATGCACCATCATGGAAATCAACAGTAATGTCACTGAAAAATAGTGATGAGTTGGGGACCAAACTATTATTGGAGCATTCCAATGAAAATTCTACTTTTGTAGCATTGGATAGGCAAATGGTTGATGAGAGACATCTTATTGTTGGGAAAAATACTGAGAGGGGGGGGGGGGGGTGAATCAGTATTTACTGCATAATCAAATCTTTTTACTTTTTCATTCCTTAAAACCCATACGCTACTTTCCTTCAGTAAACTAGCGTATATACGCGGATCCCCTTTATGAAACTCGCGTATACACATAGATCTAGATATGTCATTAAACTTCACTTAAACCATTCCATCATTTATTCATCATATATTCAATAAGCAGTAAACATGTGCAGTAAGAACAGAATTAACCATCACACAAAGAATCACACATGAACACCAGGATTTTTAGGTGGAAACCCAAATCGGGAGAAAACCACCGCTGCAGTTGCTCAGCCTTCAATATTTTATTATAGAGAAAACATCTTACAACATATGTGCTGGCGCAGACTTGACCAGCACGCAGGCACCCACCTGCGCTCGTTTACCAGCCTCTCCTGGAAGGGAGCTATGACCCCCTGACTCGTTTACCAGCCTCTCCTGGAAGGGAGCTACAACCCCCTGACTGAAGGCTACAACCCTCAGCACCACCTCGGACCACGTTTTATCAATTTTCACACTGGATCCAACAACTTCAATAGAACAATACTTGTAGGCCATGTTTCATCATATTTCTAGACTGAACCCTTTCCATACTTTTAAGCACAAACAAACATCACCAACAGATACTTATCAACACAGATCAGATAGCAGAAACACAGCAGAACAGATCAGATATTTCATACCCTTTGCTTTAGCAAACCCTAGTATGCATACGTGCTTTTACTTCACTGATGTCACGTATATACGCGCTTTTGTCCACACAAACCAGCGTATACCTCTGTATGTATTTCATTGCGCATACGCGCTTTCTCTTCACTGAAGCCGCGTATATACGCGCTTCCTCCGCGACTAAGTAGCGTATTGATCTTCAATCATTATAGAGCAGCATACTTCTTCAGATCAGATATTCAGTTCAGATTCAACCCTTTACTTCAGACAGATGTTCACCTCATCTCAGATCTAATCACTCCATAAACAGATCTAGCAGATACAAGTACATTTCAGATCTAAAGATCCCGCTTCATCATTTCTTCATAAGTGCTTCATAGATTCAGATCTATCATCAAACCTTTACCCTTTCCATACAGATATACTTCACAGAGAAGTATTCATTTAAGCTCAGACATCTTGCTCTCACACTTGTGATTTGCACAATGAATTTCTTCTCCTTATATATGTTTACCCTTTGTCAATACCATGAGCCCCTTTTTCAATACCATGGGCCAAACCAATACCATGAGCCCAAAACTACACTAGACGGGGCCAATTAGGCGGATCATTGCCCAATACAATGGGTCAATACCATGGTGATTACCCCTGGTTTTGCACTTTTAGAGCGCTTTAGCCCATACGCGACTTGGCACGTTCTTTTCCGCGTGCATACGCAACTTCCCCTAGACATATCCGCGTATGCATAGAGACATACTCTTTTCATCATACTTTGAGCACATTCTGAATTCCTTTCTTCATTGCCTTCTGTACACATTGTAGATACATCATATTTTCTTCATCAAGAACATATTCTAGCAAGCACAACTTCATTAAGTAAGTTGCCATCATCTTTATCAAGTGGGTTGCCTTTCAGGGACAACACTCAACATCATAATATCAACAAGCATCATATCACATCAGATTTACATCATTTACCAAGTCCATCAAGTCAAGAACAACTTCATCAGGTGGATTGCCATCAAGGACAACACATGTCAATAATCGCATGTCTTCATCTTCATTCAGTGGGTTGCCATCAAGGACAACACTCTGCATCATATTTCCAACAATCTCCCCCTTTGGACTTGATGGCAACCATGATGGTGTTTGGTTACCACAACAGATAGGTACATTAAGAATATAATGACACCATGTCACTCTCTCCAATTATGGCATCATTCAAACACCATGTCACTCTCCCCCTTTGACATCAAGGGCAAAGGGCACATCATTATCTTCATTCAAACACCATGTCACTCTCCCCCTTTGACATCAAGGGCAAAGGACAAAACCAGCAGATCAAAACCAACACACTCTCCCCCTTTGACATCAAGGGCAACGGGCGGATCAAAACCAACACACTCACCCCTTTTTCTCCTCATGTAGAAGAAGCGTTCTGCAGATCTGATGTATACTGAAGTGACCAAGCTCCCCCTGAGTTCATGCTGAATCTTCAAACATATTTTCAATGAAGTACATGACTCTATGAAGTTCCTATCACCAATGACTCATACTTACATCAAATATCCAACCAAGTGGATTTACATATGAGACTCAAGTACCCAACCAAGTGGGTTTACAAATTTGACTCAGCTACCCAACCAAGTGGGTTTACAAACATGAATCAGCTACCTAACCAAGTGGGTTTACAAATTGACAAGTCCTTACATGACTGAATATTGCAATTTTACAACATGGGTCTCAACCAGACCTTTTCATCAAAGTACAAATATGAATTTTCATAATTAATACCAAAAAGACCTCAAGAGAGATCATATATTAGAACCACCATAATGCCAGCAATGCATTATACTCAGCAAAACTAATGCTCCCCCTGAATCTGTGCAACCAAGCAATCTTTCCAAATGACTAAGGCTCCCCCTTAGTTTGTGCATCCTGAAAACTTCCACCAACAAATCATCAAGGCATCTTCATCAAAACATTAGAAACATAATTATGAGAACTGGAACATCACCAGAGATACCAAACAGTATCAGAGATGCCAAACAGCACTGCAGCTATGCTGAAGAGAGCTGACTCCAAACTGAAAAATGTCAGAAATCAGACATACGCGGTTTTCTGTGCATGAACTCGCATATATACGCGACTGTGTTTCAGGAAACCCGCGTATCCCAAGCCATCTTCTAAATTTCAACCAGATCTGATTCTCTGTGAGGAAAAGACAGTGTTCAGCTTCTTTCTGAGATATTTGACTGCTTCCCTAGACTACAGATAGATAGAATAGTGTAGTTGTGTCTTCAAGCATCATCCAACGGTTGTAGCATCAGCACAATAGTAACTAACCCTTCAGATTCTTTGCAGCATCAATACAATCTTTCCAAGAGAGATTCTCATATCATAACAACATCTTCAAATATGTGTCAAGCAATCATCCATGTGGTCCAATATCACCATGATCTTCAAGATTTAACATGAAGTAACATATGTAGGCAAACGATCTCAACCATAGTAACCAACTCTGCATGATCTATTCTTATTTCTGAATCAAACGGCATCCAACTCATCCATGTGTGAGCACAAAAGATACTTATCAGCAACCAGGGCTCAAAGTCTCATCATAATAATCCATGTACCAAGTCATCATAATTTGAGCATGAGTATCACAAAGACCAAAGAATAAGCAATCATATTGCCAACAATGCAATCATTAGTATTCAACCTG
The DNA here is from genome assembly GCA_034641835.2 of Pinus albicaulis. Classification (NCBI taxonomy): domain Eukaryota; kingdom Viridiplantae; phylum Streptophyta; class Pinopsida; order Pinales; family Pinaceae; genus Pinus; species Pinus albicaulis. The sequence goes on along the minus strand of CM076574.1, from coordinate 717,060,627 downwards.
CTGCTCCCCCTAAACCAGTGCTCTTCCTTAACTTGTGCAATCTTAATACGTTCATCAGCAAGTCATTAGCAACAATCTCTGCATGGGCTGCCCTTATCTCTGAATTATAGGACTTTCATCTCAACAATGAATACTCTTCATCAATAAGCAAACAGGACTCATTCATAAACTTCAACATAGGAAACCAAGTATCATATCATCATAATCATGAGTATAACCAGAATAATGCTAACAGTGCAATCATCAGCAGTCAGACTGATGCTCCCCCTGGACCTCTGCTCCAGATCTTCAGCTATCAGATAAATTTCCTCATTATCAATGCATACGCGTCTGTGTTAGCTGGAACTCGCGTGTATACGCGACTTTGTTTCATAGAACCCGCGTATGGAAAGTGAAATATAGAAAATTTCACACCTTCATCTCCTCCTGCAAATTTACCTTCTGTTCCTGTCTTTTCTTCACACCAGATGCTTTGTCAGAAATACATATAACCAGAATGATCAAATCAATCATGAGAGACATCATACATTGCTTCCCCTGTGATGATACATTACTAAAACTCATAATGTATCCCACACCATTCCTGCAGTCAATCAGAGAAGTATGCTTCAGAAGCGGATGACTGCAGTAGGGTCAGAATTCCCTACGTTTCTGATCGGTCCTCCTTCTTTTTCCAAATTTGCTTGAACTTTCTATTTGAGTGTTGGAAGTTATCCACTTTCCCAGATCTGTTCATCCTGCATTCCTTTTCTACATGTCCATACTTATTACAAGCATAACATCTCATGTGGCCAGAGAAATAAACATAAGAATCATGATGAGCTTTTCTATTCTTCCTTCTATTACAATCAGCTGCTTTATGTCCATACTTGTTACATGAAAAACAATATCCCCTGAAGAAACCAGAGTACCTTTTTATGTAGGATCTGCTTGTTTGTGACTGAAGCAATCTGCTCTTGCAATTGTCTGCAATATGTCCAAAATTATGACATCTAAAGCATTCAACATTATTGAATGATTTCCTTTGAGAATTCATGACTGTTGGTTGACCTTTTGTTTCTTTCAACACTTCAGATTTTGCATTGCCTTCCTTTGAATCATTAGCATTCTCTTGTTAACTAGATTCTCCTTTAACAGTTTCATGAAAACCAAGACCAAGTTTGATAGCAGGAGACCTTTGATTACTAAGAATATTATCCAGAATCTTAGTACTATCTTGAAACCTCAAAAGTCTAACCTTTTCTTCTAATTTACCTTTGAGAATGTTTACCTCAACCTCCAGGGCTTGACATTGCTTTGTCATGCTTTCTTCTTTCCTTCTTCCATCTTCTACTTGATCCTTCAGATTTAGAATCTCTTCTTTCAACCAATTTCCGTTTACTTCACATGTTTGTTGCAGCTCTTCATTCTTCTTCTTCGATGCTTTGAGATCTTCTTTCAGAGATATGTTTTCTGCTTTAAGTCCAGCATTCTTCTTATTTGATTTTTCGAGACCTATTTTGAAGGAAATGATTTCTGCTTCAAGTTCTTCATTCTTCTTATTTGATTCTTCAAGATCTACTTGTAGAGAGATGATTCCAGCTTCAAGTCCTGCATTCTTCTTGTTTGATTCTTCAAGATCTGCTTGTAGACGTTCTATGATAGACCAGATTTTTGCTCCAAGTTCTTCAGTTTCAGATTGTAGAGGTTCCTCATTCTTCTTACTTCCCATTGTTACGGATCTCCTTCAAGCGATCAAGCTTCTGCAGAAGAACCTCCTCTGATACCAATTGTTGGGAAAAATACTGAGAGGGGGGGGTGAATCAGTATTTACTGCATAATCAAATCTTTTTACTTTTTCATTCCTTAAAACCCATACGCTACTTTCCTTCAGTAAACTAGCGTATATACGCGGATCCCCTTTATGAAACTTGCGTATACACAGAGATCTAGATATGTCATTAAACTTCACTTAAACCATTCCATCATTTATTCATCAGATATTCAATAAGCAGTAAACATGTGCAGTAAGAACAGAATAAACCATCACACAAAGCATCACACATGAACACCAGGATTTTTAGGTGGAAACCCAAATCGAGAGAAAACCACCGCTGCAGTTGCTTAGCCTTCAATATTTTATTATAGAGAAAACATCTTACAACATCTGTGTCATGTACTGACCAAAGACGTTGTGCACCCACCGCTATGCTCGTCACACACTGCCTCGTGCAGACAGCGAGCTACGACCCCCTGATCTCGTTTACCAGCCTCTCCTGGAAGGGAGTTACAACCCCCTGACTGAAGGCTACAACCCTCAGCACCACCTTGGACCACGTTTCATCAATTTTCACACCGGATCCAACAACTTCAATAGAACACAACTTGCAGGCCACAATTCATCATATTTCCAGACTGAACCCTTTTCATACTTTTAAGCACAAACATACATCATCAACAGATACATACCAATTCAGACAACCCAGATCAGATAGCAGTAATACAGCAGAACAGATCAAATGTTTCATACCCCATGCTTTAGCAAACCCTAGTTTGCATACGCGCTTTCACTTCACTGATGTCGCATATATACGCGCTTTTGTCCACACAAACCAGCGTATACCTCTGTATGTATTTCATTGCGCATACGCACTTTCTCTTCACTGAAGCCGCGTATATACGCGCTTCCTCCGCGACGAAGTAGCGTATATATCTTCAATCATTATAGAGCAGCATACTTCTTCAGATCAGATATTCAGTTCAGATTCAACCCTTACTGCATGCATGTTCTCGCTCTATCTCCAGTCTAATCACTCCATAAACAACATTTAGCAAAGATATTAGTACATTTCAGATCTAGATCCCTATTATCATTTCTTCATAAGTGTCATAGATTCATCTATCATCAAACCTTTACCCTTTCCATACAGATATACTTCACGGCAGAATGAAGTAGCAGCTTTACATCTTGCCCCCACACTCATGAATTGCACAATGAAATTCTTCTCCTTATATATGTTTATCCTTTGTCAATACCATGAGCCCCTTTTTCAATACCATGGGCCAAACCAATACCATGAGCCCAAAACTACACTAGACGGGGCCAATTAGGCGGATCATTGCCCAATACAATGGGTCAATACCATGGTGATTACCCCTGGTTTTGCACTTTTAGAGCGCTTTAGCCCATACGCGACTTGGCACGTTCTTTTCCGCGTGCATACGCGACTTCCCCTAGACAGATCCGCGTATACCTAGAGACATACTCTTTTCATCAATATTGAACACATGCTGACTTCTTTTCTTCACTGCCTTCTGTACACACCGTAGATACATCATATTTAGCTCATCAAGAACATATTCTAGCAAGCACAACTTTCCCAAGTAAGCCACACCATCTTTTATCATACTTTTAGAAACAACACCTGTCACCATCTACAATATCACCACATCATCACATCATCATCATTTACCAAGTCTATCGAGTCAAGAATAACTTCATCAGGTGGATTGCCATCAAGGACAACATATGTCAACAGTCGCATGTCTTCATCTTCATTTAGTGGGTTGCCATCAAGGACAACACTCTGCATCATATTTCCAACATCTTATGATGGATAAAATCTCCCATTATTATGATATATCCTTATTGATGATCACCTCACAACTCAATGAGAAGATTTTGCCTACAACATATTTGGAACCTTATGGGTTCAACTTGGTCATTAATGAGTGGTCTTTATGTAGAGATCTCCAGAAGGTTTCACTTCAACATCTCATGAAGTGCAAAGATAGTGATATGATTTGGGAGGATGGTATTCTCCATTGGATAGATACCAATTTGGGGCATGATAGGAGACACCCACAGTTGGATGGATGGGTGAGGATGATGAGCAAGGGGTTGGTGAGCCACTTGTAGATCTATGACACAGAGCAGTAGGAGGCATGGTTGTACTGGCTACTCTTGAAAGAGTTTGGCCATCATGTGACATATCCTATACCAAAGGGTGTGTTATTGGTTGGGACATGGCATGACACTTACATCATTTGGAAGCAAAGGGTTTGGTTGTATTCGGCTGATGTGATATTTTTCATGTCAATCATCATGTTCTTACTCCATGGTCTATATGATGATGATGTGAGGAGGTAGCAAGAGTTATTTTTTCTTTGGGTACTCTTGGGAGAGTATGGGCTGATTTTCTCCCATACCTTGCATGATGTTTTAGGAGTAGAGAGTGGCACAATCATGGTGCAAATGGGCTACTCCTTAGCTTTGAAGGATCAGGAGGTACTTCCACATAGGAAGGAATCTTCGATATGTATCAGCATTATGGCATATGACTTTGGCATTTGGCATGTGAAAGAGTGGATTTATGGGATGAGAGGAGCCTTATCACAAAGTCCAACATCATTGTCACTTGGGAATATGTATCTATTGATGGAGTGTTCCAAGAGTCACTTCACATATGATGCACTTGATGGGAAAGTAGAAGATGAGAGATGTAGAGTGGTAGATGGAGACTCCCATTACCAAGACATGATCTTCTTGACTTGGATATACAAGCACAAGAAGAAGGATCTACATGCAGCACATGATTTATTCCTTTCCATTCACCAAGGTCTTAAGGAGACATTTCAGACCATTATGGAGATATTCTCATGGGAGGGCTCATCCATGGACCTCATTATCAGCTTACTCACAATACATGGTAAGAGTTGTGTTTTTGTACTTATTTATCATCTAACAAAGTATTTTCATTCTCTTACCATTTATGTCCAGTGCATTGCTCCACAAGAGGGCAAGTTTCTATTTGGGCTTCATGGTCTTTCTAAGACCAACATCAGTGATGAAGATAGCCATTTATTTTATGGATTTGGGCAGGTATTTCTCTATTTTTGGTATGCTCAACTGATATACAATGTCATTTACTACCTCCAAGTAAATGAGAAAACATGCACAACTAGCAAGTGGTTGGGGGACAACTTGCCACATTATGTTCAGAGACAGCAGGTAGCAAAACTTTGTTGTAACCACTTGGGAAACTATTGGCAACATTCAGCATCTCACATGACACTCAGTATCTTTCTCATCTTGATGCTATGTTGTGATGATGTACTATTCACTATATGTGGGATGGTTTGGGCAAGCAAGGTTCATAGAACCAAAGAGTGGGTCTTTGAGGATCCAGTTGCCTTTTTTCCTCGTGAGGGAAACATTATTGTAGCCCAAAATCAGCAGCATCCCTACACATATCATAATTGGAGAGAGAGACAACGTGGGATATACAATTTTTTCTATCATTTTTATCCATACAGCCCATCTACATTGCAGTACTAAGACATGGAGGAGTTTTTCTATGAATTACCACTTTTCAAGGTGACCCATTTTGTTTGGATGATAGCTTGGGGATTGGAGCTTCTCATGGGGATTGAATTTCCCAAAAAATTTCAGATCCCATGCCTCAAGAAGGCCTCTAGACAACATATAGTTTCCTCCATGGATATCCCACTTCTTCATGATGAGAGCCATTTGGATTTATCACTAAAGGTTGACTTGTACACTTGGGAGGAGCAACTAGAGGAAAAATTGATGAGAGAGCATCTTGTTAAATGGAGGAGCTTATCAGATGAGGATGCTACAAGAGGAGGATATGAGGCTTTGCAGTGTCTATCCTTGCATTTTCTTGAGGACAAGCAACATTTGGGAGGGGAGGACTGTAATATTCCAAAATTAGCTTGCAGTTGATTAGAATATTAATTTTTTTTTTTTCATTTAGATAGATGAATAAGTGGGTGGGGAGACCCATAAATATCTTTAGTAGGAATAAAAAAAATTCTCATATGAATGTGGATCATTGTATTAGCTGAATAAAGCACCTTGAGGTGTGAACAGTGGCTAAAGCATGTGGACAAGGTCAATGTTGACCAGATCAACAGAGCTTTATAGAGATAGTGGAGGACTAATGGAGGATAGTGCAGTCATTTAGGAGGAGTGTATGCATGAGAGTAATTCCTTTAATGAGTGGGAACCAGGTTGAGGATGCTCAACAAGGATAAAAGGAAGAGGATGGAAGCCATAAAAGACATGATTTGGATTATTGATATTATATTAGTCATGTATGACTAATTGCATGCTTTAGTTGTTTAGCGGAGTCTATTGTGTTGCTTACCACAACGGTGTTCCTGAGCGGGAATCCCACCCTCATCCTCAGTGGACTTAGATTTCCTACTTAGGAGAGGTATATTTAGCATCATTTCCACTATCCGGCATTTGGCCGAGCTTTAGCCATTATTCCCAGCGTGGTCACCTTTAGGATTATGTTGTGTTGTAGGGTTGCAGTAGTGGAGGGTTGAAAAACTTGACTTCTGAGCTTGCTTTCAAGTGGAGGGAGCAACCCTTCATCCGGGAGGCTAGTGAGGAAGTTCTTAGAGATTCATTCCACCATCCAACATCAGGCCAAGAAGTAGAATTTACCCACAGCGCAGTCTCCTCCAGAAACTGCGTTATTTTGCAATGCAGTTGCACTGGGAGGTCAAGTACCCAAGTTCTTGACCCTATTTTCCAGTGAGAGGACCAGCCCTTCATCTATTGAGTTGATTGGGTACTATTGCAGCTGATAGATCATTTCTTCAGCTCCATATCAACATTCATTCCCAAGGAGTGCGTAAGTCAGTCAGCAGGGGTGTAGTGGGCAACTCAAAAGGGGCCGAAAATCCAAATTTAAAATATAGCCAAACCATTTCTAGGTTTGTCTGGGTTTTTTTAGTATAATTCATGGTTAAAATCCCAGATCATTCTGAGCACTCTATCAACCTTACTCGCATGGTTCTTATCCTCAGTAGCAGTAGTAGCGACACAACATTTCCAGTGCTTGGTTTCTTAGTGTATTTCAACCATCTTGTGGCTTGAGTGCATTCCTTTTGGAGCGTTGTGTACTTTCATGGTTGTTGATGTATAATGATATGGCTCAGATTTTTTCTACCCATATGTATGATGTTTTGATGTATTCCGGCATTTTCCAGTTCTACATGTTTTGTTCCTATTTTTCCGTAGTTGGAATTCCTGTCTTTTCCATTTTTGAATATTACAAACTATTTTAGCAAGGCACACTAGTGCACACCATGTGATCTAAGTGCATTATACTATAGATTAAGAAACCTAGGTTTCCTATTTCCAGTAGTACTCAATTATCACTAGTGCATTAGCACACAAACTTGTCTCAAGTGCACTAGAAAGAAAACATACACAAAAGCCTCCAATCATGAGGAAAGCATGCCCATAGATACCTTGAGAAATACATTCACCAATTAGGATAAAGCATCCACAAATACCTTGATGAATACCTCCACAAGATTTTTGAAATTTTTCTTTGTGGTGATTAGCAAGGATTTTAATAGAGGCTTTTGGCTTATACATTAACACCCAAAACATCTTCAAAGCCTAATTTTCCTAGCAATGAACTGATGATACATTATATACAAACTTTGAATATATACCATGCTACATGAACATATATGTAGAACTAGGGTTTTCTCTCTCTTTGTTGGGAAACTACATCAAATATTAGTATGATATAACTCTTATATTTTTTGTAAGCAATTTTGATCGATCATATTATAACACAAACTTACATGTGTATCATAAATTCCAAAAAAAAATCCATATTAGGCTATCTTGGTATAACTTCATTGACTAATAGGACTTGGGAGTTATCTATATTGTTTGTAACATAGAGAAGAGATCGAAAAATAAGGGAGAGGGTTGGGCCTACCTTAAGGGAAATCAGGGCTTAGCATGAAAACCATTGTACTTGTAAAAAGTCATTGTGAAGATAAAATGAAATTGTTGTGCCATTAGGGAAACTAGAAACAGAGTATAAAAAAAACAAAAACAACATATGAAATCAGAAAAACTATAATAAACCAATTTTAAACTAGATACCATGACTAAATGAAATCGGAACATTGCCTTCTTCATTTTCTTGTTACAATGGAATTGAGTTAGGAGTATCCAAGGAGATTCCTACTGGAATGGTCTACATAATTTCATTATTCTTTTGGATGAGCTAAGAACACTAAATAATCAACAAACAATTTTTATGCTCTAGAATATCAAGGTGATGAAAAATTTCATGTGGTAGAAATCCTTAGCTAGCAAGGAGTGAGCAACGAAGTCCTTAGTGTCTTACTATAGATCGACTATTCGTTTTGTATCCCTAGTGTGACTGGAGCCTTAATCAAGGATAAAATTTATGATGGTTTGATCAACCAATGTATCTTTATTGTAGGATCTGTGAATTTGGAATCCTCTTCTACCTCTTTGATTGCTCACTGAATATTCAAGGAGATCAAATCTATTTAAGCCTTTGTTTCAACTTCTACATCTCGTGGAGCCTAAGTCTTGAATTTTTAGAGACTCTTATAGCCTTGCACTTTTCAGCTACATCTTGGAGGTATATGTTGAAGGATTGATGATAATATCCATTTTCTATAACTACTAGGAGTGCACCAAATGATTATCTTGCCTTGTGGGAAGCAATGAATGAAATGAAAGGCTAACTATAATTCCTAGAAATCAAAGAACTTAATGTGATGATGCAGCATGATGGTCCATATGTGTGTGGTTTTCATGGATTAAATCCTCAACATGATCCTCTCCTATACATTTTTCATCATTCAAACAACCTCCCACTTCTAAAGTGAATGCACCTAAAACAAAATCCAATAATGCATGGAGGTGAAGATATAGGTTTACATAGGGAATGGGGAGTGGAAAATGTAGAAATTATATGCACTAAGCATGCATATGTCAAAAAGCCACCTAATCTCATACTATTTAACTTTATGCAAGATACTGAATCTATTCCACTTGTTAATATTTTGCGGAAAACTTAATTGCACACACATGTGAAGCATAAACAAAAATTATCAATTGCACATAACACAGTTTTTAACCGGGAAAGCCTGAAGCTAAAAACCCAAACTATATATTATGTAACATGGAGATCATATGACAATCTCATACAAACATAAAAATCTTATCACAAGCTCTCAGTACAGTACAATCGTCATACACTAATCAGGCCCAATCTTGAAAATCCATGCACCGATCTTTGCCACCTGCTAGCCTGCCTCCACTGCGCAATCCAAGCTGATTACAAGGACCAATTCAATGTAATCCCACTCTCATTGACTACATTATTATCATTGGAAACTCCAATGTGTATGTAGATGCAATTCATGCATCACTAATAGTCACAACAGATAGTCTATCTTGCCCTTTCACCTATCTCTCCACTAGTCTCCATTGAAACTGACATGCACTGTAGTTAACTGTTGTATTGTTCAGTTGATTAATGAGTTATTATTTGTGAATTAATTAACTAATTTATTCACTCCACTCTCACTAGTGTATCATTCAGTTAGATTAGATACAACTAGCTCAACTGAGTCTAACTGAGTTAAACTGAATACAACTCCATAACTACTTCTTCCAACTGTGTCATAACTCTACCACTTGAGTTCTAACTGATTCCTCCATGCATTAGCTCTAGTAAACCCTCAGGAATAGCGTAATTCCTTCTGTCAGTTGCTGTGCCACATCTGTGCATTGAACTGAAGTGCTCCAATGTTGTGTAACCAACTCCAAAAATAGAAGAAATGAGATATCAACGCCTTAGAAATAAGCCACTTCGAGGGGGCAACCTCCAATACATTACATGAATGAAAAATTCTTGGATGATACAATTTACAAAACCTCCTTTCTATATATAGGAGTCCATGGGGCCATAATGTAATCCTAGTGGGCCACAATGTAACCCTAGCCGACCTAACAATAATAATTTAAGGGCACAATAATAACAATATGGGGGTTACAAGGGTACAATAATAACAATAAGGGGGTTACACTAACAAAAATAAGGGACTATACTAGTAATATAGGGACCTAACATGCCCCTCTCCTTCAAAAAAGGTGTTGTCCTCAATGCTTGAGTAGCTCTGGGTGCTTCTGTATAAAATTCTCATCCTCCCATGTAGAATCTTCGGTGGGTAAGTTCTTCCACTTGATGAGATACTCTGAAATTGATCGATTCCGTAGCTGTCGAGTTCTTGTTTCCATGACCGCTTCAGGTTCCAATATGATTTTTCCTTCCTCATCAAGTTCTGGAAATATTGTTTGAGCTGGAATATTTTCACCTATAACCTTCTTTAAGCATGAAACATGGAAAACTGGATGCACTCGCGAAGAAGCAGGAAGCTCCAATTTGTATGCCATAGTACCAATATTTTGCAACACCTTGTAAGGACCATAGTACTTTGGTGATAATTTATTATCCTTCTTAGCTTGCTTGAGGGACATTTGTTTGTATGGTTGTAGCAGTAAAAATACCCAATCTCCTACATCAAAACTTCTCTCGCTACGATGTTGATCTGCCTGTTGTTTCATTCGATTTTGTGCCAAATTAAGGTTATCCTTTAAGAGTTGGAGAACTTCTTGCTGATGCTCGATGTGATCTTCCACTGCTTGAACCTTCGAATTTTCCCTTAAAGATGATGTGATGGATGGTGGATGATATCCATAAAGTGCCATAAATGGGGTCATTTTTGCTGCAGTATGGAAGGAAGTGTTATACCACCATTCAGCAAGAGTAACCACTTGACCCATTGTGTTTGTTTATCAGATACAAAACAACGAAGATATCCTTCCAAACATTTATTTACTATCTCAGTTTGACCATCAGATTGAGGATGATAAGATGAGCTATGAGCTAATTGAGTACCCAAACAAGAAAATAACTCCGTCCAAAAATTTCAGTAAAAATGGGATCTATGTCGCTCACAATAACCCTTGGGCTTCCATGTAGCTTTTGAATTCTGTCCATAAATGTAGTAGCAACTGTACTTGCTTTAAATGGATGAGATAATGCACAAAAGTGTGCATACTTGGTAAGTCTATCAACTACCACCATGATGACACTCTTTCCTTCGGACTTAGGTAAACCTGTGATAAAATTCATTGAAATCTCCTCCCAACGTTGACTTGGAATGGATAAAGGTTGTAGAAGTCCCGGGGTCTTAATTGTCTCCACTTTATTCTGCTGGCAAACCAAACATTCCGCCACAAACTTTTGAATATCAGATTTAAGGCCATCCCAAAAAAATCTTTCTTCACCCTGTGGTAAGTTTTTAAAAATCCTGAGTGTCCTCCTAAAGGAAAAGTGTGCAATTCCAGAAGAATCTTTTGTTTTAGTTGGGAATTCTTACAAAGATATAAGCGATCTTTGTACCATAAGGAATCATTTTTCCAACTAAATGTATCGGATGTACTAGGATCTTGCTGCAACTTTTGAATGAGTGTCCATACATCTTTGTCCTTCTTCCATTCATCTCTTGCTTCAGTTATCCAATCTGGTTGGATAATAGAAATAGCACAAAGCAATGCTTCCACCTCTTCATTCTTTCTTGAGAGTGCATCTGCAACAACATTAAGCTTTCCTTTTTTGTAGATTATTTCAAAATCATAACCCAACATCTTTGTGACCCATTTTTGCTGCTCTTCTGAAGATAGTCTTTGTTCCAAAAAGTGTTTAAGACTATCATGATCAGTTTTTACCTTGAAGTGTCTTCCCATTAGGTAAGTTCACCATTTCTTTAGTGCATGCGGTATTGCTAACATTTCCTTATCATAAATAGGTTTCTGTAAATACTTTCCTTTGATTGGACGACTTTCAAAAGCAATGGGTCTTCCTTCCTGCATTAAAATTGCACCAATTCCATTTCCTGAGGCATCACATTCCACAATAAAGGTTTTTGTGAAGTCTGGCGTAGCTAAGACAGGTGCTAGGCACATTGCCTCTTTAAGATGTTCAAAGGCCTTAGTTGCTTCAGGAGTCCATGAAAATGCATCTTTCTTCAATAATGTTGTTAGAGGTGCTGTTATTCTCCCATAATTCTTAACAAACTTGCGATAATACCCTGTTAACTTGAGAAATCCTCGCAACTGCTTTATGGTTGTGGGGACTTTCCATTCCTTAATGGATTTAATTTTGTTAGGGTCTACCTTAACACCCTCGTGAGATACAATATGACCGAGATATTCCACCTCTTGTACTCCAAAGAAACATTTGGATGTTTTTGCATATAATTGTTTCTCCTGCAATAGTTTGAGCACCCTGTCAACATGTTGAACATGATCCTTCCAAGACCTATTATAGATTAGTATATCATCAAAAAATACTAGCACAAATTTTCTAAGGAAAGGGTTTGAAAATGGAATTCATCAACCCTTGAAATGTAGAAGGTGCATTGGTAAGGCCAAAAGGCATGACCAAAAATTCATAATGACCCTCATGAGTTCGAAATGCTATTTTTGAAATATCTTCAGTCTTCATTCTAATTTGATGATATCCTGAATGAAGATCTAACTTGGTAAAATAAATTGCTCCATGTAATTCATCCAATAATTCATCAATCACAGGAATGGGAAATTTATCTTTAATGGTGAGCTTATTGAGCTCCCTATAATCCAGACACATTCGCCATGATCCATCCTTCTTGTGTACCAATACTACGGGAGTAGAGAAAGAACTTTGACTAGGTTGAATTATACCCGCCTCTAACATTTCTGCAATCATACGTTCAATTTTTCTCTTTTGGAAGTAAGGATATCTATAAGGCGTGATGTTTGGAGGAACACTTCCTGGAATCAAATGAATAGCATGATCATGATCACAAATAGGTGGGAGTCCTTTGGGAGTTTCAAACACCTTGGAATGATTGTCCAAGACTTGTTGGAGATCTGCAGAAATAGATGATTTTGATGTCGGAACTTCTGGTTAGCATAATTGTGCAATTCGCCTCGTTGTTCTTTATTTAGAAGCTTTTTCATGACATTAGAGCTTATTATCCTTCCTGGCTTCCCTTCAATACCCCGTAATTCGACTTCCTTTCCTTCTGAAAAAAATTTCAAGAAAAGTTCTTGAAAATTAAAAGCTACCGTCCCCAAAGATTATAACCATTGTACTCCTAGTACAACATCAGCACCTCCCATAGGAATGGAAAGCATTGGACTTGTCAACACATATTCCCCCATGGTTAGCTTGATATTATGGCATTTTCCGGAGCAATTTATAGTTCCTCCATTTGCAACCATCACTTGACATTCTGGTGCTGGGTATAGGAAACAATTTAATTCCTTGGCTACCTTACAATGAATAAAATTATGGGTGCTACCTTAATCAATCAACACTATTACCCTTTTCTTCTTGATCTGTCCTACTATCTTGAGAGTTTTGGGAGTGGTAATTCCGGCCAGTGCATTACATGATATGGTCAGATTCATTTCTTCCTCTTCTATGGCTGGTTCCTAGTGTATATCCTCTTCTTTTTCATTTTCTTCTTCTTCTTCACAATCTATGTAAAATAATTTCTTTTCAGCACACTTATGACCTTTAGTGTATTTTCTATCACAACTGTAGCAAAGCCCTTTTTCTCTTTTTTCTTTCAATTTTTGTGGTGTCAACCTTGTAGGTTGTGGAAATCTAGGCGTAGCAACACTTCCTTCTTTATAGAATTGAGTGGTAGGCTTCCTTGTCGCCATAATTTTACATTCAACTTTTCTTGCCAACCTGAATGCCTTCTCCAATGAATCGGGTTCCAAAACGCGAACTTCATGTTGGATGTTATCCTTTAAAGTGCCTAGGAAGAGATCAATCCTGTGTTCCTCTGTAAGATCAGTTACCCTTATATTCAATTTTTTGGAAGTCCTCAATGTGCTGCCCCACTAAACCCTTTTGTTTGAGATTTATCAATTGGGTAAAGAAGGTGTTGCTCTTTGTATCCTCATAATGTGCTATCATTTCCTCCGTAAAAATTGACCAAGTGACAATTTTTTTACGGGAGCAAAGCCATTGATACCATAAAAATGTATTTTTTTCTAAATGTAAAGTTGCAATGCGTACCTTTTGTGTGTTTTGCACGTTATGGAGATCAAAATATTGCTCCATCTGTAGTATCCATGTTACAGGATCCTTTCCATCAAACTTCCTCATATCCATCTTTGGAATATGGTGGTTCTTCCCGCTAACATTAGAGTTTATGAAATCACAATTAACATTTATTTTGTTCTCATCATGAGGTTCTTCTACTATCTTTTCACCATTAGGAAACCTTTCTTGTATAAGCTTTGTCAAACCTTCCATGTCTGCTTTTAGAAAATTCTTCATGTTTTCCATTTTCTCATCGATCTTAGCTTCCATGTCATCAATCTTAGCTTCCATGCCCACTTCCATGCCATCCATCTTAGCTTCCAAAACAATCATCTTAGCTTCCACGCCTTTCTTCAAACCATCCATCTTAGTTTCCACGCCTTTCTTCAAAACTTCCATTTCATTTTTTGTTGTTCTTTGCGAAAGCGAAATTTGCTCTTGTAATTTTGATATGTCATGTTGCCATTCTTCATCTTCATGAGTCATAGTAGAGCCTTCTGAAGGCTTAATGGGTGTTGAATTCTTTTTAGGCGCCATTTTAGAATTCAATACTGATATCTATTCTACAATATGCCCTTGGGATCAATTTAACTTGATTATTCAAACAAGACTTGTGCAATTTGAAAAAAATACACACCTTTTTCTTGCTTTGAGGAGCTCGATATTGAAATTGTATTATCTCTATGATTGAAGATCTTAAATATCTGAAATTCAGCACTGTAGTAGCCCTCTTAATTTTCTTTTGAATGCCACAGGTATGACCTGATTTGGATTCTCCAAGACAAAGTTGTGTCCAATCTCCCACAATGACCTAATTATGGACTGGTTCAGTAGAGCGAACTTGTACGACTTGCCACGTGTCACTGTTTCATCCTTTGTCTCTGAAATTGATAGCCAATAAACTATAGTCTGTGTACTTGTGACCACTTTTTACGGCACTCCAATCCGAAGCCCAGAAAGAGAGTTATTGAACTTTTCCCACGATCACCTCTTTGAGATGCAATTCAAGAGCCTTAAAAAGCACTACCATCCACAGATCATATCTCCAAAAATATTGCGAACCAAGCTCTGAAATTTTTTGACGAATTTCCTCAGAATTTCAGCTTCGCACCATATGAATTTAAGATTCTGAACCTTCGTAGAAAAAAATTTATAGCGAAAATTCCACGATGACCTGTTTAGGAGCTTGAAAAAAGACCTAAATTCCACAGATGATATCTCCGAAAATATTGCGAACCAAGCTCTGAAATTTTTAGACAAGCTTCCTCAGGATTTCAGCTTCGCACCCTAAAAATTTCAGCTTCTGAAACTTCGTAGAAAAGAAGTTATAGCGAAAATGCCACGATGACCTGTTTGGAGCAGCGAAACCCTAGAATCCAAAGCTCTGATACCAAATGTTGTGTAACCAGCTCCAAAAATAGAAGAAAAGAGATATGAACGCCTTAGAAATAAGCCACTTCGAGGAGGCAACCTCCAATACATTACATAAATGAACAATTCTTGGATGATACAATTTACAAAACCTCCTTTCTATATATAGGAGTCCATGGGGCCATAATGTAATCCTAGTGGGCCACAATGTAAATCTAGCCGACCTAACAATAATAATTTAAGGGCACAATAATAACAAAATGGGGGTTACAAGGGTACAATAATAACAATAAGGGGGTTACACTAACAACAATAAGGGACTATACTAGTAATATAGGGACCTAACATCCAAGAGAATAAGTTGATGTTTAGATTTTGATTATTATTAAGAGCTAATAATAATCGACATGCATCTATTTTCATATTGACGATCTATAAATAGACTTCGCCCAATATTATAAAAATAGAATCTCATCTATTTTTCACATTTGACCAACCATCTACAAATAGCATCCTGCAACTTATATAATATGGTCACCATGTCTAAAAATAGACATACACCTAAAAATATCCTGTGTGGGCCCCACCTAGTTTAGGTGATTATTTTTTAACTAGGATCAAGGATGATGTTTCAGGATGCCTCCTTCATTGTTTCTTGTTGCAATATTCAACACTCCCTCTCAACAAGAAAGGACTATCTTTGCATGTGACATGCAACTCCATGCATTCACCCTACAACCTTTGCTGCAACACTTCCAAAACTGAAAGGCTCCAAAAAACTCAATCAGTCTGATGCATCTATCATCAAAGTATTCAACTTCTGCTGGTACCAACTGCACATGTCTTCAGGAACCACTGCGATGTTGAACTCTGCACCCATGCACTCTGCACTTGCTGTCAACTCTGAACCGTGCTCCAGTATCTGACACTGTCACTTTGATCTCACTGCATCAATCCAACAGATCATGCTACTGCTGCTCTGTGGAATCCTCGTAGCCAGGTCCAATTCATGAGATCCACACCATCTCAATGAATCCTTCCCAGAAATCTCCTCTTGGGATTACTCATGCATGTCGCCCCACCTCTTACCTGGTGGTATAGCTTCATGCACTCCCTCTGCCCATTTGGCACGAAATTTCTCTGCCTGAGTGGTTTCTCCCACTCCATGATCCTCATCTTGTGGCTGCTCTACATCCCGAGGTTCACTCTTACCTGCATGCAAATCCTGCTCCCTCTCAAGCGTCAATTGCATGACTTCTCGCACTTCCCAATAGTAGGAAGCTCCGTAGAAATCCCATCTACTTCAATTCTGTAAAGATTCTTAGCTCAAATCCCAACCTTCTTGACTTGTCTTGTTGCTTTGTACTGAAGGAAAACTTTTCCTTCACTAAAGACAACATCATAGCCCTTATCCTCTAACATTGTGACTGAGATTAAATTCTTCTTTAAACCTAGAACATGCACAACATCTTGTAAAAGAATGAGTTTACCTGACTCCCTCTTAAATGTAATGGTACCAATTTTGGTTGCACTGTATCGTCCATTGTCGCCCAACTCAACATGCAACTGGAGATCTTTCTCCACCAAGTCACTGAAAAGTTTCACATCTCCTGTCATGTGAAATGAAGCACCATTATCAAAGTACCACCCCGATCCCAATGCACTAGACACCATGCATGCAATCAATGAGAATTCAAGCTCAAATTTCGAGGCAAGAGCCTCACCAGCTACAGCTCCAGTAGCCTGCTTTTTCTTCTTCTTCTGTGGACAATTTGTGGCGAAATTCCCATGTTCGTGATAGTGAAAACACTTCACTTTGGACATTTCATGCTCTTTGCCATCTTCACCAGCCTCAGATATAGAATGGAATTTCTTCCCCTTCTTCTTCTTTTCCTTGGCAACCAAAGTGCTATCCTCTTCATCATCATGCTTTGATGAAGAACCATCCCTGATACTTCGCCTTATCTCCTCCTGCACAAGATCCGACCAAAGTCGCTCCCAACCCAGCAGTTTCTCCCATCCATTGACAGAGTCTTCATAGCTATGCCAACTCTTCGGAAGCCCAAGGAGAGCCAAGCTCACCAAGTCATCATCATCAACACTGACTCCTACACTCCCAAGCTCATCCTTGCAATGGAGAAACTTTTTCAAGTATACCGGAATAGTGTCATTCTTCTCCATTTTTATTTTTCTGAGCTTATCTTTAAGCGCCAACTTCCTCTGGTCGCTTCTGCTTTGGAAAACATCTGTCAAAGCCTTCCACATAGCATATGGAGTGGCTTTCCCATGAATTCTTGAGACAATATGATCTCTCACACCTTCCAACAGAATCCTCCTCATCCTTGCTACTTTCTTTTTCCATGTGTCAATTACTGCATCATTCGCCAAAGTGGGCTTAGGAACATCTCTCTCGATGAATTCCTTCAAGCCATTATCTTCAAGCATCGCCTCCATCTTGTCCTTCCAGGCTATGTAATTAGAGTTTCCCTCGAGTGCATAATCCAATCGCAACCCATTGAAATACATTTCAATGTATACTCAACTATCACACCAAGAAACTCCTGCAGCAAATTCGAATTATCCACCAGCACGAACTCACTTCACAATTGCAATCTTCAATCAACAATGCTCTGATACCATGTAAAAATTATATGCACTAAGCATTCATATGTCCAATATCCACCTGATCTCACACTATTTAACTTTATGCAAGATACTGAATCTATTCCACTTGTTAATCTTTTGCGGAAAAATTAATTGCACACACATGTGAAGCATAAACAAAAATTATCAATTGCACATAACACAGTTTTTAACCGGGAAAGCCAGAAGTTGAAAACCCCAACTATATATTATGTAACATGGAGATCATATGAAAATCTCATACAAACATACAAATCTTATCACAAGCTCTCAGTACAGTGCAATCTTCATACACTAATCAAGCCCAATCTTGCAAATCCATGCACCGATCTTTGCCACCTGCTAGCCTGCCTCCACTGCGTAATCCAAGCTGATTATAAGGACCAATTCAATGTAATCCCACTCTCATTGACTGCGTTATTATCATTGGTAACTCCAATGTATATGTAGATGCAATTCATGCATCACTATTAGTCACAACATATATTCTATCTTGCCCTTTCACCTATCTATCCACTGGTCTCCACTGAAACTGACATGCACTATAGTTAAATATTGTATTGTTCAGTTGATTAATGAGTTATTATTTGTGAATTAATTAACTAATTTATTCACTCCACTCTCACTAGTGTATCATTCAGTTAGATTAGATACAACTAGCTCAACTGAGTCTAACTGAGTTAAACTGAATACAACTCCATAACTACTTCTTCCCAACTGTGTCATAACTACGCCACTTGAGTTCTAATAGGTCCTCCATGCATTAGCTCCGGTAAAACCTGAGGAATAGCGTAATTCAGCACGTAGGTTTTTGTGCCACATCTGTGCCTTGAACTAAAGTGCTCCAAGAGAATAAGTTGTTGTTTAGAGTCTGATTATTATTAAGAGCTAGTAATAATTGACATGCATCTATTTTTAGATTGACGATCTATAAATAGACTTCGCCCAATATTCTAAAAATAGAATCTCATATATTTTTCACATTTGACCAACCATATACAAATAGAATCCTACAACTTATAGAATATGCTCACCATGTCTAAAAATAGACATACACCTAAAAATAGCCTGTGTGGGCCCCACCTAGTTTAGGTGATTATTTTCCAACTAGGATCAAGGATGATGTTTCAAGATGCCTCCTTCACTGTTTCTTGTTGCAATATTCAATAGAAAACATGTGGTAGTATGCATACTCCTCTGGCTACACGACCATGCTAGATGATCATTAGTCAGAATAGACACCCCATACAAGAAATTTTTAAAGAATGACACAGGGGGTACTTTGATCCACTTATTTGTGCATTTTAGTTTTTAATCATGTACAATTAATTACAAAAAATATATTCTCTATAATACAAAAATGATGCAATTCACACACACGCACATTAACATGGATAATTTACATTGGAAACCCAAAACCGAGAAAACAAGAAATATTTTGTAGTATATTCATCTTTATCAAAATATAATTATAGTTCCTTAAAAAAAACCACAAAACCATGGCATAAAAACACCATATCCCACAAAATAATGGGCTAAACCACCATGTGCCACCAAATCGTTAAAAACAAAAACTGTAAGCCAAAAATATACACAAAAAACCACATAATTTTTTATTTTATTTTATATTTCTTTTTATTTTCTTTTCTTTTCTTTTTTTCTTTTTTTTTGGGGCGGGGGGGACTACCCTTGAACCCCCATGTAGGGGGGATTTTTCCCCCCTACAAACACCCAAATAAGGGGGGGAACTTCCCCCCTTATCACCCCCTTCAGTTAGGGTAGTTGACTTCCCTCCATGACCCCCATATTGTGATCGATGCAATGTAGAACACATGTAGATAGTCATGAAAATAATATAAAACATGTCCAACATGCATGGATCATGAAAAAATTAATATAATCTCTTTGGCTCCAGCCACAAGTTTGAATACCACCTCAAGGTGTCCCCATGGATTCTAGGGTAAGTGGCCCCCATGATAATTGAACCTTGCCCAGTGGTGAAAAACTCCTAACTTTTCACCATTAGATCCAAACCCTTTGGATGATTGAATTCTTATTGGTCAATAGGTGTTAATGTTTATTTTAATAATTTCGTAGATTATCAATTTTGAGTAATGACCATTTTTTTCTTATTAAATTTTTAATACTTTGTAAGTAATAATCAACTTCCATGATGGCCATGTCCTTGTGAATTTATTTGCTTATAAAAGAATGAATAATAGAAAACACTAATGTGTGTGTGTATGTTTGCTAGTTTGAGATTTTTCCCCACCCACAAGGTTTTGAGCCATTTACCTTTACACAAGGAGTGTCTTAAAAATACATCATGCCACCATCTATTATATGTCTTATGGGCCTATTTTTAAATAAAAACATGGGGATGGGCTTTGATCCACTTATGTGTGCATGGTGTAACACCCTCCTCCACATTTACCCAAGTTAACAAACCTACCAACGTAAACATATGACGAAGTGTTACTATGATACGAATCAACTTCCTAGATCGCCTTAACTTAGTGGAATTGACAAAAACAAAACCTTACTGACTAACCCAAAACCTTAATGACTTCCCTTAGGTTCTGCAGGACTCCCAAGGGCTAATGCACCCTTCTAGGTGCCCAAACCTTGAGTTAACTTGCTTTTTCACTATCCGGAATCCCATATGTTGGAATAACATTGCCTGAATTCGACTATAACCCTCCAGTCGTATATACAAATCTACAAGGGATCATCTGCAGTCTTTGACACCCAATTTTGTGCTAGCAACTGCAAGATCTAATCTGCTTTTTCAAGGCTAGTCTCTAGACCACTACCCAGATGTAATATCCCAAAAGGGAGAATGCAGTAATAGTAAAACACAATATAAGAATTGCAGCAAAGTAAACTATAAATCTATATACACATCAAAATGCACAGAAATAGCTGAGCCATTTTATTATTTTGGAGGTGCAAAAATCAAGTACAACAGTGCTCAAAATATGAGACACTCAAGCCACAAGAGTGGCCTAGAATGACCCTACAATGTTATCCCAAGAGGGTTGCATAACTGCTGCTCTGCTGGAAGGTAAACTGCATTTTCCCTGCTGCAACTGTAGGGACTGCAACTACCTGAAAGATAGAAAGTCATATCTAGGAAGAGTGGGAGCTCTGATGATGATGAAATTGTAGATCTAGGCTCAATGATAGATTCCAAAGATAACCCAGAAAGAATTTCTCATATCTTTAAGTCTAAGAAAACCACCCTCTTAGGGCTTCACATATATGTTCCTGGGAATGCGGATCTGAAGCTAGATCTAATGATATGATGGCTGCAATGATGCACAATCAGATCTATGCAAGAATGGTTGATCCCTTCACTAGATCCTTGGGCTAAAAGTGTTGATATTCAACAAGATGATGAGCTTAGTGAAAAGAATCACCTTCAATAAGTGGGCCCGCAGGCTATTTTTGGCGCAAGTCTATTTTTAGACTATCTCTATTTTTAGACATGGTGATCATATTTCAGAAGTTGCAGGATGCTATTTGTGGATGGTTGGTCAAGTTGGAAAAATAGATGAAATTCTATTTTTAGAATATTGGGCGAAGTCTATTTATAGATCGTCGATCTAAAAATAGAAGTGTTGATTATTATTAGCTCTTAATAATAATCCAAAAATAAACATCAACTTATTCTCTTGGAGCACTTAATTTCAGTGCATATATTTGGAAAATCAATGGGCTGAAGGAATTACGCAATTCCTAGGGTTTACTGCTGGTCCATGCATGGAGGACTCAGTTAGAACTGAAGTGGAAAAGTTATGACAGAGTTGGAAGAGTAGTTCATGCAGTTTTATTCAGTGGAGTGAATTAATTGGTTAATTATTTCACAAATAATAACTCATTAATCAACTGAACAATACAGCAGTTTACTACAGTGCATGTTAGTTCCAATGGAGACCCAGTGAAGAGATAGGTGAAAGGGCAAGATGGACTATATGTTGTGACTATAGTGATGCATTGATTGCACCACACACACATTGGAGTTGCCAATAAGGATTTCGCATTCAAGAAAAGGGTAATTTTAATTCATTCAGAGCTATTCTTCAGCAGGGATTGCGCAGTGGAGGCAGGCTAGCAGGAGGGCAGAGATCAGTGCATGGATTTGCAAATTTCTTCTATGTTAGAGTGTGATGATTGATTGTACTGAGAGCTTTATGTACTAATATTTGTATGAGATTGTTACATGATCTCCATGATACATAATATATGATAGTTGGGGTTTTCAGCTTCAGGCTTTCCCGTTAAACAACTATGTTATGTGCGGTTGTTTTTATTTATGCTTCACATGTGTTTGCAATTAATTTTCCGCAAAAAATTAACAGTGGAATGATTCTATATTTTGCAAGAAGTTAAATATTGTGAGATCATATGAATCTAGATGTATGCATGCTTAATTTATATTAATTTCTACATGGTACTAGAGCAGTGTTAATTCTTGAAGATTGCAATTGTGAAAAATTGTTGAGTTTGTGCTGGTGGACAATTCTAATTTGCTACAGAAAATTCTTGGTGCAGAAGTTGAGTATATATTGAAATGTCTTTCAATGGGTTTTTCTTGGAGTATGCCCTTGATGGGAGCTCGAATTACATAGCCTCAAAGGATAGGATGGAGGCGGTGTTGGAGGATAATGGACTGAAGGAGTTCATTGATGTCGATGTTCCTAAGCCGAGATCTAGCGATGCTGCATTACTTGACTCATGGAAAAAGAAGGCAGAAAAGGAAAGAAGAATTCTGTTGGAAGGTGTGAAGGACCATATTGTGTCTAGACTTCATGGGAAAGCCACTCCATTCTTAATGTGGAAGGCTTTGACAGATTTGTTCCAAAGTATAAGTGACCAGAGGAAGTTGGCGCTTAAAGACAAGCTCAGAAAAATAAAAATGGAGAAGGGCGACAGTATTCCAAAATATCTCATGAAGTTTTTCCACTGCAAGGATGAACTGGGAAGTGTGGGGGTTAATGTTGATGATGAAGACTTGGTGAGCTTGGCTCTCCTTGGGCTTCCAAAGAGTTGGCATAGCTACGAAGACTCTGTCAATGTATGGGAGAAACTGTCGGGATGGGAGCGACTTTGTTAGGATCTTATGCAAGATGAGATAAGGTGGGGTACCAGGGATGGCTCTTCATCGAAGAATGAAGATGAAGAGAATTGCACTTTGGCTGCTAGAGCAAGGAAAGGTAAGGGGAAGAAATTTCCTTCAAAATCTGAAGCTAAAGGAAAGAAGCAAGATTTGTCCAAGGTGAAGTGTTTTCACTGTCACGAACATGGGCATTTCGGCACTAACTACCCACAGAAGAAGAAGAACAAGAAGGTTGCTAGAGCTACAGTTGGAGAGGCCTTAGCCTCACAATTTGAACTTGATTTCTCTTTTATCGCATGCTTGGTTTCAAGCTATATGGGATCGGTGTGGTATCTTGATAGTGGTGTGTCTTTCTATATGACGGGAGACAAGGAGTTGTTTAGTGACTTGGAGGAGAAGGACCGCCAAATGCATATAGAGATGGGCGACGATGGTCGATACAGTGCGACTGGAATTGGGACCATTACTTTTGAGAGGGAGTCTAGTAATCCATTCTTGTTGAAGGATGTTTTTCATGTTCCAGTTCTGAAGAAGAACTTGGTCTCGGTCGCAATGTTGGAAGACAAAGGTTATGATGTTGTTTTCAGTGAGGGAAAAGCCTTTCTTTGACATAAAACAATGGGTCAAATCAAGAAGATAGGGGTTCAAATTAAGAATCTCTACAAGCTGGAGGTAGATGGTTGCGCTGCAATGGTGGGCAAAGAAGAAGAAGTGGTGAGCCAGGATGAGGGTGAATTATGGCACAGGAGATTGGGCCATATTCACCATGGTGCTTTGAAGATTTTGCAACAGATTTCTACTGGACTTCCCAAGGGTACTCTTGCGCAGTCAGATCATTGCAAGGGATGTACTATGGGTAAGTTTGTGAAGACCACCTTTCATCATAAGGAGAATCGTGCTTCGGTGATCCTGGAGAGAATTCACACAGACGTGTGTGGACCTTTCTCAATTGCTTCAATAGAAAAACACAAGTATTATGTTATAATTTTTTATGAGTATTCTCATAGATGCTGGATCTTTTTCATGCAGAAGAAGAGTGAAACGTTCTCAAATTTCTATGAGTTCAAAGCATTGGTGGAGAAGGAGTCGGGGAAGCAAGTGAAAGCTCTACAGAGCGATAATGGTGGTGAATACATCTCGGGAAAATTCAAAGACTTATGTAGCAAAGAATGAATTCGAAGAGAACTCATAGTGCCTCATAACCCACAGCAGAATGGGGTTGTGGAGAGGAAGAAAAAAACGATCGTGGGTGCTACACGAGCTATGCTTGAGAGGGAGCTAGACTTGCATGCAGTGAAGGAACTTCTTGTTCCAAAGATGATCCTCTAGATGTGGATCAGCCACAGGAGGAGATTCATGAAGTGGAGGAGTCCACTCATGCAGAATGAAACATCAGAGAAGGCAGAAAGTGTACCACAGAAGTTGAGAGACTAAAGCTTGATGCGGCAAAGAATGTAGGAGTCCCTACATCATAGCGCAGACAGAGATAGTCACCTGACTGATTTACTGGATACATGGCTCTTATGAGCACGTGTATCATGACAGAGCCATATTCTTTTTAAGAAGAATTACAGGAGCCCACATGGGTATATTCCATGGTGGAGGAGTATGACTCCATTGTCAGAAACAGTGCTTGGGAGATTGTTTCAAGGCTGGTGGGAGAATTAGTTGTAGGATCAAGATGGATCTACAAGGTAAAGCAAGCTGCTGATGGGAGCGTCAAGAAGTATAAGGCAATATTTGTTTCCCGGGGCTTCTCACAGATCGAGGGGATTGATTATGAAGAAACCTTGCACCTGTCGCACGGTATTCTTCCATAAGGACCATCCTTGCTCTCTCAATGCAAATGGGTTGCAACATTCATCAGATGGATGTGAAGACTACGTTCCTTAATGGGATAATTAAGGAAGAGGTGTACATTGAGTAGCTTTAAGGATTTGATATCTTCAGTAGCGAGTCGCATGTGTGCAGGCTCAAAAGAGCGTTGTATGGGCTGAAACAAGCACCTCGTGCTTGGTACACTCAGATCGATAGCTATTTCACTAGACTTGGCTTCACCAAGAGTGAGGCGGATGCAAACCTGTACCAAATTGTGGTGGAGGGTAAACTTTAATCATCGTTCTTTATGTTGATGATTTAATACTAACGGGTGATGAGCAGTTGATACACTCATGCAACGTAGATCTTGCAAAGGAGTTTGAGATGAAGGATTTGGGCCTCCTTCATTATTTCCTTGGATTGGAAATATGGCAGCGAGAAGGTGAACTATTTGTGTCTCAAGGAAAGTATGCCCAAGAGATACTGGAGAAGTTTCACATGCAAGGTTGCAAGCCTATCGACACTCCTCTTCTAGGAAATTGGAGGAAAAAGGATGCTACATCGGTAGACGTAGTGGATGCCACTGTTTATCGACATTTGGTGGGTTTGCTCATGTATTTAGTTAATACAAGACCAGACAGATGCTATGTGGTGAACCAGATTTCACATACCAAGCTCTTTTGGAAGGTAGGCAAACATGTCCTGAGATATCTCAAGGGCACATCTGAGTATGGTTTATGGTACAGACAGACGGATGAGGTGAAGTTGCATGGCTTCATAGATGCAGATTAGGAAGGTAGCCCAACAGACAGAAAGAGCACATTAGGAGGGGTTTTCAGTATCGTATCTATGGCATTTTCTTGGTACAGTAGGAAACAAAGATCCATGGCACTCAGTTCAGCGGAAGCATAATACATGGCAGCAAGTCAAGCTGCATGTGAGGCTATCTGGATGAGGAAGATCCTAGTTGTTTTGTTCGGTTCACATTTAGATCCTACAGTGATACATTGTGATAATCAGAGTTGCATTAAACTCTCGGTTAATCCTATGTTTCATGATAGATCTAAACATATTGATATCCGGTATCATCATATCAGAGATTTTGTGCAGTGGAAGATCATGTTGCTTCAGTACATTCCTACGGAGGATCAAGATGCAGATATTCTGACGAAAGCGCTCACAAGGAGAAAATTTGAATACCCTAAAGGCAGGATCGAGGTGAAAGATATTCCCTATCTTATTGAGAGGGAGTGTTGAGATTCAACAAGATGATGAGCTTAGTGAAAAGAGTCGCCTTTACTAAGTGGGCCCACAGGCTATTTTTGGCGCAAGTCTATTTTTAGACTATGTCTATTTTTAGACATGGTGATCATATTTCAGAAATTGCAGGATGCTATTTGTGGATGGTTGGTCAAGTTAGAAATAGATGAAATTCTATTTTTAGAATATTGGGTGAATTCTATTTATAGATCGTCAATCTAAAAATAGAAGTGTCGGTTATTATTAGCTCTTAATAATAATCTAACAATAAACATCAACTTATTCTCTTGGAGCACTTAATTTCAGTGCACAGATTTGGCAAATCAGTGGGTTGAAGGAATTACGCAATTCCTAGGGTTTACTGGTAGTTCATGCATGGAGGAATCAGTTAGAACTGAAGTGAAAAGTTATGACAGAGTTGGAAGAGTAGTTCATGGAATTGTATTCAGTTTAACTCAATTAGACTTAGTTGAGCTAGTTGTATCTATTCTAACTGAATGATACACTAGTGAGAGTGGAGTGAATTAATTAGTTAATTAATTCACAAATAATAACTCATTAATAAACTGAACAATACAGCAGTTAACTACATTGCATGTTAGTTCCAGTGGAGACCCAATGGAGAGATAGGTGAAAGGGCAAGATGGAATATCTGTTGTGACTATAGTGATGCATTGATTGCACCATACACACATTCGAGTTTCCAATGAGGATTTTTCAGTCAAGGCAAGGGTAATTTTAATTCATTCAGAGCTATTCTTTAGCAGGGATTGCACAGTGGAGGCAGGCTAGCAAGAGGGCAGAGATCGGTGCATGGATTTGCAAATTTATTCTATGTTAGTGTGTGACGATTGATTGTACTGAGAGCTTGATGTACTAAGCTTTGTATGAGATTTTTACATGATCTCCATGATACATAATATATGATAGTTGGGGTTTTCAGCTTTAGGCTTTCCCATTAAACAAGTGTGTTATATGCGATTGTTTTTTATTTATGCTTCACATGTGTTTGCAATTAATTTTCCACAAAAGATTAACAATGGAATGATTTTGTATTTTGAAAGAAGTTAAATATTGTGAGATCAGGGGAATCTGGATGTATGCATGCTTAGTGTATACTAATTTCTACAAAAAGCTCAAGATATAGCTCCTCCAATATCCTCCCCTAAAAATAGTTGCTGGATGAACAACAACTTTAGAAAATTGCGCTGTCAGAGAGGGAGGCTCCTTAGCCTATTGCTAGATATGTCAATTTAGCTCTTGAGTGATGGAAACAATAGATCCAATGTGAGGAGGTTATCCCTCACAGGATTTCCAGTTGAAATACTGGGAACTTCCTTCCTCCAATAGATCTACAGGAATGAACTGTGCAATCCTTGAAGGGACTGTTGCTGCATGGAGGTAAAACGTAATGGCATGAATGCCTGATGTAGATCTGCTGCTCCTGAAAGGCTGGATCTGATGAACAAGGTGGTAGGATGAATCCTCCACTGGTTTCATAGTTGATTGCTAGAAACAACCTCTTGAAGATGGCACCAATATCGAATATGGAATGAAGAAAAATCCTCTTTCCAAAGCTACTCAAAGAAAGAGGTGGGATTCTCTCTCAGGAACACCTTGTGTTAAACATCATAGCAAACTCTACTAAACAACCCAAGTCTGCATAGAAATTTCCTAAGACAAATCAAGATCTAAAAATATCAAGAAATGAATTATCCAAATCATGCCTTCCTTTGTGCCTTCACCTTCATTATATGCATGAGCCTTCCATATTTTGGGCCCACTCCAAATCTGTGTTGTACATGTGGACATAGTCTCCATTTTTTATTGCGTTGTAGCCTCATGTCCAACATCATGTTCACATGGGATGATCACCCCTCCATCATGTGTGCATTAAATGCACCACTTCCTCCACTATCTTATCATAAGTGCTTCATGATATTCTTTGAATTCACTATGATCTCAGTTGACCTTATCAAATATCTTCATGATTTTATATTTGAGATCCATGATCTTCTTTGACTGTTTCATCCTCCATAATCTATCTCATAAATGATACATGATCTCCACAAATGGATTTTCTCCACTACTCTATGATTCTAGATCTAGATCTAAAACATCCACATACACACATTAAAAGTGGATTTTATTCATCTTTGAGGTTTGTGGGTCCATCCACCCTTTTATTTACTTAATTTATTAAGAAAATCAAGGACTACAATATTGCAAATATGATGTGAAAATTTGGGAATATTACACCAGAACTTGAAAAAAAAATCGAGAATGGTAAATGACACAAAGACAAAGCCTTCCATACAAAAATTACACAAGCACTTAACCTAACCAAGCCTGACCATGAAATACATTTTTTCCAACACATCATGAACATGTAATCTACAGGTCATAATTACATATCTGAACATAGGGATCTCATACTTATCTGAGAACCATCAAGAAGGTATGATTCCCTCCCATAATAGCTACATTATCATCTATTATATCATACATTCATTAACCATTCATATATTAATCAAAACATGATGAGAACCATAACTAAAGTATGCCATAAAACCATGCTTATAACCAACATATAACCAAAATAATAACAATGATAAAACAACCATCAAATCCACATCATATCAAGTATAAATATCCATGAAATACAAGAGGGAAAAGAGATCTTATTAACATATGCAAAATCCAACTAAGTTAGGGACCTCCACGTATCACTCGAACATATATTGGGCCGAACCAAATCTTTCTTTCAGCCAATCACCCTCGTGCCATATTCCAGGAATGAATATGGGACTCACAACAAAAAAATCAGGGTTTCCTCAGTATTTACTATGTATCCCACTATTACCAGTCAAGGGATTCCTAGTCCTAAAACCCTCATATATACAACCAACCTTTACCGCAATCCTTCCATTACCAGTCAAGGGATTCCTAGGCCAAACAATAAACATACACTACCAGGATTAACCACAATCTCGCCAAAATTGATCAAGGGATAACTCAGCCCTAAATAAGCATGGATGCCTCTGAATTTATTCCCTAATACCTTGAGGAATTTTCCTGTCTCCATCCTCGGGCTTTATCGTGTATCTCGCCATTACCGGTCAAGGGATTCCTAAGCCCTTGGGAATTTTCCTGAGACACCTCACCTAGTTCCAAAACCATCCAGCAATCTAGCTCAACCAAATGAAATAACCCCATCACTCCATGGCTATCTAGAAATGGAAAGGCAAGGATGAAAACCATTGTCACATTTGGAAAAACCCATTCCAATGAAAAAAAGAGAACCAAATATACACATGCATGTTCCATGCATGCAAAAACTAGCAAGGAAATCATACATGCAACTCGATACCTGCAAGTAATCTCATTGTAGCCACTTGATCCAACTCTTTTTTGCTTGATCCTTGCTTTCCTTTGCTTTCCTGTCCTTCATTTTCCTTCCTTCCTCCAATGCTAAAGTGCTCCAAGAATGCTCTAGGTGTGAAAGAGTATAAGAGAGAGAGAACTCCAAAAATGAACTGACAAAATGTTAACTAGCCAAAAGCTATGAATTGATCCTCATAAGCCTTTTTATTATTTATGCCTCTATTTTCTTCAATTTCCATTATTTTCCTTCAATTTCCTCCTCACATGCAACCTGTGACCTTTCACCTTTTGTTTCTCCAAATTTCCTTTATTTTCATAAATAAAATGCCAATTAATGCATCTTTTCCTTTTCAAATCCTTTGTCAGTTTACTTAGTCGTAATAAACCAAATGAAAACCCATATAGGATGTTTTTCCCAACATTTAGCTTGGAATATGTGTCCCATGACCTTGGTCTTATTTTTCCTTTATTAACTTTATTACATGGATTTTTAACCAGGGTTGTTACATAACCCTCCCCCTTGGGGGAACACTGTCCTCAGTGTTCAATGACACCTATAACCAACAAGACCGCTAAAAACCAAAACATATTGCCCATCGAGCTTTATAACTTAGCTAGATGCATTATTTACAATGAACCACCTGCTAAAAAACAAACCAACATAACCAACATGACAACCATGCCGCTTATTGTAGCTTTATAAAACAGCTTATTGTGGTATTTATACCATACATATGCATATATAGACATAACCAGAACACAACACCAAAAAATATACCAAAATACATCCACTCAACCAATCAATAGAGAAGGATACATAGCCCACATATAATCGACCATTTCCCATGCAGCTTCATTGGGCCAAAAGTGTTTCCACTGCACTTTAACTTGCTCAATTTCTCAATTCAGGAGCATGAGTTGTTTCTACTGCAAAATGAACTGAGGTTCTGGCTAGAATTCTCCTTCTAGCTCCACCTATAATAAAAACAAATCAATTATGTGATAAACATCCTTTACATATCTATTAAGAAATTAAACATGGAAAATAGCATAGACTTTCATTTTCGAAAGCAATGCGAGTCTTTAGGACAGTGGTACAATTATCTCAAGGATATCGAAAGGTTCACAATATTGAGGTGTCATATTTGCAGATGACCCAATCCTCAAGGATATTTTCTTTGGATTGATGCACAAGTACACATGTTCCCCAACCTGGAACTCCCTAAATACCCTGTGTTGATCTACATAGTTATTATGTTTTTCATGTGCTACCTTTAAATTCTTCTTGATCACCTATGATTCTTGTTCCATCTCTGCCAACATTGCCATTCCTATCAACACTGTATTCACTGGATCACTCCAGTTAATGGTAATATTACAACTTCACCCATAAAGTGCCTCAAACATACACATACTCAGTGACTCTTGATACCCATTGTTGTAAGAAAACTCCAATAGTGGAAGATACTCTTCCCACTTTCGTTGTTGATGCATAACATAAATTCTCAACATGTCCTCTAAAATCTTTTTGACCTTCTCTATCTGTCCAGTTGTCTGCAGATGATAAGTTGTATTGAAGGCCAACTTTGTACCCAAACCTGTAAATAACTCTTTTTCAAAACCTGGAAGTGAACTTAGCATATCTTTCTGACACAATCTTCCTAGGAATTCCATGTAACCTCGCTACCTCTCTGATGAAGATCTGTGCTACCTCACTAGTTGAATGATTAGACTTCACTGGAATGAAATGAACTACCTTGTCATCATTTCCACTACAACCATGATAGAATCATGTTGTCTACATGTTCTCAACAAAATTGTGATGAAATCCATAGAAATGACCTCCCATTTCCACTCTGGAATCGGAATTGGTTGTAGTAAACCACCTGGATGCTTACACTCTGACTTTACCTATTGACAATCCAAATATTTTTTCACAAACTTTGCCACCTCTTTCTTCAAGTTCGTATAGTAGTAGAAATTATTAATTGATTTTAATGTCTTCTAATATTCTGAATGACCTAAATATGGCTTAACATGAAATTCCCTTAAGATAAGCTTCTTGAGCTCACGATTTTTAGACACATAGATCATGTCCCTAAATCTCACCAAACCATCTTGTTTACATGTACCCTACTATAGTAACATGTGCCTAAGCTCCATGTACCTTTCATCCTGTTGTCATGCTTGCAATATTTGATCCTGTAACTCTATCCCATATGAACTCATAGTTGCAATCTGACTTACTTGTATCCTTCTGCTGAGAGCATCTACAACCATGTTCTCCTTTCCCTTAATGTACCTAATATCGAATTCAAACTCACTGATCATATCCAACCATCTATATTTCCTGACATTCATATTAGGTTGGTCAAATAAGTATCGCAATCCACTGTGATTACTCATTAAGATGAATCGCCTGCCAAGAAGATAGTGCCTCCACACCTTCAAAGCATGGATGATTGTTTCCAACTCAAGATCATGTATCACATAGTTTTTCTCATGCTCATTCAGTTTCCTTGACTCATAACATACCACCTATCCCTCTCGTATCAAGACTCCACCAAGTCCTCTCTTGAAAGCATCTATACACACCACAAACTCTTTATCCAGATCTGTAATCTTTAGAGCTGGAGCATTTGTAACCAACTGCTTCAAATGCTCAAAATTGAATGCACATTCTTCTGTCCATTCAAATTTCTTTCTTTTTCACTGCAATGATGTAATAGAATAGGAAATACATGAGAAGCTCTTGTTGAACCTCCTATAATAACCTGTTAACCCCATGAATAATCTGACCTCATCCACATTCCTAGGAGCTACTTGTTCCATGATAACTCTTATATTTTTTGGATCTAATGCTATTCCTTCCTTGGAAATGACATGCCCCAAGTAATGCACCTCTATCTGGAATAAATTTCATTTTCTAGGATTGGCATACACTTATGTTCTCTTAGAAATCTCAATATTGTTGCTAAGTGTTCGACATGCTCTTCCTCATTCTTAGAATATATCAGTAATGAATACTTGTCTAGATATGGGCACGACACACTATTCATCAAGCACATAAATGTAGTTGGAGCATTAGTCAAACCAAAAGGAACAATAACAAACTCATAATGCTTATACCTGGTCCGAAAAGCAGTCTTGCAAATTTCATCTTCTTTGATGTGTACTTGGTGATATCTTGATCTCAGATCAATCTTCGAGAACATTGTTGCTCCCTTAAACTAATCAAAAAAGTCATTAATCCTCAAAAACTTATACATATTCTTGATGGTTAACTTGTTCAACTACCTATAATAAATTCACAACCTAACAGAACCATCCTTCTTCTTCACAAACAATATATGTGCATCCCAAGGTGACAAACTTGGCCCGATGTATCCCTTGTCGAGAATTTATTTCAACTGCAACTTCAATTACACTAACTCTAGTGTGCTCATCATGTAAGGTGCCTTTGATGTTGGTGTTTCCCCTGGTACCAAATCAATAGAAAATTCCATTTCCCTGTGAGATGGAAACTCTGAAATCTCAGCAGGGAATACATCCTGAAATTTTTGTAAAATTAGGCACCTACTCAATACCTTTGCATCCTCAAAATCCTTACCTTTATCACTAGAAATATGCACCACAAATAACACACACCCTTTCATGTGACCACACTTCACCTACATAGTTGTAACCATTCTGATTGATGTAGATTTATTCTTACCCTGCAAGATTTTATGTTCTCCATTAGCATCCAAGCACTCAATAACTTTATCATAACAATCCACCTAAGTCCTGAGAAGATACAACCAATCCATAACCAAAATCATATTGTACGAACCCAATGGGAGTACATTTAGATGCGCTGATGTAGGCATACTATTGAACTCAAATGCAAAAGCTCTTACCCAATGATGAACTATTTTCTTTGTAGCTGTAGCCAACTACACTAACAAATATTCTGCATGTACTTCTTTATTCAAATAACACTTATCCACCAAGTCAAGGTGAACATAACTATAATTATATCTAGGGTCAATCAAAATAGAAACAATTTAAACACAAAGCTTACCTTCCATATCAATAATAGATGCATGGTTATCGCATGACTGTTATCCAATGTTACATAGATCTGAGGAATATTGTGTCCAACATCCCCAAGTTTTTGCGCTTCCTATGCATTGTAGCTCTAAGGCTTGTCACCTTGATATGATGAGAAATCCCTCTTGAGGTGCTCCTTGTCGCATATCCAACACTGCAATTTTCCCTTACTCTCACCTTTATTTTTTTGTCCTCCAGGTTGAAAATAGTTATTATGGCCTTCATGTTCTCTATATAGTCATGCAACTCAAAGCCTTTCTTCATCCCAAGTAACCAGGCATGTTCATCTTCAGGCTTCTTCAACTCTCCATTGAATGTAGGTGGCTTGGATTTCTTTAACTCATATGGAAAATATCCCTTGTCATTCCTTCTATAAGGATGATAGCAATGATGGCCATGATACGTGTTTAAAGTAGAACTAGAGTAGAACCCATGTCCATCACCTCTCCTATTCAGTTTATCAAAGAACCTGCCATCTTTTACCCTATCATCTCTATCTGGCCTATGCCCACCATGAGACCTACTACCATATGCCCCATTAGATTTTTCCTCTTGTCCATAATTAACCCATGGAAATCCATGTCTCTGCGAGTCTAAAAAACTATAAATAATAACTGCATTGACCTCTGTTTGTTTCTCTTGTGCCTTGGCAAGTCTCTCCTATGACTGAATGATTGTGTCATTATCTACTTTGAAAATTCTCATTTATGCCTTCAAACTTCTCAAAGTATCTATTATGTGAGGGGATTTCTCATTACCATGTTTCTCATCTGATCTATAGAGAGAGTCTTGTGAATTGTAATCCACCATTTTGTTAGTCATCTTTGATATTTTTCCTATAATCATAATACATCAGATAACCAAACATAAACATAACCAACATACCTCAATATATTTCAGGGGAGGATATATCGTTTGCAAGATCAACCAGATTAGCACAATACATGTATAATAATAATCATAACAATATATACACATCATCTTAGTCATTATCCAGTTACCATGTATGACAATACCAACTGCATACCATGACCTCATGCACAACAACTATGACCATAACAATGTATTCATCACAAACATATAGACACAGACATGCATAACAAATACATATACAATCGACATGCATTCATGACAACTCATCCCAAAAAAACAACATAAAATTATACATGACAACACAATTATAACTATGACCACCACCATGCATACATTACAAGCACATATACAACCTTATTTCATGCATGAAAACCACATTCCACCCATCCAATCTAAGTGTTGAACCATGCTATGATACCACTCTATAACACCCTCCTCCCATATTTACCCAAGTTTATCGGCCTACCAAGATAAACATGCGATGAAGAGTTACTATGATATGACTCAACCTCTTAGATCACCTTAAGGAAGTGGAATCGGAAAAAACAAAACCTTACTGACTAACCCAAAAACTTACTGACTTCCCTTAGGTGTTACAAGACCCGCAAGGGATAAATTTCCCTTCCAGGTTCCAAACCCTAAGTTAACTTATTTTTTCACTAATATGGACTCCTAGACATTGGCATAACAAATCTTGAATCGACAATAACCCTCCAGTTGCATGCACAAGCCTACATGGGAGCAACTGCAATGTTTTTCACCCATTTTTATGCTAGTGATTGTGATATCTAAGCCAAATTTTAAAGGCTACTCTCCATACCACTGCCCATAACTTGAAAAAAAAATCCATAATGATAAATGACACAAAGACAAAGCCTTCCATACAAAACTTAGACAAGCACTTTACCTAACAAGGCCTAACCATGATAGACGTTCCGTCAAACACATCATGAACATGTAATATACAGGTCATATTTACATATTTGAACATAGGGATATCATACTTATCTATGAATCATCAAGAAGGTCTAATTCCCTCTCACAATAGTTGCATTATCATATATTAGGTCATGCATTCATTAACCATTCATCTACTAATCAAAACATGATGAGATCCATAACTAAATTCTGTCATAAATCCATCTGTATAACCAGCATATAACTATAATAATAACAATGATAAAACAACCATCAATGCCACATCATAACATTTATAAATACTTGTGAAATACAAGAGGGAAAAGAGCTCTTATTAGCATATGCAAAAGCCAACCAAATTAGGGACTTCCACATATCAACCGACCATAGATTTGCCTTAACAAAATATTTCTTTCAACCAATCACCTAAATCCATATTCCAAGCATGAATGTGGGATTGAAAACAAAAAAAACAAGGCTTCCTCAGGCTTTAACGTGTATCCCGCGATTACAGGTCAAGGGATTCCTAGGCCTGAAACCCTCACCTATACAACTAGGATTTACCACAATCCCACCATTATCGGCCAAGGGACTCCTGGGCCAAACAATAAACATACACTACCAGGCTTTACTATAATCCCTCCAAAACCACTCAAGGGATCATTAGGCCCCAAAAAAAGCATGGATGCCTCTGGATTTCTTCATCAATACCTTGAGGAATTTTCCTATCTCCACCCTCAATATTTACTGTGTATCCTTCCATTACCAATCAAGGGATTCCTAGGCCCTTGGGAATTTTCCAGAGACCACATCACCTAGTTTCAAAACCATCTAGCAATCCAGCTCAACCAAATGAAAGAACCCCATCACACCATGGCTATCGAGAAATGGAAAGGCAAGGCTGAAACCCACTATCATGCCTAGAAAACCCATGTCAATGACAACAAGAGAACCAAATAGACACATGCATGTACCATGCATGCCAAAACTAGTAAGGAAATCATACATGCAACTCAATACTTGAAAGCAATCCCATTGTAACTCTTGATCCAACTCTTCCTTGGTTGTTCCATGCTTTCCTTTTCTTTCTTGTCCTTCCTTTGCCTTCCTTCCTCCAATTCTAGAGTGCTCTAAGAATGTTCTAGGTGTTGGAAAGAGTATGAGAGAGAGAATAGAAACAGAGCTCTTAAATTGAACTGACAAAATTTTAACTAGCCAAAAGTTGTGAATTGGTCCTTGGAAACATTTTTATTAATGAGGCCTCTATTTTCTTCAATATCCATTAGTTTCCTTAAATTTCCTCCTCACATGCAACCCATGACCTTTCACCGTCCTTTTCTCCAAATTCCCTTTATTTTCATAAATAAAAGGCCAATTAATTTCTCTTTTCCTATTCAAAGCTTTTGTCGATTACCTTAGCCATAATAAATGAAATGAACACCCCTCTAGGATGTTTTTCCCAACATTCAGCATGGAATACATGTCCCATGACCTTGGTCTTATTTTTCCTTTATTAACTTTATTACATGAATTTTTAACCAAGATTGTTACACAAGGGTCATGAGACCCTTTTTTATTATAGTATCTCTGGGTGCAACCACATATTCGACTACTACCTCAAGATGTTCCCATGGTTTTAGAGCAAGGCCCTCACAAGCATTGAACCTTTCTGAATGGTGAAAAACTCCTTGATTTCCACCATTGGATGTGTTGGAGAATGTAACTAGATTCAATCTTCATAATGACCTTTGTAAACATGACATTGTATATTTTGTATATAAAAAGAGAAAAATAATTATTTTATTTATCAAAGCATGGGTTTCAAGTTCTAGTCTGGGTCAAAGAATTTTCGTCATGTATTATAGTCCCACTTGGACTCATTATAACAAAAGAAAATAATTATTTTTAATTCAATAAATCTAATTTATCCTCCAAGACCAAGTCGGCCCAAAGGAAGCCTATTTGACCCCTCAAGAAGCCTATAAATAAGAAGGACTTAGACTCATTTGGCACATTCACTCAGAAAAAGTTTGATCTATAATTGAAGAAGAAGAATAACAAGTGTGAAGGGAAAGAAAGCAAGTAGAATCACCAAGTGGAGGAAAGAAGGATGAAGGAATATCTATTTTTTTTCCACACATGTTAAGTATAAATTTTTTTGGACTTATTGCAGGTTTGAGAATTGTAGGCCAAAGGTGTTGATCTGAAGTGATGGTCGAGACCTATTTGGAGCAGACTTGAAGAAGGTTTGATCTTTGTTGACCTTGGAATAATTTTGTTATTTCTTATAGCACCGAAGGTTTTCTAGTCTCAAAACTTTGTGGAGAGGCTAAAACACATGAGTTCTCCATAATCCAAAAATCATTTATGGAAATTCCACCTAGAAGTGTCTCAATTAGATTATTAGCCTATTTTTTAATATTTCCTAAGTCTAAACTTAGGATATTTGGTTAATTAATCATAATTAATTGATATAAGGTGTGAACCATCTAGAAAATCACACATATCAACCCATATATGATCTTCTCCATTGATTAATATTTAATCTTGGTCGTTGGAGGTCCAATAGAATATTATAAGAAGAATTCAATGGGTGGATGCAGAACACACACAAGAGATCAATTTCCTTGGAGAGTTTGATTTTCTAGAGAGCAACAATTTTTGTCGGAAGAGTTCGAGCTTCAAAAGGGAAGAAGAGACAAATAGGGGTAGGGGCATTGAATCCAAAGGAAGATTTTCTAGATCCAGTGAGTCATATCATAGTAACTCTTTAGCATAGTTATTTCCAGCTGCAAAATAATTAAACATGTGATGAAGATTTACTATGATATGACTCAACCTCTTAGATAAGATCGTTGCATGATGTACAATCATCTCAATGCATGAAGGGCTTATCCCTTCTTTAGATCTCCACGCTAGAAGCTTGAGATCTAGCTCCTCCTTCCTCCTCTCAAGATTGTAGTTGTTGAATACACAACAACTGAAAATAACTGCACTGTCAAGGAGGCTGAAGCTATAGCCTACTGCTGGATGATGTTATTTTTCTCAATATTGATTGAAATAATCTCATTAAAGTGAGGGGATGATCCCTCATAGGATTTCCAGCTGAATATTGGAAACTTCCTTCCTCCAATGGATCTACAAGACTGAACTGCGCAATTCCTAGGGGAACTGTTGTTGCATGGAGGTGTAGACTGATGGCCTGATGCTAGATGTAAAAATGATGCTCCAGGAAGACTGAAATTGAAGCTCAAGGTTAAAGGATGAATCCTCCACCAGTTTACTAGCTGAAATGCTAGAAACAACCTCCTCCTCTTAAACCCTCAAGAAGGAATGCGTAATTCCTGAATCTGTATGTGTTGTAGAGAGGGGTTGAATGTGGTACCAATGCCTGATGATGAATGGATGCTCAAGAAACCTTCCCAGATTAGACACTCAAAGTCCCCTGTGGGTAAGGGTGGGATTCCCGCTCGGGAACACCCGTGTGTTAAACAGCACTACTGACTTAGCTAAATAGCTGAAGCGTGCAAAGAAATGTCAAATGAAAAATCCATACCTAAAATAAAAATCTAAAATTTGAGTTCTATGGTTTCCTTCATCTTCCTTTTATGCTTTGTGAGCCTCCCCTAGCCTTGGCCCACCTCATAACTGCGTTGCACATGTGGCCACTAGCCTCCATGAAGATTTCACTATCTCTCCATCATCTCCATCATCTCTACATTTAATTTCCACTTTCTCCATCATGTGTGCATTTAATGCAGCACTTCCTCCACCATTTCATCATTAGTGCTCTATGATCTCATTTTTATTCCTCCATGATCTTACTTTGACTCCTCCGCTATCTCCATGATCTTCTCACTAATGTTGCATGATCTCCACTCTTCCTTCATTAATAAGCTACTCCATTACTCCATAATGTTGATCCACTATCTAAATAACCCACATACACACACCAAAAGTGGATTTTATTCATCTATGGGGTTTATGGGTCCCTCCACCCTCTTATTTACTTAATTAATTAGAAAAATTAAGAACTCTAATATTCCAATTAACTGATGGAAAATTTGGAACATTAAATTTTGACATCCAGATCGTACTTAGATTATTTCACTTCTTCATGATTATTAAAACCCTCAACTGCTGCACCATTTTTCCCAAGTTGGGTTTTACAAGGACATTTTTCCAAAAATAATTGTCATATTTTTATATGTGTGCCAATATTTTCTCATTTTCCAACTCCATTATTTTCCGCAGTATTTTTGCGAAGATTGCAGTTGATTATTTCGATGTTTTCGTAGTAATAAATTGTTAAATTAATTTACAACTAGAAGAAATAATTCCAATTGTTGCAATAGAAATTTCAGTGGTGAAATTTTCACATGGTATAAAAGCAAGATTAATGAGGCGGGAAGTTCATAAGAGAAAGGCGTAAATCCTCTAGATTCAGAGGGAGTATAGTAGCACAAATTCCAGATTTGCACAGAGGTTGACTTAGCAGATCGAACTGTTGGGCAGAGGGTTCTATTTTTCTAGTGCAGGTGGCAGGAAAAATTCGTAGAGGCTAGGAACGGTTCTAGTAGGTAGTAGTGAAGTAGGGAAGTAATTCTGGTGAATTAGATTATTATTTTGCTCAGTATATTCCTTGCTTGGGCTCAGAATAGTTTTGCAGTAGAAAAATCAATGTCGGGTGGAAGAGAAAGAGAACGCACGGGGGAATTTATCTTAGGGGGTTTTGAGTTTTAGAGATCTAATTTTCCAGGTGTAGAATGGGAGTAGATATGAGCATATTTTCTCAATCTAACAAGGAGTGTGAATAACATATTCAACAACCAAGCAGAGGAAGAGGGATATTTTGAACTAGATTCAGAGATGGCCACAACAGGGCTTAGAGATTAGGATAGGTTGGAGGGAGCCTCCAACCATTTCATCTGGAAGGCTAGGATGTCCTTCCTTCTAGATGAATATGGATTGAATACATGTGCGAAGAGTGTGGTGGTAGTACCCCAGGACCTAGATCAGCTGAAGGAGTACATGAAAGAGATGGCGAAGGCAAAGTGTTTTGTGTTGGACAGAGTCTGAGATCATATATTCTCACGTGTTGTAGAAAAAGGAACAACCAAGGAGATGTGGGATGATCTCTCCTAGCTATATCAGAGTAATTTAGAGAAGTGGCAAATTTTCCTATAGGAGAAGTTGAGGAGAATCAGGATGCAGAAGGGGAAAAACATAGATTCCTTCCTCACCAGGATTCAAGAGTTCTATTATCATCTTGCAATTGTTGGGGGGGCACCTCAACCAACATTTCTTGTACGTTTGGCACTTAACAGTGTCTCAGAGGAGTGAGAGGTGTTTGTCTAAAGTATCTTGGGGCAGAGACATGGTCCCTAAATAAAACACGATGTGGTAAATCTTACAACAGTAGGATTTGAGGCATGCTCTATTGAATATTACCATCAACAGAAGTAACAACAAGGGCACAGAGAGTGAGAAGGAAGAGGAGAATGTGGCCTTAGAATCAAAGGGTCAAGGGGAGAAAAAGAAGAAGAAATACCTATCTAACTTCGTGCTTTAGGTGTGGTAAGTTTTTCCACTACAGTACCCAATGTACTCTTAGGAATAAGGACAAGCATGACTAGGTGGCAGTGTCCGTAGAGATATAAAAGTTGTCCTCCAAGCTAGAGGAATATTTTTCCATGTTTGCAGTTATACCTCCAGGAGAGAGGTGGGGCGATATGGAGCTATAGTCCCAGAGAAACACAGAGGTTTGGGAAGGGCCCATTGAGGTGTCCTTCACATGGATTATTACATTGTTGCAGGGGCCCACAATATTCAGTAGCAGGATGGATCAATGTCATTGATGCAGTCAGATTACTCGAGTGATAGTTTCAGACTAGTGGCAATCAGGTACTAAGGAACATAGTTTAGTGTTTGTTGTAATTGATGTTATGATCTGGCATGGATGTTGTGATGCAGTGTGGATGGTTAGCATTGATGTCAACCTGATTGCATGACCTTATTCCAATGGTTGTTGATATTAGTATAGGTATTTTTCTTATATGTTGATGCCTTGGCAAGTTGTGGAGTAACTACACATAGTTGATAGTATTTGAGACTTTAAAGCCATGTCTATGGTACTAGGTGTGTGTATGGATGGTTTTCAACTTGTATGATCAATTGCAAGAAATATCACTGATGGTTGCAGGTGTTGGAATTGTTGAAAATGGAACTGTTATCACTCAAAAAAAAAAAAAACATCATTTGAAATAGTAGTAGAGGTTCATGTGTCAAAGGTATGGTCATAGAATTCATTTTTCATCACTTGGTTAAGGAAAATTTTAATTTTTTCTTATTAGCTTATCCTAAGGTCCAAACTCACCCCCATTCAAGTCTTTTCATGTCACATCATTCATTATTTCCTGAAATTTTTCATTTCCCAAGCTTACAACTCTGAAAAGGTTGTTTTAGCCAAGAATCACTACTTTCGTAGTGAATTACACAGAAAAAACGCACTTTTCACTACGAAACTACTAATACTTTCCTAGTGAATTATACAAAAAAAAATGCACTTTTCACTGCGAAACTACTAATGCTTTCGTAGCAAAACTGCCCAAAAATACACTAAGAACACTACAAAAGGAGGGATTCTTGTCTATCTTGTCAAAACAGGTGCTAGCTGTTAGTAAATGATTGAAAGGGATAGGGTAGATGCCATTCGAGTCATTTGGGGTTAAATCAAGGTACAATGGTCATGGTTGAAGTCATTATTACCATTTTAAGCATGTATGAGTCATCATTATGCCATGAGTTGTCATCAAACTTTAAAATCTTTCCCAATTGAGTCATTTTTCATTATCCGCTCCTTCTTTACATGTTATTGAGATCTGAAGAGCTATTTCGCTGAGCCCAAGATGTGGCTGGTATTTTCAAAAAAATTGCAGGTATCACTGATCAAGTGAGGCAGAGAAGACATAAAAGTACCATGGCTACAAAGAGGAATACCAACAAAGGTGGCCACTAAGATATGATCCATTAGACATGAACCTGATAAATGAAGACCCAACAGCTTCAGAAGTTTTCAGAAGAACAGGGTGTTTGCATTTTTGCCAAATATTGCAAGGATACCATGTACAAGTTTCTAAATATTTTTCCCTAAATTTCAATGGGAAAACTGCAAAAGTGGGAATGTTGAACCTCACTATAACTCCAGATACCATTGCAGCAGAAACAGGAATTCCAAGAGGAGAAGAACAATGGTTCAAAGGTTTCAAATTCAACATGCAGGAATGTAAAGAATTTATCAAGCCAGACTATAGTGAGGTTGACCTTACAAATGCCTTTCCAAGGAGCTACATGAAAGATAATTTCTCAAAGCTACTTCTTATCATTAAGAAATACTTCACTTGTGAAGGGAGGTATCATAAGGTCTATTCTTACCACTTCAATATTCTGCTACATTTTGTTGGTAAGAAATATCTTGATCTACCTTTTTATTTATACAGAAGTTTAGCAAAAATGGAAGATAAAGTTCAAGCTAAATCTGAAGGAATTGAAACCTCACTTTTTCATCATGGTTTAATAAAGTTGTTGGTTTTAGATGAGTTAAAAAGACTAGGCAGAGACTAGTCTTCTTTTCTATTTGTCAATGGTTTTGAAGTGGATGCCATCACCCCTAAAAGAACTCCTAAACCTAGAGGTATGACATCACCTTCAGTGGCAGAACAAACTGAACCAGTAGGGGCAGAGCAAAGTGAACCAGTAATCATGGAAACAGAGAAATTGTAGAAACTTGATACACTTGTTGTTTCACCTGCAAAACAAAAGTCAACTATGAGAAAACCTACAAAACAAGAGCCAACTGTGAGTAAACATGGCAAAAAAAGTATTACAAGAAGCCAAATAGTGGCTAAGGGAAATTTAGAAGACATTCTACATGTTATTGATATTGAAGAGACTCCCATAGTCCAAGCTGAGGATATATATGAGGGAGGAAAAAAGCTCAAGAGAGCCAAATCAGCAAAGAAGTTATATTTTGAAGGTGAAGATGTAGGTTTTATGTTTCAGGATAGGAAACCCATGACAAGACATGCTATAAAACTCTTGGAAAGTAGTAAAGAAGTTTAGAGGGTCACTGACATTATCTAGCCACCACCAAGTATCATTGACATATCATCACCTGCAAAAGAAGATCCAGCCATCAAGCAAAAGAAAGGAAAGGAGAAAATTATTGAAAAAACAGAGTTTGAGTTCCTTGAGGAACAGTTGAAGTTATAAAATCATAAAATAGAAGTCTTGAAGAAATAGGCAAGGAAACATAATGTCCAAAAAGTGCATTTTGAGAAAACGAAAGAGATTTGGGAAGAACGGGTTGATAGTGTATCAAAGACCTTAGATGATACACAGAAATTAATCAAATGGACTATGCTATTGAGGAAAGAGGTGAAGCATGTTAGAAGAATGAACATGCACTTGAAATCTAGCAACAGAAAACTAAAGGACCAAGTTAAAGACCTCCAAGATAATTTAGAATTGATCCATAAGGAGCTGGAGAAGAAGGGTTTAATGATTATTGTAGTTGAGGAAACCATAGCTCAACTCATCATTAATGAAGAGGAAACACCTCAAGGCTCTTAAGTTGAGTTTGTTTATGTTTTGAGAGGTTAATGGAATGTTAAAAACCAATTTTATATATTTGGAAGGTACCTTTTTGAAACAAGGTCAAAATCTGGAAATTACACAGTTTTCCACAGTTTCGTAGCGTTTCCTAGGCTTGAAGACAAGAAAACGCTACGAAAATTTTTGTATCTATATTTTTGCCTTTAAAACCACTTTTTGTAGTCTTCAAGAGGGTATAATGGTGATGATTAAGTTTAATTTCATGATGGACACCATGCAAGAGCAAAGAAGCAAAAATTTTGAGTGAAGAAGTCTTTTTTTGGACGTTATGAAAGCATGCTACGAAACTGCCATGTTTTCGTAGCGAGTTGTCTTTGAAGGTTTCTGAGCAGTTTAAGATTATTTTTGGATAGGTGGACACATTAAACAGGTTAAGGGACCTTGCTAGCAATCATCCATGACTTGAAGACCATGAAATGGATACAACTCATCAGCTGAAGCATTCATTGAAGATAGGGTCATGTTTTCCTGAAAAATAGGGTTTGTTTTGATATGTTGAGGAGGATATTTAAGATGTCAAGTAGTGATGAGCTATGACATATCCCATTTGAACATGTGAAGCATTAGTTGTCAAATATGTAACTATTTTAAGAGATAAGGTAGTTTGATGTAAT
The DNA here is from genome assembly GCA_034641835.2 of Pinus albicaulis. NCBI lineage: Eukaryota > Viridiplantae > Streptophyta > Pinopsida > Pinales > Pinaceae > Pinus > Pinus albicaulis. The sequence goes on along the minus strand of CM076574.1, from coordinate 717,015,895 downwards.
AAATAGGAGTTTGAGTCCTATTAGGAAAAGGACTGTTTTAGAGTGTAGCTATCAGTTTCTCATTAAAGCACATGTTTTCCTGTTATGCAAGGTGTCATAGGAATATTTTGATGAATCTAGCCAAGAGGCAGATCATCTCTGATGTAAGAAGGTCTATTAAAGGGTATATTATCAAAATTGTAAAGGGTTGGAGATTTTTTGCATTATTGCAGATTCATGTAATTTGACTAATATCAGTAATACAAAGGACTTTTTCTTGACAGACCTAAGATTCTCATGGATTTTTTTAATGCTTTTCTGATCTATATTTTTATGTGTACTACTTGCAGTGGATTTCATCTTTATTACTCAGAATTCATATGTGTATACTCTGACTTCCTTTATTGATGAAATGGATGTGTTGCTCTATGTTCTATGTGTGATTTACCTTTGTTAAAAAATGTTACCTGCCTCAGATTCCATGTAAAGATACCTTACCACTGAACCTACTGATTTTTTGACTCCATAAGCCCAATGGTTGCGGACCTATACCCTTTTCAACCTACATACATCACAATCAAATTATTTTTCAAATAGAGTTAGCCATCTAGTTTCATCATTATCTAACGTCATAAACCCCTTTGAGAGAGCCCTCTCAGACTGAAGAGGCTAACCTTAAGTCACAAGATGGTTTGAAACAATTACATAGAGTTGTCTGATTAGCAGCCAATCAAGTGCAATTTTGTGATAACAGGCACCAAGAAAGATTCTAATTTAATTCAAGACATCGCATGAAAACTTGTACGAGTTAACTAAGTTTGACTTAGTTGGTTCAGTTAATTCGAGTTGAGGGTTTAATTTGAGTCATGTAGAGTGGTTCCTACTTTTTAGGAGCCTAGGTTGAGTTTATTTTGAGTTGTAATTGATTATTTCAGTAAATCTAAGTTAGAGTCAGTTAAGTTACTTCCAATTGTTGGAGGAACTATTGGAAGGTCAAAGTGTGGAAGCGGAACTTGAACTACACCCAGTGATCAACCATATAATTGATAAATCATTCGTAAATAACTCATGCATGTGTGAACTAAGAGTTACCCAGTTGAGATTGGAGTTTAAGGGCAGTGTAATATTAGTTGTATAATCATCCAAATTGTACAGGTGGTGCATGTAGTCAAAGGAATTCCTATGATGTATTGTATATATGTGGATGAGGAATTTCCCTAATTAATAGGGTCTAAATACCAAGGAAACATCGCAAGGAAATAAAGCCTTGGGAAAGCAACAAATTGTTTAAGTATTGGCCAAGGCTTGACTAGGAAGCAGTGAGACAGATAGAGATAGTTCAGAGGTTGCTCGAGCTTGAGTAAAGAATTGTAATATTCTCATATTTCCTGACTAATGCAATATACATATAGTGGGGTTTTTAGCTATGGATTTCCCAAGGAAATCATTATGTAATGTGTTGATTGAATTATTTCTCTTGTATGCTTCGTGATTTTGCAATCGTTTAAATTGGTTTCTGCAATTGGTAAGTATATTCAAGTTTATTGTTTTAGCATATTTCAATTATCAGTTTGAATATACAAGGAATTTCTACATGGTATCAAAGCTAAAATCACTATAGAAGAGAAGAATATGAGTTTTTCTTTGCAGGAGGAATGAGTTTTTAAAATCTATTATTCAGAGCTAGCAGCAAGATCAAGATGGCGTTCTATGGTCTAAGGCTCAAGTATGCCCTTCAGGGTAGCTCGAATTACGTTGCTTGGAAGGATCGGAGGGAAGTAGTCATGGAAGACAATGGATTGAAGGAATACATTGATAGAAATTTTCTAAAACCATCAGTTGTGGATGCACAGACTCTAGCAGAATGGAAGAAGAATGTAGTCAAGGAAAGAAGGATCTTACTGGAAGGATTTAAATATCATATTGTCTCAAACCTCCATGGGAAGGAGACTCCATATGCAATGCAGAATGCCTTGACAGACTTTTTTCAAAACAAAAGTGACCATAGGAAGCTGGAAGTGAAGGACAAGCTTTGAAAAATCAAGATGGAAAAGGGAGACACAATACCAAAGTACTTGAGCAAGTTCACCCAACGTTGGGATGAGCTTGGGGGTGTTGGTGTTACAGTTGCTAAATATGATCTAGTCATCCTAACACTTCTAGGCCTTCCCAAGAGTTGGAATAGCTACCATGATTCAATAATGGGAGGGAGAAGCTACCAGAGTGGGAGCATTTGTGGTTCGACTTGGTGCAAGAAGAGATAAGGCGGAACACCAAAGATGGATCCTCATCCAAGCGTGATGAGGAGGATAATTTTGCCTTGGATGGAAAGTAAAATAAAGGGAAATGGAATAAATACCAACCCAAAGGAGATTCTGGTAAGTCAGGCAAGAAGAAGGACTTGTCGAAGATTAAATTTTTTCACTATCATGATCTGGGACACTATGCCATGAAGTGTCTGCACAAGAAGGTCAACAAGAAGCCCTTAGGCGGAGCGGCAGATGAAGCTCTTGCTTCACAATTTGAGTTAGATTTCACCCTCATCGCATGGATGGTGACATCGGTTATGGGTAGTGTGTGGTACCTAGATAGTGGAGCCTCATTCCATATTACCAACAACAAATAATTATTCAGCGAATTAGAGGAGAAGCACCTCCAGATGCACATTGAGATGGGAGATGATAGAAGGTATAGCATGACCAACATCGATATTGTTACTTTTTAGAGGGATATGATTCTCCTCTCACACTGAAAGATGTCATGTATGTTCCAGGTATGAAGAAGAATTTAGTTTCAGGTGCTATGTTGGAAGATTGTGGCTACGATGTGATATTTATCAAAGGAAAGGCTTTCCTTCATCACATAGTGATGGGACAAGTGAAGTGGATCAGGGTTCAGGTGAATAACCTCTACAAATTGAATGTAGAAGATTGTGTTGCTTTGAGAACGAAATCAAAGAAGGTGCAGATCTTAGACATTGGTGAGTTATGACATAGAATATTGGGCCATCTACGCCATGGAGCTTTGAAGATCATGCAAAATATCTCTACAATACTTCCCAAGGGTAAAATAGAGCAGTCTGATACATGAAAATGGTGTACATTGGGGAGGTACACCAAATCCACCTTTCATGATAAGAAAATTTGAGCGCAAGCGATCCTTGAAAGAGTTCACTCAGATGTGTGTGGACCATTTTTTACGGCCTCCATAGCCAAGCACAAGTATTATGTGATATTTAAAGATGATTTCTCATGTAAGTGTTGGATATTCTTCATGTAGAAGAAAGACCAGACGTTCTCAAAAAAATTTGAATTTTAAGCACTTGTTGAGAATGACACAAGTAGGAAAGTGTAGGCTCTCGGTAGCGATAACGGTGGAGAACATGTGTCGAATGTGTTCAAGATAATTTGTGCATCACAAGGAATTTGATGAGAGTTAATAGCACCCCATAACCCACAACAGAATGGGGTTGCAGAAAGAAAGAACAAAAGTATTGTGGGAGTTGCATGAGCGATGTTTCCTGATCAAGTCCTATTGTTTCACTTATGGGTTAAAGCATGCAACATAATAGTATATGTGCAGAATAGGAGTCCTCATCAGATTCTCGGGATGAGTACACTGAAAGAATATTTTTTCCTGTAAGAAAATAGATGGGGCACACTTCAAAATCTTTGGTTCATCAGTTTACTGTCATTTTTCCAAGGATGCACGGAAAAATCTAGAACCAATAGCTAAGTTGGGCATATTTGTAGGGTACACTGATACACCTCACAACTATCAGGTGTACCTACCATCTCACAGGATGGTAGTGGTTCGGTATTTGGTATAAAAGTACAAAGGGAGTGAAGTTGCAAGCCTTCATAGATGCAGATTAGGAAAGGGATCCATCAGACATGACGAGCACATCAGGAGGAATCTTCAGTATTGGGTCAACAACAATTTCTTGGTACATCAGGACGCGGAGATGAGTTGCACTCGGTTCAATAGGAGCAGAGTACTTGGCTTCTAGTCAAGTAACTTGTGAGGCTATCTGGATGAGGAAGATACTTGTTAGGTTATTTGGTCAACAGATGGATCCTACGTTAATTTACTATGACAACCAGATTTGTATCAAACTCTCTATGAATCTAGCTTTTCAAGTCCAAGCATGTCGACATCTGGTACCACCATCTCAGAGATTGTGTGCAGAGATGGATCATGATGCTAGAGTAGATTCCTACAAAGGAATATGATGTAGACATATTGATGAAGGCACTGTCAAGAAAAAAATTCGAGTTCCATAGAGGTATGATTGGGATATCTGATAATCCATTGCTTGTTGAGAGGGAGTGTTAAAAATGGCACCAAGAAATATTCTAATTTAATTTTCCCTTGAATTAAATTAGAAGAAAATTGTAATTCCACATCACATGACAACTTGTACTAGTTAACTAAGTTATTTTGACTTGGTTCAGTTAATTTGAGTTGAGGGTATAAGTTGAGTCATGTAGAGTGATTCCTACATTTTAGGAGCCCAGGTTCAGTTTACTTTGATTTGTAATTAGTTAATTCAGTAAATCTGAGTTAGAGTGAGTTAAACTAGTACCAACTATTGGATGAACTAGTTGAAGGTCAACGTGTGGAAGTGGAACTTGAACCACACTCAGTGATCAACCAGACAACTGATAAATCAACCATAAATAACTCATGCATGTGTGAACTAACAGTTACCCAGTTGATATTGGAGTTCAAGGGGAGCGCACTATTAGTTGTGTAATCATCCAAACTATACAAGTGGTGCATGCAGTGAGAGGAAGGCCTATAATGTATTGTGTATTTTTGGATGAGGAATTTTCCTAATTAATAGGGGATGATTCCCAAGGAAACAACACAAGGAAATAAGGACTTGGGCAAGTAGAAAATTGGTTAAGTATTGGCCAAGGCTTGTCTAGGAAGCAATGAGACAGATAGAGATAATGCAGAGGTTTCTCGGGCTTAAGCAAAGCATTGTAATCTTCTCATATTTTATGACTAATGCAATATACAGATAGCAGGGCTTTTAACTATGGCTTTCCCCAAGAAATCATTGTGTAATGTGCTGATTAAATTCTTCCTCTTATATGCTTTGTGATTTCTCAATCGTTTAAATTGGTTTCCACAATTTGTAGATTAGATTAAATTCTATATTTTTAGCAAAGTACAATTAGCAGTTTAAATCTACAAGGAATTTCTACAGGAATAATGGTGGAGCATTTTAATGTCTTAAGTGTTAGTGGAGCTGATGGATGGCATTCAAGTCAACCTAGTTTGCCTTGTGAATATTTTTGTGATGTTATGTGGTTTGATGAAGTGTTACAGAGGTTTTAATGGATTCTCAAGGCCTATATGATGTTGATCAAGCTCTGGAAGAAGTTTGGTCAGATTCTGAATTTTTTTAGTGGTTTTCTCCCATGATATGCCCTCGTCACATGCATAAAGGCCTGTGGGGGCAACTGAAAATTTTCTCAGTTGTTGGTTTGTTGTGTTAAGGGAGAAACCATGTTGTGTGAGCGACAAAATAAAAACACGAGAAAATCTTCAAATTCTGAGCACTCATTTGGAATTAAATTGATTTTGGCAAAGGCTAGTGTCGAAATTTTCCAGAAAAAGGTCGGTACAAGTTGTGGGGCCTCCAGAAAGTGATCAAGGCTGAAATTATCAAAAGGATAGTGGAATGAATGGCTTGATTTGGTCAAAAATCCTATATCAACGAAATATTATGCATATGAATAGATATCCACTACAATATTGTAATTAATTTATTTAATCGTCTTCAAAAACTACAAGTAGGTGGAGAAAGGTTGCTCATTTGGTTGGTTATCTTGAGTGAGACAAGTGTCATAGTGTTTTGGAGATCCATTGGCGAGGAGTGTGAATTTGCTAAAGAAAAATGTTCATGGAGGTATAGTTGTAGCAAAAATAGAAGTACACATGGTTGAAGACTATTATTATGTAGAAGAAAAGTGATAGGACTTCAAAGGATTTTACTAATGCATTTGTGATTGCAGGGGTATAATTTTTATTTGAGTTTATTTTATTGGGATAGATTGGTTGCAATAGTGTCTCATATTTTCATATGGTTCTTATGTATTGTATTGTTGATTTTTTTCATCTATTTTTCTTGTAGAAAATGTATTGAGGCTATGGGAGTTGAGAATGATGTATGAATGTGAGAGAAGTAGTATGATTTGAGTTGATTCAGTGATTGATGTGATGTGTTGAGATTTTTTATTTTGTGTTATGAAGATAATGTTGTTTTGATGTTCATGTTGAGCATCTCTAGTGTTCCAACTTGAAAATGCATGAAAGGTGAACCACTTCGAGAATTGGGGTGGGTGCTCCAGCAAAACAAGGATTGAGAAAAAATTTCTTCATAATCCCAATAGGTGTTTGGAAAAACTTGTTGATCATATTGGTGTCTGTAGATTCGTGAGTCCAATGGGTGTTGGGCAAGGCTTGTTAATCAAATGGGTGCATGTAGATTCGTGAGATGAAGATCATAGTTCCTTTCAGATATTTTCCATATTGTACTCTCTATGTAATGATTTGCTTGATAGATAATAAAATATATTGAGTAGTGTAGTAGAAACAAGTGTGGTTTTTGCCCCGAAGGGGGTGTTTCCACCAGAGATCTTGTGTTCTTATGTGATGTCATGATTGTGTTTCATTGTGAATTTTTATTTCCTATGATTATAACTCTCATGTGTTGATTCTAGTTGAAGTTGCATGTTCAAATCTAATGCTTATTTGTTAAGTAATGAATTGATTAATTTACTGGAGAAAAGTTTGATTGTTTTGAAATTGTTATCATTACTGATTCACCCCACCCCCATCTCAGTAGTGATATTGGTTCCAACAGTGTTGGAAATAGAGCAAGTGGCTCAGTAGCAGAGTCAACATCAACTTAGATTCCTTAGTGGATAGTCTAGGGGCTAGTGGCAGTTAGGACTCGTGAGACAAATGCAACAAAGACACAGTTGATTCAATATTTAGGATGCTTCCTAGTTACAGTCGCAACAACAACAATTGAGAGGGATTTTTAGTGTAGATGCAGAGTTGGTAGCAATATAGCAATGTCAGTAGCAGCATAAATGCGGCATCAGATTTTTGCAATGGTGGGTGGGAAATGGTTGTCAGCCACAATGGCCAGACATCAGCAGCGTGACAGAGTGTGATACAGAGACATGGTGTTGTAGCAGTGGTGTAGCACTATAACACCTTCCTTGCTAAGAGGGACTGTTAGTTTTTGTAGTGTTAGTGGTGTTCTAGTCTAAAAACTTCATGGAGAGGATAAAACATGAAATTTTCTCCATAACCCAGAAATAATTTATGGAAATTCCACCTATAAGTGTCTCAATCATATTATTAGCATATTTTTAATATTTCCTAAGTACAAACTTAGGAAATATGGTTAACTAATCATAAATAATTGAGATAAGGAGCTAATCATCTATAAATTCACTCATATCGACCCATATATAATCGTATCCATCGATTAAGATATAATCTTGGTTTTTGGAGGTCCAACAGAAGATTATAAGAAGAAGTTGATGGGTAGATGGAGAACACACACAAGAAATCGATTTCCTTAGATATTTCGATTTTCCAGAGAGCATCAGTTGTTTCCAAAAGAGTTTGAGCTTTAGAAGGGAAGTAGAGACAAAGAGGGGTAGGGACAATGAAGTCAAAGGAATAATTTCTATATCTTGTGAGTACTTTGTAGAAAGGCTGAGATTTTCTTCAGGAGGTTGCATTGAGGTAGCAAAAAAACCTCAAAAGGGCAGCTCAATTTTGCTAGAGGAGAAGAAGTTTTCAGTTCCAAAAGCTGGGAAGAATTCCCATAGGGACGGAGAATAGTTTTCCAAGTCAGCAACAGGTAGGACAACTAGATTGGCAGTCAATTTAGGTGGCACGTGTGGTAGGAAAAGCCATAGTGATGTGAATCCTACACAAACCCAATTAGACGACTAGATTTGTAGAGGACAGATAGTGTCAGGATTGCTTAGAGTGAGGGAAATTTCACTCAGATAAATTTTTCCAGTATTTTCTCTGCATGATTGTCAATTTTCAACATCCATATTATACTCGGCTTATGTTGAGATTCAAAAAGATGATGAGCTTAGTGAAAAGAGTTGCCTTCACTAAGTGGGCCCACAGGCTATTTTTGGCACAAAGTCTATTTTTAGACTATGTCTATTTTTAGACATGTCGATCATATTCTATGAGTTGCAGGATGTTATTTGTGGATGGTTGGTCAAGTTGGAAAAATATATGGACTTATATTTTTAGACATATTGGGCGGAATATATTTTTATATTTCCAGTCTAAAAATAGATATGTCGAATATTATTATCTTTTAATAATATTTGGACTCTAAACATTATCTTATTCTCTTGGAGCACTTCAGTTAAGTGCACAGATGTGGCACAGGAGCTGGCGGAAGGAATTACGCTATTCCTGAGGGTTTAGTGGAGCTATTGCATGGAGACTTCAGTTAGAACTCATGTGACAGAATTTGGTGGAGTTGTAGAAGTAGTTGGTGGAGTTGTGTTCAGTTTAACTCAGTTAGACACAATTGAGCTAGTTGTATCTAGTCTAACTGATTGACACACTAGTGAGAGTGGTGTGAATTAATTAATAATTAATTCACTAAATATTAACTCATTAATAAACTAAAGAATACATCAATTAACTACAGTGCATGGACAATTTCAGTGGAGACTAGTGGAGAGGTAGGTGAAAGAGCAAGTGTGACTATCAGTGGTGACTATAGTGATGCATTGATTGCATCCAACACTCAGTAGAGATGCCAATGAGGATTGTGCAGTGCAAGCCAAGTGGATTCGAGTTCATTCAGAGCCATTCTTTATCAGGGATTTCATTGTAGAGGCAGGCTAGCAGGTGGCAGAGATCAGTGCATGGATTTGCTAGATCAGGGCCTGATTAGTGTGTAGTGATTGTATTACTGAGAGCTTGATATGATCAGCTTTGTATGAGGATTGTTACATGATCTCTATGAAATATATTATATACAGATATTTGGGGTTTTTAGCTTTAGGATTTCCCGTTAAATCATTGTGTTAATGTGTGTGAATTTTTATGGTTTCATGTGTGCTTTGCAATTGTCTTAATTTCCGCATGTGATGATCAATGGTGGAATATATTCTGTATTGTGCATGAATTCAAATAGTGTATGATTAGGAGAATCTTGGATATATAACGCATTAGTTATATAATTTCTACAGATTATTTCACTACTACATAATAATTAAAACCCTTAGCTGTTGAACTGATTTTCCCAAGTTTGGTTTTTTCAGGGACATTTGTCCAAAAATAATTGTCATATTTTATGTGTGTGTGCCAATATCTTCTCAGTTTCCACTACTACTATTTTCCACAGTATTTTGTGAATATTACAGTATTATTATTTTTTTGTTTATGAAGTAATAAATTGTTAAATTAATTTACAGTTAGAAGACATAATTCCAGTTGTAATAATAGAAATTTCAGTGGTGAAATTTCCACAATGTCTTGCTTGAAGAACATGTCGTTGAGGGGCTAACATGGTGCTTGGGAGGAATTCTTGGCTTTGGTATTTGGGTCTTGGAAGTATCATTTTGAAGTGATTCTATAAGAAGAGAAGTATTATCTCTAGGTTCCCCCCCTGGAGGATTTTTGCGCTAGCTTGGAGCCTATATCTTGTGTACTTTGTCTCTTTGTGATCTTCATTGTTTTGGTAATTGCTTGATGAACAAGAAATAAAGAAGTAATAAAAGGCAAACTGAATTCACAAGTAATTATCAAGTAAGGAAATTCAAATATAATGTTAAAAAACCTTGATTTTCCAACATGGAATCAGAGCTAAGGTGCAAGAAGGAGATTAAATATCACATCTTAGTTGACACTTTCTTCTCAATTGCAAGGTTTACAAGGAAGGGTTTTAAGTTTCTTTGGAGCCTCGTTGTAACTATAAAAGAATTAAACTTTAAGAAGATCTCTAAGTTGGAAAAATAAGTGATAAACAAAATTTTATTCTTTGCTCTCTCTGTCACTTTTGAGGATGATAATGTATGGGTTATTAATAGTGGAGCTTCCAAACATATGACAGGAAAATGCACTCAAATCCAAAATTTATCAAAAGGAACCTCTTCTCATTCAGTCAAACTGGAAGACAAGAAGATTTATCCAGTGAAAGGAATTGGAACTACTTCGTTGGAGCTAGAGACTAGTGAGAGCATTCATCTCAATAACATACTATGTGTTCCAAGTTTGAAGAAAAAAATATTTTTTATTTCTTATCTAAAAGATAAAGGTGATATGATTACTTTTGTTCATGACAAATTTTTTGTTTAGGTTAAGGGATATAGTATTGAACATGCTAAGATAATTTGGAGTCATGAGGGCACACTATATATACTTCTTATACCTCTCCCTCAAACCCTCATACACTTGGATGTTAGCCCTTCTAAACTATGTCGTAAAAGGTATGGAAACCTTCACTAAGAGATATTTCCCTCTCTAAATTAAATGGTCGCTGACATCCTTGAATTAAAGGAAGTTCGTGAAGGAATTTTTAAGGGATGTGATCTAGCCAAGAATATGAAGAAACTCTTTACAAGAAGTGATAACAGATCAAAGGAAATATTAGTTCTCATACACTCTGATGCGTGTGGTACCATGGCAGTAAAATATCTTGGAGACCATCAATGTCATGTGACATTCATTAATAATTACTCTAGGAAAACGTGGTTATACCTCCTCAAGAATAAAGACGAGGTATTCAAAAAGTTTCAAGAATTCAAGGATGAAGTACATAATCTGATAGAAAGAAAGATCAAGACTCTAAGGTATATAATAATGGTGGAGAATATACCTTTAAAGAACTTATAGAATTTTGCAAGGAAGCAAGTAGTAAGAGGGAGCTAATTGTTCCTTAATCCTAAACAAAATGGTGTGCCTGAAAGGAAGAACAGAACTATCGAAGAATGCGTAAGAGACATGCTCCATGATCAAGATATTCCTCAATTATTATGAGGAGAAGCATCAGTAAAAACTATATACTTGCAAAATCGAAGTCCTCGTAAGGTTCTTAACCATATGACTCCAGATGGAGCATTTACACTAAGGAAGCCTAGTGTGGATCGTCTTCGAATAATTGGATGTCCAGTCTACATACACATTCCAAAAGATAAGAGGAAGAAGTTGGATCTTAACAGTACAAAAGGCATCTTTGTTGGTTATAGTGCTTCATCAAAGGCATACCGAACCTACATTAAAGAGGATAATCATATTGAAGTAATTAGGGATGTCATCTTTGATGGAAATATAGCTTACAATAGATCCAAAGATATTCCAATTGATTATGATGAAGAAGAGATACCCATCCTTGAAGAAATCTCTAAGGATGGTATTGTTAAAGATCCTACATTATTCAAGAAGATGTTTAAGGACCTAGTGAACTTGTTCAACATGTTATTATTCCATAAACTCTTAAGAGACCTGCTTGGTTGATAAAAACTCTACGAGAATTATAGGGACATGCAGCAACAAAGGGAAATTTTAGAGAGAGAGTAAAATACCTAAAAGGTATTTTGGTAATGCAACTTATATAAAGAAGCTCATTGAACTTGAATCCTCCCCCTATGAAGATGTATCTAAACATCAAGAATGGAGGAAAGCACTATAGGAAGAATACCGGTCAATTATGAAGAATGATGTATGGGATATTGTTCCTAGACCAAGTGATAAATCTATTATCACTTACAAATGGATATATAAGATAAATCATGCTATATTTGGGAGCGTTGACAGTATAAAGCAAGATTTGTGGCTAGAGCCTTTTCACAAAAGGAAGGTATCAATTATGAAGAAACCTTTTCTCCTACAGCTAGATATACAACAATTAGATCACTTATCTCTTTGGTTGCCACGATGGGATGGAACATTCATAAAATGGATGTTAAAACGACTTTTCTGAATGGGACCATTGATGAGGAAATTTATTATGAGAAACCTCAAGGATTTGAAGTCCATAGGAGGGAGACACACATATGAGAATTAAAGAAGGCTCTATAAGCCTTTAAAAAAACACCTAGAGCATGGTATGATAGGATGGATGCATATTTATTGAGACTTGGATTTTTTAAGAGTTTTGCAAGTCCTAACCTCTACGTCATGGTTGTTGTTGGTCTGTGACCACACACAAAGTGGAGAAGGAAAAAGGAAGGGAAATCCTTATTGTCAAAGAGCTTCAAATGAATCTATCTACCTTTTAATTCAGTTGAAAGAGGAAAGTGTCATTGATTAAGTATGATGGTGAGTGAAATCCTTACTACCCTAATTCATTCTATCTACCCCCCTTCCTACCCTTCATTTGTCCTAATTTTGAACTCCAACGCTCTAAATACCATTTATCCCTTTTCATTTTTATTTTCCCCAAGTCATTCCCTTTTATTTCATGACCACACACTCAAATTTCTTTTCGCATAGACCAAATCCCAAAATCCTTTAATTGTCGTCTCCTACAAACCTTTCGAAATCCGATATGCGATGAATTGGGACCCATTCACCCGCCGCACTTTTTTTCATTTCATTTCCATTAAAAATCATTAAACCTTACCATACGATTTCCCGATTCCCCGATTGAGATTAAAGGGGGCCATTTCTCCCTGACACGTCACCTTTTCCCCATCATCCATTGCACATCGCTAAATATAAACTTCGCAGATGGACGATTATAAATTTTTGTGCTTCGCACAGTTTGTAACTTACCTTTTAAGCGCGCACAAAGTATCTTGTTTAAGTTGCAATCTGAGGCCCCGCCTCCATTTTCCATGTCAAATTCCCCGCTCCAACACTTCACACTTTTCAAGTTTTAACGTTTAACCCCTGCCTTCTCCCATATAAAACTTGCGCTCTACGATTTGCGAGTGCAGGTCCCACCGCCTTGCCATGTCATCAATAGCCTTCCTGTGGCCTATCTTTTGCCCATTTCAGTGATAAAAAGTCTCGCTAAATTCATTTCAGCTTCTTCCATTCATGCCCCCTTCGAAATCTGGTTCCAGTTTGCAATTTAAAACACAACATGGGATTTTGGGTGGAACTTGCAGTATCGTTTATTCAATTTCCACAGGATAACCTCTGCTAAAGAGTTCAGCACGCACAAGACAATTGGATATTCCACAACGGGAAGTGGAAATCATGAGAATTAGAGAGTGGATGTCTTCAAACAACATGTGAAATCATATGATGAAGGCCAGAGCGTTGTAATGTTCCAAATCTGGAACTTGCTGCTCCATCGGGTATATCTTCAGGATATTCCAATTCCTTCTTCAGTGAGCTATCACAAGTCCATTTCAGAGATTTAATATTGGGGAATTTATAGGATATGTCTCCTTCCAAAGAAGGGAGAGATCATGAGGCTAGCTGGCCCTTCACAGACTCTGCCTATGGATATGCAATGTTCCACTTCGGGAATTTCTGCTACAGGGTCCTTGAGGAAGTTGTATAAGGAAGATGTTGTAAAAATAAAACAAACCACTACAGGGATGCCTTATAACACACATCATACAGCTCCTATGCAGAATATTAGCTCAAAGAAATAACTCTAGATGGGTTATTCATATCTCCCCAATCTAGGTCTCTAAAACAATGCTCAATGAGAGAGCTTACAAAAATATATGAACATAACCAGAAACTCTGCAAATCTGAATATACCATAAGAGGGAAAATACTACAGCCGCTCATTGTATTATGATATCAGCAATAAAATACAAGAAATATCATGAGGAGGACCAATGATTACACCCTGAAATACAAATGTTGCTGCAACTACACAAAATGTCGGAGGACCATGCCTGCGCAGTCTATATGAAGTAGAAGCTGATGAAAATGTATAAAATGATAATTATGCTGAAGGATACAAAGAAATAGCCCAATAAAAAAGATATGGGCTGAAATAAAATATTTCTAGCCAATTTATGAAAGATCGCTAGAAATGTCAGAGAGTACCAAAATGTGACAAGAAACTTGTCACTGCAATTGAACCAAAATGAGAATGAGAGTGTGGCTGATCTGAAATCTTATCGCCCTCCTCTGATAAGGTCTCCAAGCAAAGGGCTGATCCCTTTGACTCAAAAACACTCCTCCTTATGAGCTCTACGAAACCCTCTCTCACTGCCTTCATAAAATAATGCAGTTTCCTCCATGGACTGCGCAGTGGGAGATGATGAAATGTTGGCCCATGCCAACAGATCTGAAATAAAGCCCAGGAATCCTCCTTGCAACTCCTCCAATGAATATACCACTCCTCCACTAAAGAAAACAAACAAGAATGACTCCATGAGTTCCTCCTTTTCTGCCCCCAGCAACACAATGTCCTCTCTGCTGCAGAGCTAACGCTATAGATGATGGTTGTAGCTATGGCCAATGTCGGATTGAGGAAAATCAGCTCAATCCTCATCCTTCCTTGAGGAAGAGGAATGGATTCCTGACTGGGAACACCCTAGTTCCCGAGGGCACCATCACCCTGCTAAACAGCCTGGGAATGCAAGCCTTTGCAAACCCAAGTCTGAAACTCTAAAACATAACCTGTATGCAAATGGGTTGCCATCTCCTCCATATAAAGAAAGGGAAAACTTCTCCACCAAGGTCCCACCAATTAGGGTTTCCACCCTCACATGAGTGTCTTCCCTCCAAAACTATGCAGCTTCTCTAGGAAGCCTCTCCTCCTTGGGCTGCGTTGTTGACTTTAGTCAAAGATGACTAATCCAAGTGAGTTGGGTTCCATTCACACCCTTAAGTTTTTATTTCAGCTGCTTATTTGCCTCCTTTTCACATAAGGAGTGTTATTTCTTCATCCAAAAGGGGCTAAGGTGTCTCCTTCCCCATTTTATTAAATAAAAATAAAATGTGCAACTATAATGTTCCATTTTAACTTGAGGCTAAAATTGGGAACATTACAACTGCTCACATGTTCTCAACCATTCCTCACCACTCCTTTGAAGATTCTGGAATTTGGCCTCCCTGGCCAACTATTTTGTTATTTTCACTGAATAGATAGTGATGTTTTGCTGGTAAAATCTCGATTTTACCCAATTCTATTTCGATTTTTATCTTGCAGGAGTGATTTCTCGATGCACACTCTGATAATTTGTTAGAATATTTTGGTTTTCACCTGTGTGGGTCGATCATGATAGAATATTTGGTCGTAAACCCTTGAGGATAAATCTACATGTAGTGAGTTCTAAGATGAAAGAAGGGTTCTGGAATTTTGAAAAAATTTGTTTTAGTTTTGTATGGTTGTGCTCCCTGTGCTCTGAGACACATATTTGGGAGAGTTGTTTAAACTTAATATGATACATATCTATTATTTGGATTCCAGATGATGCAATGAGTAGTATGTATCTATTTCCTTATGATTAGTAATCTCCTTTTTATGTGTAATCATCTTTCATGCTATGCTGCTTTGAAGGTTTTGTGTAATGTAGCTGCCGGTGGTCTGCACTTTTATTCATGAATTCGTGTTTGTTTAATGCTCAGGTGTTAACGCTCATGTATTAAGCTTGTTACACTACCTTAATTAGTGCTCCATGAACCTCTTTTGTTATCCATATCTCATTCAGATCTGTTTCCTCTAAGTTCATAAGGGACAGATTCTTAATTCTCTTAAGCCTGTCCCTTGCGGGTTCCTTCTCCGTTCTTTCTCAACACCTCTGCATATTTTCAAATTTTCTGCTCATTGTTTTATATTTGGCCCATTTAAATGTTATCAAACCTCACATCCTCCTGAGCCCTCTCACAAGTATAGGGAATTCACATGAATCGGGCTCAAATGATCTTCTCCATTCTTGAATCACCGAAACCATTATTTTCTTGACCCATTTTCTGTCAAAGGAATTTATATTTTTGTTCATATTTAACCTCTAATCATAAGGTTTCCTAGGCACTGGTCTTTCGTAGCTCAAGGTTGTCTCTAGGAGCTACAACAGTGGTCAAGGATGAACTAGTGATCATACTTCTATATGTGGACGATCTACTTGTTATAGGTGTAGAAAATCGAATTTAGGAATGCAAGAAGTAGTTGGTAGGCGAATTTGACACGAAGGATCTTGAGCTTAAGCGTTGTTATTTGGGACTAAAAGTTTGGAAGAAACTAGGAGAGATCTATCTTGGTCAGGAAATTATGTGATCAACATACTACGGAAATTTGGCATGATGGATAGCAAGCCAATGACAACTCCTATGATTACTAATCTAATGAAGTTGAGGAGTTCAGATTCTAGCTTGGTAGATCCTACTTGCTATAGATCATTAATCAGCTCTTTGATGTATCTTTGGAATACTATACCTGACATTTGTTTTGTAGTAAATATCCTCAGTCAATTTTAGATAGAGCTAAATCATGACCATTGGATAGTAGCGAAACACATCCTAAGATATCTACTTGGGACAATACATAACTGCCTTTGATATGTTGGTAATGAAATCTATCTCATTGGATATATAGATTCCAATTGGGGTGGCAGTGAGGATGAAGCACTATAGGTGGATGCTTTAGTTTGGGATGTTTTTTTATCTCGTGGATGAGAAAGAAGCAGGATATTGTGGCGTTGAGTAGTTTTGAAGCTAAGTACGTTGCTACAAGTGAAGTTTGCAGAGAAGTTGTTTCACTTAGAAAATTTCCATAAAATTTATTTGAAGGACCACTAAGCCATACATGTATACATTTTCACAACAAAAGTTGCGTAAGGTTGACAGAGGACCCGGTGTTTCATGCTAGGTAAAAACATATAAAAATTAAGTACCAGTGCGCTAGAATCCTAGTATGAGATGGGGTCGTGAAGCTATATTGTATTCCTACATATGAACAAGTAGTTGATATTATAACAAAAGCATTACCAAACAAGAAGCTTGAGTACTTAAGCATCAAGCTTGGTTTGATAGATATCTCTTCCTTGATTGAGAGGGAGTGATGATGGGTGGTATATTCTTTTCTTTTTGTGTCATGCACTAGACCAAGACTAATAACCATAAGTATTAGTGAAGGCCGTGAAGAAATAATTTAGTTTAGAGGTTTTGATAAGCATTTGAGATTGGAACTTCTTGAGGATTATAAAATCCAACATAGAAGTGAACCCATAGATCAATACTCTTGGAGGATGATGTAGGGCATCCAAGATAAGAGTAGTCAAAGAGGACCAGTATTTTTTGAGGATTGGGAATCCAAGATAAGAATAGTCCTAAGAGGACATACCTAGTTAACATTCGGATGGGGTATGCACCTTTAGAGGTAGTGTGGTATCTCACATAAAGACTCCTAGCATGATGGTCTCTTAAAACTTGAGCTTGTCAAGTTAATACCTTGTTGATAGTGTTGGTTATAATAATATAGATGCTTAAAATAAGGTTTATCAATTAGACTCTTCTTATGAGAATACTTCAATTTGATATTCATTGTACCTTATGATGGGGTTATGAATACCTCCCTAGTTAAGAGGGGGAATTGGAAAATGTAACTAGATTCAGTATTCATAATGACCTTTGTAGGCATGAAATTGTATATTTTGTATATAAAAAGAGAAAAATAATTCTTCTATTTATCAAATCATGGGTTTCACACTCTAGTCTAGGTCAAATCATGTTATTCATACTTCTGGGACTTTCTAGGTCAATGAAGAATTTTTTTTATGTATTATAGTCCCATTTGGACTCATTTTAATAAACGAAAATAATTTTTTTGAGTCAATAAAGTTAACTTATCCTCCAAGACCAAGTGTGCCCTAACAAAGACAAGTTGACCCAAATGAAGCCTATTCGACCCCTGAAGAAGGACTTCAACTCATTTTACACGATCACTCACAACAAGTTCTATGTGCAATTGAAGAAGAAGCATAACAAGTGTGAAGGGAAATAAAGCAAGTAGAATCACCTAACGAAGGAAATAAGGGTGAAGGAAGATCTAATTTTTTCCACACATGTGAAATATAAGGTTTATAGGCTTATTGTAGGGCTAATAATTATAGTTCGAAGGTGTCAGTTTGAAGTGAAGGCCGAAACCTATTTGGAGCAGACTTGAAGAAGGTTCAATATTTGTTGACCTTGGAAGAATTTGTCTTGCTTGAAGAAGATCTTGTTGAGGGGATGACTTGGTGCTTGGGAGGGATTTTTGGCTTTGGTCTTTTGGTCTTGGAAATCTCATTTTGAAGTGATTCTATAAGAAGAGAAATGTTATTTCTGGGTTTTCCCCTTGGAGGGTTCTTCCCTGGCTTGGAGCCTATATCTTTTGTACTTTGTTTCTTTTTTATCTTCATTGTTTTGGTAATTTCTCGATGAATAATAAATAACTAAGTATTGACCATTTCTACCACCGCAAGCTGAGGGAAGCCTTGGAAATCAAAAATAGGCTAGCTAACCTTAACAGAGATGATGGGTGGAGTGTTAGCAGATGTTGGATTCCTCCCCTTCACTCTTAGTTGTTTTTTCTCTTCCTCTATTCTCCCTCTTATTATTTTTTTTCTCTGGCTCTCGATTTCTTTCTCCCTTCCGGTTCTTTTTTATTTAGTATTATTTTTATTATTATTTTATGACTTAAATTTACTTATTATTGTTATTGTTTTTTTTTTACAGCAACGGTTATTGGAATATATTAAAGCCTTGGCATAAATGCCTCTAATCGGGTTACATGATATGAGGGCAATGCCCAGATTTCCTCTTCTGCCAAAAACACCATGGCTCGGAAACTTATAAACCAATGGTTCTTACATGATACAATAGAGTCCATCTCTATAATTTTCCCTGTCTCTTAGAAGAGTGCCGACAGAGAGGAGGACTGCTTTGTTGGCTTCCAAATATGCATCCTTTTTATTCTCCCTCAACACATGAAAGAAATTCGAACTCTAAAAAGTTTTTTCCAGTGATTTGATTCTTGTCATCAATCTTGCGAACCTGAAATCTGTAGGGGCAGATTTGTTTACTATAGTTTTAATAATGGACTGAGAATCGCCAAAAAATTTACCTCTTTGATGCCAAGGTCTTTGACTTTCTTGAGGCCTTGGAACAGAGCCAGCACTTCAACTTGAATGCTAGTGTTGTGTCCCAAGCCCCAAGTGTAACTATGCTCAATTATGCTTCTAAATTCTTTATGATTCCTCCTGCACCAGCTTTTCCTGGATTTCCTTTGGCTGCCCCGTCAAAGAATAAAGAGTGTTTGGATTGCTTGATGATCCAACCTGAGAAGTCTTTCTCGTTGGCTCTAATTTTCCATTCTTTGGTTGGGTTGGTTAACCTTACAACTTCATGAAACTGAAGGCTAATTGTGGCACCCAATTCAAAATCTTGCTAACTTAAATTTGAAACCCAAGCTTTATTTCAGCTAGATTTTGATCTTGATCATAAAAATATTTACATCCTGCGCTTTATCTCTGAAGATTCTCTTGTTCCTCTCAAGCCAGATTTTCCAACAAATAATCTTTGGCAGTGAGAGCCAGGCAGCCTTAATGCACTTTTTTTTGTAATGCCTCCTGGGTATCTGAGCAGCCAGTTTCAAAACAAATCAATGATGGAGCTGGGAAGTGTGAAGTTGAATCTCCAAGGGCCAAGAAGCTCATGCCAAATCTCTACTGCGAATTTGCATTCTAGAAAGAGATGGCAGGCACTCTCTTCATTATCTTCGCACATTATACATATGGAAGGCCCATAAAATCCCCTTTTTTTAATCTGTCTTCTATTAGAATTATGTTATGGCACAATAGCCAACAGAAAAAAAAACGATTTTAGGGATGGAAGTATGGTTCCATATCCCCTTCCAGGGCGCAGGATTTGGAGGGACATGGGGATGTTCCAATAGCTTTAAATATCCCTGCGCCACAGAATAACTGCCCGACAACAAACCTGTTGAAGCCTCGAAAATCACTGCTTCAAACATTGGGGGATAACCACCTGGTCGGGACCTTAGGACAGCTCCTTTTCCGTTTGGTTTGGTGGCTCCGACTGGATTTATAGGACCAGTTTCCTAGTAATTTTAAATGGGTTGGTAATGGAATGATTAGATGGGGGAAAATGGGACTAAATGACTGAAATAAAACTATTTAATCTAATTTAAATACTGATGAAATAATTCTAAAACTACCCCTGCATCAAATGTGAATACAACTTTAAATTGTTTCAATTAACCAATAACCATGAAAATGTATTACAACTTAATTGAAATATGCAGTAACAAATAATGATAACTCTGTTTAAGAAATTAAACAGAGTCATAATAACATATTGCATTCATCATAATATATCACTTGCATATACTATAAAAGATAAATATTTCTAATACACTCAAAAATGATATGTATAAAGAAGTATTATGAAATAAGTACACATAAACGATAGCAATTTAAAAGAGAATATCACATAACAAAAGAAACTAACAGTGAATAGATAGAAATACCATATCCATCTCGATACTTTCCAATGCAATCTGATATCCAAATCCAGCAACTTCAATGTAAAATCAACTCCAAGATACAAAAATGCAATTCTTAAAGGTAATTTCGCAGAGAATCACCAGATGTGATCCTTTATAAAAATATAGGAGTCAATGGAGTACATAAATGTAATCTCCAAGTCAAAATATTACAAATTCAAGACCCATTTCTAAATGCATGAAAGGGGTTTAAATAGGTACTTAACAAAAATAACTAAAACTATTCCTACAATCTATCTAAATTAAAAATATCTAAAACAAAAATGTGATCTTGATGAAAACCGACTCATTGATCATCTGTTGCGGTTGATGTACGAAGATGGCAAATTTTGAGCATTTCCTTCACTTCTTCAGGGTGACTAAGCTTTGAGTGCAACCACCCAGTATATGTGGCATCGGAGAATTCGGGAATGATGCAATCGATGGAATTTGAAAGAAATTTTATTGTTGTTTGTTGACTATGTGGCTTCATAAGATAAGTCCACATTGTATCCCATGATATTCCTTGTAGTTGGCCAATTTTCTGATTTTTATTAGTTATCTCTTGCTTCCATATGTGATCAGTTTCTTTTACTCTAGGTAATTGGCCGAGACTACAATCTGGGATTAAATTGATTGCATATAAGTTATCATTCACCAGCTGTGTTACATTGTTCATTATTCCTTTAGCTCTGGATGTGGCCCTTTCTGCTTTGATCAAGCGATGTTCCCATTCTGCAAAAATAATTTCTTTATGTCTCTCCATAATCTTGGGAAGATCTGCTTTTCTCCTTGATTCTGAGTCTTGCCATAAAAGAAATTCGGAGATATTTTCATCAGCTTCATCAAATTCAATTTTAAGAGTGGCTCCTTCATCTATCAAGGAAGATGTTAACTCACATAGAGATTCTGCTTCTACAATTTTTAGACAAAATTCATTTAATTGTTGAGACAGTAACTAGTTTTTCTCCAAGGCTTCATTTTTGAATTGATCCGGACTAGGATAAATCTTAAACTTGTCTAATTTAGATTGAAAAATATTCTCTTGTTCAATCTTCAAAGTCTACTCATTTTGTAGAAGAGCCTGTAATTTTGCTATTTCTTGATTTAGCTGTTTTTGTTTTTCTAGGGTCTATTGATCAATATTCTCTTTTTCAACAGCTATTTTCTCTTCTAATTGTTTAGATTTGAGCTCTCCATCCTGTAATCGTTGTTCTAACCGAATGATTTTCTGTTGGTTTTCTGCAACCTGTTCCTCCAACATGGATATTTTCACATCCTTTTGCTTCATCAACTGTGTGACTTCAGAGGCTTTATCTATAGTAGTAGCACTATAGGCTTTTGCATACTGAGACAATTTGGTGAGATCCTCAGATGGATTCACCTCTGCATTCTTATAAACAATATTCATGAATTCCCCCTGTGATGCCAAAAGTGTATCTTGATCAGTTCTCCTCCTTTTTCTCTATTTTCTTACAACATCCCTATACTTAGGACTGTAAAATGTATCCAAAGGAGGAATTTCTTCTATTTTTAATATGATCTCACCTGTGGGATTCTCAGGGATGATTTCTACATCCTAGTCTTTTGGATCATCAACTTGGGAAGTGTTATGTTGTCCTATTTGTTGGGCAAATTGTTCATATTGGCTCAGCAAATGAGGAGAAACAATAAGTTTGGTAGCTTCTTCTCCTCCAAGTTGAGAATTTTCACTATTGTTTATATCACTTTTAGGTGCCCATTCAGTATTTTTACTATATGTGCCTCCTTTTTCAATATGCACATTGGCATCAATACCTGTGCTTTCTTTTCTTGCCTAGGCCGAAGACTGTTGTACATCAATTTTAGCAGTTGTTTCTGTCTTTTCAGTGTTAGTTCTGCTGCTATCATATTTCTTCTCCAAAACAGGATTAGTTCTTGTTAGTTCTTTGCCAGATGTACTTCATGTATCCTTCTGTTGTGGTTCACATCCCTGTGTAGAAATTCTCAATTGATCCAGAGGAACTTTGAGTAACCTCTGACTTCTAAATAGTAAAAATTTATTCATTTCTTCGGCCTGAATTTTGGACTTGGCCAAATCAAAAACTCGGGACATTTTATCTACAGAAACAAATAAATCATCAAAGACATCTGGTTCATGTTCGAACCGAGCAATTGAAACAGAGGTAGTAAAATCATATGCCACCTTCCTGGGATCATATTGCCTTCCAGGAATTGTTGAAAGTTTAAGATCGGTTAACTTAACAACTTCTTTTTCAGCATGGAAAAAATTTCTTAGAGTATAGTCACCACATTTAAAAGGAAAAGTAGGCCACATAAGCTTTTTACTGTTCTTTAAAGTTCTAGACATACCTTCTACTGTCAGCTGATAAGAAATTTCCTGTGCTAACAGTTTGTCTGGAACATACAAAGGAAGGATGTGTGGCTCTACAATACTTCCAAAAATTCTGACATATGTAAATTTTTCCTCCCCGAACCAATCTCTAATAGAGGACAAATCAACTCTAGCTTTATCAGAAAGTCTAGGAGGGAATCGGCCAAAAATGATTTGGTAAATCGGAATAAGAAAACCATGACAAACTTTGTAAACATGACTTCTGAAATGCCCCTTCCATAAGAACTTGTGATATATATGAATTGGAAACGGTTCTTTAGGAGTCCATTTCCATCCTAATAAGGGGAATTCAGAATTGAAACAAATGGCATCTAGGATATAAGCACAAAAGTAAAAAGGAGTGGAATTTCCTGAATTTTTTTCTTTCTTGTACTCAAGAATTATGTTGGCTATCTTATCAGACAGAATGACAGCCCAATCCATTATCTCAGAATTAATATCAGTATGTATCAATGGAACCATTTGAATGGAAAACCTAGCAGAGTTATCACTACCAAACAATCTACACATCATTGTTGCAGCATAACAATATGGAGGCAAAAGAGACTCGACGGATTACATACCTGATGCCTCATGCCTATGCTTTTCAGGAGCCCTTCTCCATTCTCTAATTGGTTCTGACTGATTTTCGTTGTTTGCAGCAAATTCTTTGATAAATTCTTTGTTATAAATCTTATGTGGGTCAGGAAGGTGGTACATTGCTTTGATATCTTCTGGTTTGAATGACCCGAATATTTCCCCAGATGCAGAAACAAAAGTCCTATCTTTGATAGACACATTATCAATCACCCATCTAATAACATCATAATACGGGAAAATGTTTTCCCAAGCTGCAACTCGGTGCAGAAATGAGTTTTCCAATGCACCAAGAGGACTTTCAGAATCAGAGTCTGAGTCGGCTTCGTCGAGAACTATGGCTTTAGCTTCAAAAATTCTAGGGTTTTCCTTTTCTAGTAGATTGTAAACATTTTCCCACGTAATTTTACCAAGTCCCTGGTAGGAGGTGTCTGTAACCAGCTTAAGCTTTGATGGTTTCTCTTTAGGCGGCATAGTAATCACAGGGGCTTTTGTAGCAACAGTAGCTTTTGATTTCCTGAATCTCTTCGACATTTCAGTGTCAGGCAGTGTTTCTCTTGCTCTGCGAACAGAAAAATTGGATGTTCTATTGCTCTGCGACAAAGAGAAGCTTTCAGCCAAGGTGAAGATATAATAATGAAAACAGTTATACAAAAGGTTTATTCACTGATTTGTATTTATTGTATCCATGGTTAAAAACTTAAATGCCCTCTAGGGATTCACACTCATGCATTCAATAACAAAACAAATCATTGTTATTCGTTTTATTCGCGAGTTAATGTTAACGTACAATTGGAGATTTGGCATATTTCGAAATAAGTATAGATATATTTCCTTTTAAAACTTTGAAACACGATGAATAATAATAAATGGATCTTTAAGTTATAATCGCATCGTAATTCGTTTAAAAAGAAAATGAAACAAAACTTATACCAAATTCCGATTGTGAAGATCGCATCGGAGATTTTAAAATGAAATGAACCATTTAAGATTTTCTTCGATAATGCGATTGCGATCAGATAGGGTCCGTCGCATCGGAGTTTAAAAAAAAAAAATGAAATGTTTTAATTCTTCCGAAATGCGATTGCGATGAATCACATCGCATCGGAAGTATATCAAAGGAACACAACACTTTAAAATCATCTGAAATGCGATTGCGATTGAGCGCGATCGCATCGGATTTTTACAAAGCAAAAACAAACTTTAAAGAGTTCTATGGTTTTCCGATTGCGATTACGGTTCATTTCAATAATCGATAAATATAAAGACTTTATAATGTTTTTTATATGATTAAAAGGCTTTATGACCCATCAGATCGGAAAGTTATTTTTAAAGTTTGTATACCTTGTAAATAAAAATGTGATATGTATCCTTTTATCAATGAATCTTTTATTTCTATCTAGGAAGAAAAATAAAAAGGGGACCTATTTCTAAATGGGATTTACTTCTAAAATTTAAAAATGGGTAGGGTTGTTGTACAGTACAACAGAACCCCAACCGTGAATGTCAATTCTACTAGCATGGATTAGGGCCATGCCCTTGAGATGAGCGAATAAGACTGCACACTCCAGCTTCAATTCCGATGGCACTTGTAGGTGCTTCCAACTCTGCCAATTCTGATTCTCCCAGCACGAGATGTCCCACAGCGTTGTGTAGCCAGCATTGTACATCCAAGTCCTTAGCACATGCAGTGAGATGATTTCAGCAAGAGGAGCATTATTCATAATGCGATCCTCCCATATATTAATTTTTTTTCCATTCCCCAGTATCCAGAACGCGTGGAGGTTGATCAATGGAGTGGCTTTAGCACAGAGCTTGAGGAAGAGCGATTCGTTTTTAGGGAGGGGCCTATCAAGACAACGAGTCCTTTTTCCTCTGAATTATTTCTTTCATAATGCAGATTGCGCCCAGCCAGGTTTAGGAGAAATAATCCTCCAAATTATTTTTGCTCCCATAGCCACGTTTTGAGTGCAGAGATCCTTGAAGTTCAAACCACCTTCCATCAAAGGCTTGGAGACTTTGTCCCAGCTGACAAGAGGGATTCTCTTCTCATTCTGTTTACCCCCTTTCCATAAAAATTTCCGGATGAAATCCTCCATTTTCTAAGAATTCAAGTAGAAGCCAGCAGAACAGAGAATTGAAAATTTGGGAGACTGCTGAGGATAGCCTTGATGAGCACTGACTTACCTGCAAGGTTGAGTTAGGAGAAGCCCTAGGCCTGGATCTTGATCTTGAATTTCTTTAACAGATGGAGCCAATCGTTGTTGAAGGCACTCTTAAGGAAGATGGGGAGACCAAGATACTTGAACGAAGTCCAGTTGGAGGAGGCAGCGAAGCCCAAACATCTGGAAATGGCACTGAGAGTACTGGCCGAAGTATTCCAATAGTATATATGACATTTCCCATTGTTAATTTTGTTGCCCATTTCGTCATAGAAGTCATCCAACACATCTTTGAACCTTGATGCTGAAAGCACCTTGGCTGCTCCTAGAAACAGAGAATCGTCAGCAAAAAGAGCATGATTTATATTTTTTACTCCTCTTGATATGTTGAGACCCATAATATATTAGTATTATTGCTTCTTGTCCAAATAAAAGTTGAGAACAGAAGCTTGGAGAACAAATAGGAGGGGTGAAAGAGGACACCCCTTCTGAAGCCCTCTCGAAGCTTTGAAGAAATCTATAGCTCGCCCATTCACCAGGGGGCGATCCAATGCTTAGAAATACAAGCCTGAATCTAGTTGGTGAAGTTAATCCCAAACCCAAGTTTATGCATAACATCCAAGATGCATAACATTCAAAATCATGTCCTAAATATGGATCCCCGTTGGGATTCGAAACATCAACCATTGTTTCTTAACACTGTGGATAATCCGGAAATTTCTGCAATCTAAGAGAAAGTTGTGTCTAACATGATCAAAGGAATTTGCTAGGTTTAGTTTGACAACCATACCCTTTTCTTTTCGATGCAGGCTTGAATGGATTGCCTCTTAAACTAAGATGAAATTGTCCACAATATGCCTTCCATGAATGAAGCCACCTTGCTTCTATGGAATAATGCTAGGAAGGATCCTTGTCAATCTGTTGGCAATCATTTTGGTTATCAGCTTGTAGCCTATGTTGAAAAGAGAGATAGGGTGAAATTTGTTGAAGGTTTTCGCTCCTTTTTCCTTGGGGATGAGGGGAAGGAAGGCAGAGTTAGTGCTACCCCCAATTTTATGACAAGCTTGGGATTTCAGAACCATTTTGTACAGATCTTTTTCCACTATCTGCCAACAAGATTGAAAAAATATGGTTGTAAAATTGTTCGGGCCTAGGGTTTTGTCGGGCTCCATAGCAAAGAGTGCAGCCTTTATTTCTTTTATGGAGACCTTTGCTTCCAATAGATGATTCATCCTGGAGGTAATCTTTGGAGGAACCACATCGTGAAATTTAGAACCCCTCACCTCTTCTTCACTATACAGATTTTTAAAATGAAAGAAGGCTGCCCTTTTAATGCTAATGATATCATTATGAGTAATTATATCTTAGTTAATTTTTGAGATGGTGTTGAAGCATTTCCGTGCTTGGGCTTGTTTGTATAAGAGGGATGAGTTCCTATCTCCCACTTTAAGCCAAAGACTACAAGATTTTTGTCTCCAATATTCTTCCTCTGACAGACATGCCTTATGAAACTGTTGTTGTAATTCTACCTCCCTTTCTATAACTTCTTTTGTAATTTCTACATTTTCCAACTGCAAGTGATGGAGATCAAGGCTACCTTAGACTTTTTTCTTTTGGATGTAGGGTTGGGAAGGGATTTGACCCAAATTTTCAGAACAGCTTTCACTATTCTAATATTTTCCTCCCAAACGAAGAAGGAGGAGCCCTTGACTGGCTGCCTCCAACTTTCCTTGACCTTATTCATGAAGTCCGGTTCCTTGACCCATAAAGGACTGAATCTGAATGGGATAGGGTTGTGATCAAGTTGGGCTAGCAGTTCTAGTTTTATAGGTTTATGATCAGAAATGCTGCAAGGGAGAATGTGAATTCTAGCCTCTAATCCTAATAAGAGAAAAGAACTTTGAACGAGAAAGCTATCTAACCTTGCAGCAATGTTCCCCAAACCTACTCTTTTGTTTGACCAGGTATACTTACCAATAGAGGGCTTGATGTCGAGAAATTCCCAGACTTGCATGAGGTCCTCCACCCATTCCCTCATCGAATCCCTTACTATGTTGCCTCCTCGCTTATTTGACAAAAGCAAGGTGAGATTAAGATCGCCAGCAATGGTGGTATTTTCCAGATTCTCCATTCCTGCCAGATTTTTGATGGAGTCCCAGCAGGCATTTTTCTTCCCTGCATTTACTGGGACGTACACATTGAAGAGACTAACGGTCTCTTTTGTGTCAAGATGTTGAATTTTCAAGAATAGCCAGTGAGTGTTTAGTGACCAATGAGAATTTTTTAATGTTCCAAAGAGTTCCCAGCCCACCCGAGGCTCCTCGAGTAGATACTACCTGTCCTCCACCTTTATTCCAAAATTTCTTGCTTATTTGGAGGAAGTCTTTGTCCTCTATTTTTGTCTCCTGAATGAGAAGTATATCTGGGGTTTCTATCCATAGAAGACTTCTTATGGCTTCTTCTTTAACTCTACTCCCCATACCCCAAAAATTCTAGGAGACAACCTTCATCACTTACTTTTTTGAATGTGATGAGCTCCCTTAGAGCCCTGTGTCTGATTTCTTGTCATATTCGGAGTTTTTGCCAAGAGTTTCTTGAGGGTTGGTTGACTACCCTGGATCTTGTCTTTATAGGTATAATGTTCTCTCTTTTCTCGGGCAGACTTATGGCCTCTTTTCGATCTTCTATCCGAAGTTTGTGAATCCCCTATCTCTCCTTCCTCCTCTGAATCCTCCGAGACTTGTTCTTCCTCTTCAGCTTCTGCATGGTTTTCTTTATATCTATATGCAGATTTTTCACCTTGCCTCGAGCCTGAAGGGGTCCCTTTGTCTAGGGATGCTTTATTTTGCATCTTGACCTCTTGGGTGTCCTCTATTGTTGAGCTTAGGGGCGCAAATTTGTTTTCTTAACCATTCAAGGGAGGGGCTTGATGAACAGAAGTCGGTTGAGGGCCTTTACAATTTGGGACGCCAGATTTGGGGGTTTTATGGGAGATCTTTGTCCACTTTACCTGATTCTAGCCCTCCTCCTTCCCTTTCTCCGCCTCTCCATTGCTCAAGAAACCCCTAGAAAAGTGCCCGTAAACATGAAATTTCTGAAACTTGAAGGGCAGCTACTCATAATCTAGCTTTTTCACATGGGTCCAACTGCTGACATTGATTTTTATTGCCTCCGGAAGGCCCACCTCTAGATATACCTCAATGCATATTCAAGAATAGTCGTATTGGTCCTTGTTGTTTGCCCAGTCAATAAATTTACCCAAGGCATTGCCTATGTGCTTCAGTGAATCCCAATTCCAACAATGCATTGAGAGATTTGGAAACCTAACCCCCACAGGAACAGCCATTGGAACATAAACTACTAGATCAAAATCTGGCGTCCATTTATTGAGATACAGACGTTGAGGACCCATGAATTAGGGTCTATTTTGAAAGATCAAATATTTATCCTCTTTTAAGATGAATTCGAACAGGAAATAACCTCTCCCCAAGAAGTACGAGGTTACATTATTCTTGATCAACGACGTCTAGTTTTTGACGACCCAGTTCTTCGTGGTTTTTGGGGAGGGCCAGAGACCTGTGAACTATCCCATGAGAGCACGATCCTCCAGAGATAGAGCTACTTGGATCGAACCCTCAGGGGGAAGAGATATTTCTGGAATATCATCTAGCTTTTTCACAAACTTGGTTGCTTCAGTTTTCTTCTTCTTCAGCAGCGAAGCCAACAACAGGTTGAACGCTTCCACAGCAGACGGAGGAGAAGGGGGTGGAGGAACCTAGGGCGAGCCCAGAACCTCCATGGCAGTGATGGAAGCCCTAGCTTCGGGCGTGCGCGGGCTCATAGTCAGCTATAGCAGGCAGCGCGCAGCAGCGATCTCCTCACCTCATAAATATTAATACCACTTATTATTATTGTTATTATTATTATATTATGATTCAAATTAACAAAATTACCTATTAAGTAAAGAAAATAAGAATTTTTATTAGATTTTATTATATAACATATAACTATTAATGAATTTTAATTAGTTTCAAAAAGTATAAATAAAAAATTTATATTCTAATTAGACAACATTTAATTATTAATTAATTCATTAATAAATAAAATATTAAATAAATAAATAGGAATATAATTAAATTTAATTAAATTTCTTATTCTAGTCAAACTAGTCGTTATTTTACAACGGCTAATTGGAGCTTTCCTTATCTATTTAAACAGGTTCCTTGATCAGATTTCTCATCTTGTCCTGATGATGAACCACATTGGCTGGTTCGAAACACGTCGACAGCATTTTCTTACATGTGATTTTCACTGAAAGATTTTATACACATTTTATGGATCACAGAAGACAAATTCCTAATAATAAAGAAGTAATAAAATATCAACTAACTTCACAAGTAATTATCAATTAAGGAAAGTAAAATATAATATACAAGAACCTTGATTTTCCAACAGGATCCAACTCCTTTTAGATTTTTTGGAGGACACAAGGGTGGGATTTGAGCCACTTATGTGTGAATGGGTCATGATACCACTTTTTAATATAGTCTTTGTGGGTGCAACCACATGTTCAAGAACTACATTGCTAGAAATTAATTGACGAAACAATGAAATACATAAAATATTGCAGAAACACAAATACATAAATGCATAGAACAAGAGAGACACAAATATATATGGTTCACCTAATTTGGGCTACGTCCACGGAGAAACAACTAGTCCTTCCTTTTATATTTTCTAGAAAAATGAAGAGATACCACCTACAATAGATCCGTTGTAATTTCATCTTCGCTCTCACATAGTATCCTCTCTCTTTCTCGCTCGAAATAATTAATACACACCAGCAATACAATTCCCTCATATAAACTGATGGGTTTCCTTCTAGGCAAAAAAAACCCTAAATTAAAGATAACTTCTATTGACATATCATCTACCTAATGGATGACCCAAATTGACTACGAAATTACAATATTTTACGAGGAAATTTTTTCATTTTTTTTTGTCTTCAGGGGCACTTCCCCCAAAGCCACACCGGGGGGGGCTCCAAACATGCACCCCCCCCCCCCCATTGGGGATTGGGATCTAAACATGTTTGAAACAAGACCTCTGAATCAAGAAGATAATCAAGCTCCACATCCATCATACATGAAGGTGCTTCCATGGCTTTAGGGCTAGACCCTCTTGGGAATTGAGCCTTGCCTAATAGTGAAAAATCATTGCTTTCCACCATTAGATACAACACCTTTGGTCTTTTTTTAAAAGAGGAAATTGGGGTGGGATTTCATCCAGTTATGTGTGAAAAATTCATGATATCATTTAATACAAACTCTTTGGGCACAATTACACATTCAACCACTAACTCAAGGTGCTCCCATGGCTCTAGGCTAAGCCCTCATTGGAATTGAACCTTTCCTAATGAAAAAATCCTCGCTTTCCACCATGGGATCCAACCCCTTTTGGCTCTAGTATATGTGTGTTATTAGATATATCCTTGAGAAATTTATTCATTGTGTCCTTTCTATTTCGTATACAATTTGTTTGGGGTATATCATACCATATATGCAACATGAAGGCACATATCATTTTTCGTATTAAATGCTTGACATTTAAAGACTCCTAGTAAAATTGAGTGAAAAAAAATTATATAAAATAAGATATATAATCCATGTTGTGTTATCCTTACTAATAAAAAAACACAAAAGCATAAAACACGTTGAGGCAAAGAATAACTTGTGCTAGATATGAACATGAATAAAGGTTCCTAGGACACTCTCCCTCCTTTTCGTTCTTCATAATGTTAATCCTTAATAATACATGACCATCGAAACCCATATATCCTAAATCCCTCGTAGATTTATACTAAACTTTTAACATTGAACCTTTGCCCTTGAACATTTATCTTTGATCCAGGTGGCTCCGAAAACACACACATGACAAAGAGGGCTTATGAAAACTCAAAAATCAAAGTGAAGGAAACGTGGCAAACTTAGTTTCAAGTTGAAGATCTCGTCATCTTGATCACAAAAGTGTGAACAGTTCATCAAACCGAGTTTATATTCGAAAGTTAGAGTTGGTCAAAGTTGGTAGTGTTGAGCCCCAAAGATGTCCTTTCCTTTCACCAAATTTCACTTCATTTCCTTTGTCCCTTATCAATTACAGGCTTAAATGATCAATAGGATTGATTAAAGACACTTTAGGAATGTATATAATGACTGAATTGCTATATTTTCATGGTTTTGTTGTTGTAGTAATTTTTGACTAGACTAAGCTACAAAATGCAGCCATTATGTAGCCAGTCGCCTATTCCACAGCTATCTTCATGTTCTCACAGGTTACAGGTGTCACTTCAATGAAAAATGCATATGGTTGAATTCCACAACACTCCCACATCATTTATTTCTCTCTAAGAAGTCTGAG
Organism: Pinus albicaulis; assembly: GCA_034641835.2. Classification (NCBI taxonomy): domain Eukaryota; kingdom Viridiplantae; phylum Streptophyta; class Pinopsida; order Pinales; family Pinaceae; genus Pinus; species Pinus albicaulis. The sequence continues at coordinate 716,983,893 of CM076574.1, read as the reverse complement.
CAAGAATCTACAGGTGGTTATGCACGTGGAAGATATCAAAGCTAAGAAGAAGATTCCTACAAGGACAGGGACTCTACAGGTGTCTCCAGCAAAGTACAAGGCCTCCACAAGAGTTCTAATTTTATTTTGATTGAAAAAGACACTTGTTCTTGTTTCTTCTCAAGGGTAGTTATGTATTTCTTTTATAAGAATGACTCGAGAGACCGAGAGACAGCTAGCTAGATTGATGTTTTGTTGTTAGATCTCAAAAGACCGTAATACTCTGTTTTTGGAAGCGTTTTCATTTAATGAAAGTAAAGCAACTTTAATACAAGATCTGAAGCAATCTTGAGTAGATTTGTGTGCTAATCCGGTGGTAGAGGGCCCCTACTGCCCGAGAAGCTTTGTGCATATTGTTTAGATAAGTAACTTTAGCCTTGTTTCATTCTCAATTTAAATAGTTTTCTGAACTTTACGTTTTATGCTCATTTACATCAATTGTTACAACTAGTCTTGTTCTTATGAATTATTCCAAAATATCACTAACACTGAATGAGACATAGTTGTGGTGTTTTAGAGCTTAGTTGCATTTTTTTGAACTTTATGTTTTTGTGCTCATTCACATCACATGTTACAGCCAGTCTTGTTCTATGAATTGTTCCAAAATACCACTAACATTGAATGAGACAGAGCTGTAGTATTTCAATGATTAGTTGCATTTTAGTTTAGTTGTAAAACTCCGGAGGTTAATGGCACTTTAGTTCAATTCTGTTCACTGTATTTCAAGTTAATTGATTGCATTATAGTTCTGTTCTATTCACTGTATTTCTAGTTTTGTTAGTTAGTTGTATTCTAGTTGTGTTAGACTTAACGGCCTTCATTATTTACAAACCACTCTTGTTCTTAATTTCTACTAATACATCATCATCATAGGAACGAGAATTGGTAATGTCATTTTGAAGTCTTGACTGTTTTGCAATTTCTCATAATTCCACAAACTGCCTCTTTTCCAAAGCTATTCCAAAATATTTCTAATTCTTGAATGAGGTTTAACAGTGATATTTTGAGTTGTAGAATCGATTAGTTTCAGTGTCATAGGTCAATTTAGAGTAGAATTCTTCACTATGTTGCAGACTATCTTTTCCAAATGTGTTCCAACAAATTTCTAGCCATGGACGAGATTTTCTCTGTGATATTGTAGATTGTTGTGTTACTTAGAAGAACCTCATTGCATTAAACTTATCCTTTTCTCAAGCTATTCGAACATATTTCTAATAAATGAATGGGATTGAGTTCATGTTATGAGTTATTGAGTTCATGCTATGAGTTATTTTTCTTGTTAAGGTTTTGCATTTTTTGTTCTCAAGTTCCATACATAGTTTAGAATAGGTTTTGCTCTGTTTTAGTGTGACCAACAACTTCTCTTTACCAACACTTAGTTCTTTTCCTCTTAGAATAAAAACACAAAACCAAAAACATTGAAAAACACTAAACACAACGTAGTGAGAAATAGATACCTAGGCACATATAGTGCACTTCACTTCAACAGTTTACTAGCCCTGGTTGACAATTTATGACATCAATTTAGGAACACTAAGTTGAGCAGACAGGTAGGTTGACAACATGACTTGGTAGCTTAAGGAGGACGCAATTTCATAGAAATCCGGCCACCGGATTCTAGCCAGATCCGGCCCGATTCCGAGCGAATTTGTGGGACCGACAAAATGACTCCTTCAGCCTAAATTCAGGTATTTTAAAAATATGTGGTTTGTTAATTTAAAACAAAAAATAAAATATTAAAAAATGGGGATGGCGGGCCACCACCCAGCCACCCCACCATACGGTTACGTTAACAAACCTATTAAATATGGTCTGACAGGTCATGACATCCGCGGACTGCATACCCACGTGATAAAATTATATATAATATTCTTATGATCCGACGATTCATGACCCCCGCCGAACCCACGGCATATGGACCACATTAAACCATTGTGATAAGGGTTGGGTCGGGGCCGTGTGGAGCGAACACCACCCACCCAACCATCAAATCCTTCATACTATTCACATGTAGCGGCAGATAAGGGGAGGTTCGCTCGATGCAGGTCTGGCCCCCCCATAAAAAATATGTTTGGTTTTTTAAAATGAAATACAACTATTTCGGGAAGGGGCAGGGTTTGACCGCACGAACTCCTCCTAACCAAACTAGATCTTAACCACTGTGCCAACCCATTGGGCTTTATAAACTCAGCCTAAATTTTTTTATTGAAACCCACATTTTCTCAGTGCGCAAAGGAAAACCTAGACACGCAGTTCGAGACAAAGTAGGCAGAATGGTAGCTGGAATTTCGAGACAAAGAATATTCCTTTGATGCCCAGAGATTCCCTAGGGGAGGTAAAATTCCTTTTTATCAGAATATGCTCAAGTTTACCGTCATTTTTCTCATATTTTCACAGGGAACATAAAGGCGATATCAGATTCTCCTTTTTAGCAATGGTTTTGCAGATTCTCTGTGGAGGAGAATCTTCAAGAATCTTGAGGGTATCTTTCAGATTCCTTGGAGGCTGAAATTCGCCGGTGTGAGAATGAGGTCAACTTTATACTCAATCTTCTCATAATTTCATAAGGATATCAATGGTGAGATCATATTCTTGTCTTGAGTTGTGGATTTCCAGATTCCTTGTGGAGCAGCATCTTTGAGGAATCTTAGGGGAATCTAAAATATTCCTTACAGCCCAGATTTCAACAGTGTCAGAATTTAGAAGATTGATAGTCGATTCTAGACCTCTCACGACACGAATCTGAGGTTGCATTCAAATTTTGCATCAGAGCCTTATATTTTTTAGTCATTTTCCAGCATGGGATGACGGTGTTGAATTTCAGCATGTGGACAATTAATATCTTACCATTCGATGCAACGTTTTCGATGGTGCATTCAGATCTAGCAATTAAGCAGCCTATTCTACATCCAACATTAGATTTTAGGTATATGAAGAGTTGTTGCCATGTACTTCATTGACTATTGTTGTAGGATGCTTTATGTCATGTCGATTCCTGCTTGATGTATAATTTGGATTCTTTGTGTTTATTTGTTGTTGTTGATTCCTGTTGATGTAAGATGCAGAATCTTTATGTGTGTTTGATGTGGAGTGTATATATGGTGATTTATGTTGTGAGATCCCTTTTTTTGCCTTGATGGCGGGATACTCTTTGTCACCATGTGTGAATTTCTCATGCTGATAGGAGGTCTGTATGAGTGAGATGTCCCTGTAGTGGAACGTCTCGTGGAGAGGCTTTGCCACTCATGTTGAGGGATCTTTTCCTTGTGTTATCACTCCACCAGACTCCCAAGGTTGAAGAAGGAATCCCAATAGAGATAACCACAAACCAAGCTTTTGACTTGGTAGCTAGCCCTACCAAGTCGGAGAGGGCTCTCTCCAAAAGGTCACAGCTAGGACGGCTAGAAGAATTAGGGATTTTTGGCTAGATATTGAGTGCAGGGTTTTTTTTTTTTTATTTGATTTGATTGGGTTTCACAAGATGAATATATTAGGTCAAGGAGGCTAGGTCAGGGCAAATGAGATAGGGTTTCATGGATCAATGGGGAAAGGTAGGCATAAGGATTATCACTTAAATATGATTGTGACGGGATGGATTTAGGAGTGATTATAAGCTAGGAAGAGCATAGGAGATGTATTATTCCTAAACAGAGGAAAATGGACAAACTATGATCAATTCCCCAAAACAGAGCATGAGCAAGCATGTGTTCTGCCTATCAAAATTGAAAGAGATCATACCAAAGAGATGAATTTAACATGAATACAATGCATTATAACATATGAAACTAAAGAAAAAACAATGATAAACATCATACCACAAGTATCCCAAAAAATATATGCAAATCCTCTTTATTAGCTGGCCAAACTGAGTACAATAGCTTCTTGATCAATAAGAAAACATTCAATCTAACTCCAACCTTTGAAAATGAGTCAAAAATTACATCATATAGGCCCCAAATAGCCTCTCCCAACCTTAGGGGTTGAATCCCTAAGTTGAGGAGCTGATCCACAATAATCTGAACTGATACCTAGAGTATAGGGAGGTCCAAGTGACTCCTTCCTAAATTCATTCAATCGGATTCATTTGACTTAAGAATAACTTTTACCAAATGAATATACCCCTATGTAACTTATCCATAGCATAATTACATTCACCATCATCAACTACATAGGTAGAAACATTAACTTCTGAAGTAAAGTCAAAATTTTAGTGAAAAACCAAAAATATCAGCAAATGTGTCTTTTGCACCCTCACTCTATCGTTTGCGCCCTCCATCTTGCAGCCTGATTTTGGGTGCCTTCCCAGTGTTCAAATTGGCCCAAGGATAGATCGTTGGAAAGCCCTTTCGTCGCATACAAAAATGACCTTTCCCATCAGAATTTCTGCTTCTTTTCTCTTACATGGTATTCATCATGTTCTGACACATATTCCCTATCATTTTCTCCCCTTGGAAACTACCAAACTTGGTTTTTTAAACAAAAAGAAAGCTACAGGTGGTTTCATAGCATTTTCCTGGCTTCAAGCCTAGGAAACGCTACGAAACTGTCATAAACAGTGTAAATTCCAGATTTTTGCCTTGTTTCAAAAATGTACCTTCCAGGTACATAAAATTGGTTTTCAACATGCCTTTAAATTCTTAAAACATAAACAAACTCAATTTAAGAGCCTTGAGGTGTTTCCTCTTCAAAAAACATCCTTTTCGCCTTTAGAAAGTTTATTCATCATTAAAATGACTCTGTTTTTTATGAAAACATAGGGTTCAGAGATGATCTTGTTTCTCCCTATCCTTGATAGATATTGAAAAAATTAAGGAGGTTTTTGTACGTCAGTATGTATTGAAGAAAAACCTCTCTTGTTGTTTTGAAACACATCTCCAACTATCCAGAATCGGCATTCTAGAAACATGTATAAATAGGAAAATTCTGCATTCTGAAAACAGAAAAACCTCTTTTCGGAGTTGTAAACTTGGGAAATGAAATATGTTAGAAAATGATGACTGGTGGAACATGATGTGACCTATATGGAGGTGGTTTTGAGATTAAATGAGGGTGTTATTGAAACTTAAGATAGGTTAAATATGAAAAAATGAAATTTTCTATGCAAACTTGAAAACGTTTTAAGGAGTCCTTACCCTTTTGTGGGGTGAACTATATGACCATGTCAAGTAATGACTCACAAAATTATGAGTGATAACACCAAGATCAGAATTCACCTTCAAGATTGGCCATGAATATCTTCATCAAGCAGTTTTCTGGAAAATCAATCTTTAAACTACGCACATGCATGTGAAATCTCACCAGATGAAGAGCAGCATCATTACCTTTCACATTTTTGAACTTCGGAAGATATGTCATCCAATAAACGCAAGGCATGTTGTTTGGAAAACCTGGTATGTGATCTAGGCTCATGGGAGCATACTTTCGAGCAATTGAATCCATTTTGACAACAATGAAGTCACCAAGAAGTTCCTTAGACTATCGATTCTTGAAGAGTGGAGTCGCCATGAGAATTCTTAACCTTGGGATTCTTTTGGATTCTTTGACACTAGATTCGCCAAGTGAATGATGCACAACCTTCTTGTGCCTAATAAATTTTCACCATCAACAATCAGATCTGATATTTTTCGTTCTTTCCCAGGGAGGATTTTATCTTTCGTCCCTAGCAAGGACGCCAAAATGTTATCACTCCGCTAGATTCCCAAGGTTGAAGAAGGAATCCCAACATAGGTAACCACAGACCAAGATTTTGACTTGGTAGCTAGCCCTACCAAGTTGGAGAGGGATCTCTCTAAAAGGTCACAACCAGGACGGCTGGAAGAATTAGGGCTTTTAGGCTAGATATTGTGTGCGGGGGTTGTTTTGATTTGATTTGGTTGGGTTTCATTGGTTGAATATATTAGTTCAAGGAAGCTAGGTCAGGGAAAATGAGATAGGGTTGCAGGGATCAATGGGGCAAGGTAAGCATAAGTCTTATCACTTAAAGATGATAGTTATGGGATGTTTTTAGGACTGATTAGAATCTAGGAAGAGCATAGGAGATGTATTCTTCCTAAACATAGGAAAATGGACAAACTATGATCAATTCCCCAAAACAGAGCATGAGCAAGAATGTGTTCTATGTATCAAACATGAAAGAGATCATACCATAGATATGAATTGAACATGAATATAATACATTCTAACATATGACACTAAAGAAAAAACAATGATAAACATCATACCACAAGTATCCCAAAAAATAGCTGCAACGCCTATTTATTAGTTGGCCAAACTGAGTACAATAATTCCTTAAGCAAACATCCATATTGATTCCAACCTTTGAAAATGAGTCAAAAATTACATTATATATGCTTCAAACAACCTCTCCCATCCCCAGGGGTTGAATCCTTAAGTTGAGTGATCCACAATAATCTAAACTGATACCTAGAGTGTAGGGAGGTCCAAGCGACTCCTTCCTAAATTCATTCAAAATTATTCATTTGACTTAAGGATAAATTTTACCTAATGATTATACCCCTAGGTAGCTTTTCCATAGAATAATTACATTTACCATCATCAATTACATAGGTATAAACATGAATTTCTGAAGTAAAGTCAAAATTTCAATGAAAAACCAAAAATATTAGCAAATATATCATTTACACACTTACTGTGTCATTTGTGCCCTCCATCTTGCAGTGTGATTTTGGGTGCCTTCTCGATGTCCAAATTGGACCCAGGATAGCTAGTTGGAAATAACTTTAAGTATAGTTTCTAAATATGCCTTCAGTTTCAAAAAATCAGCTCATTTTCCCCCTCAAAACTTCAATCTCCCAAGACTGGTCATTTGTGCAACGCCTAGGTCAAAAAAGGGGCATAAATGTGATTTTTAGGTAGTTTTTTGACCTTTTCACCTCTCAAATCTGCAAATCAAGGTTGGAAACATGGTTTTATGGAATTAATTTGTCTTTATGAATCCAATGGTAGTCTTAGTTCTCTCAAAAAGTGCCTCAAACATTTGCATAGCGCCTACGGCGTTGCGCAAATGACAGTCGAACTATGTAAAAATTATGAATTTTCTATACAAATTCACCTCCAAGATGGAGTGATATCTCACTAACAACGAGGTTTTTTGAAACAATGAGAGAGGTTTTTTTTATTTGGAATGTTGTGAACAAACAACTCCTCCAGTTTCTCAAAATTCATTTTTATTTGGCCACAATCTTCTATGCAAAACGGTGTCTCAAACAGAATTTTGCACAGGTAGAAAAACAGGCTATGAAGATGTGAATGGATCTCTCATTCTATAATACATGTGTAAAAAGTGAGATAGGTTTTTTTAATTTAATATCTTAGGAAAAAACCTCCTCCAATTTCTAAAAATTCATTTTTATTTTCCATAATATGTTCTGCAAAAGGGTGACCAAACAGGACATTTTTGGAAAATGTGCATTCGAAGAGTTTTCCAAATTTTCCCAAATTTTCTTCAAATTTCCTCAAAATTACTTCATGGAGACCTGATATGGTATTTTATGCTATTATGGATGCATAAATGAGCAAATCCAACTTCCCTTCTCTTTCTGCTTGATTAGGGTTTGTAGTTCTGGACCAATTCACGGAAATCAAAGCAGCCCACATGTTTGAAACATGTCACTGCCATAGGAGATGCAAAAATTTATATAGTATTTGTAGGTTCAATTATAACGATTATACCCCCTCCATGTGGCCTCCTCACCTCTGATTCCTCTCCCTCACTGAATGATGTGTTTTCTTCCTTTTCTGCCATGGTGTTTTTATCAAAACCCTAGGGAAGTGGATGGTGTGAAATATGTTTTTAGGAATAGGGAATGGTAAAGGTAAAATGAAGGGGATGGTGTTAGGGATTTATTAAATGGGGGAGTGGATAGGGAGTATTAATGTAATGAGATTTAGCATGGGGATTTTGGGATTGGGAGCCTAGGTATATGTAGCACCTAGGACTCGGTTTTGGGAGAAAGGTTTGGAGAAAGGGAATTTTGTAAGATAGGGGTTTTGGGAATGAGTTTTTGTAATTGTAGGAAGGATGAAGGGGTAGGAGAGTGAAATTTTTTATCTTTCAAAAATTCAATGGGGATATTGTGGTTTTAAACAAATTCAAACACTAAATTTTAACCTAACTTCACAACACTCAACACATAGAATTGATGAAGATGGTATTCAAGAGCATTAACCTCTTACTCATTTGTTGAAGGTCGATGAGTGGCTTGATGAAGCTTTGGAGATGATTGTTTTAACACTTAAACACGTTTGTAGGTATTCTTGGTAATTTTCGCCCTCTGTTAAGCATTTGCACCCTCAAATGTGCATTTGCGCCCTCAACTGTGCATTTGTGCCCTCAATAGAGCATTTGCACAGCACCATTTTGCAAACTAATTTTGGAGGCCTTCATTGGGCCCAGGATAGCTCATTGGAAATATTATCCTCTCTAATTTTCAAATATGGCTTTATTTTGCAGAATGGACTTAATTTGACCTGTCAAAAATTGATTCTCCCAAGACTGGTCAAAAATTGAAGGATGAGGGTGCAAAAATGTTGTTTGTTGTTGCAGGCAACTTTTGCAGACCTTCCTCAACTCAAAATTGATATCATGATAGATCATTGGAAAGATCTATCTATCTAGTTAGAATTTGACTCATCACGCAAGTCATTTGGACACTCCATCTGGCAGAAAAAATTTAAAAAAAAAAAGTGATTTTCCCAAGGTCAGTCCAAAAGTTCAGCAAACCTTTTATAGCAACTGTATTTTTGAAATTTTTCCCAAACCATGATACATACGTAAAAACTGAAGGACAGTTTTCTTCCCTGGTCTAGGATGGTGTTGAAGCCCCGAAAATCGAGTCTACAACAAGGGGGATACCCACCCGGTCCGGACCTTGGTTAGCAGCTCCTTTTCCGTTTGGTATAGTGGGTCCGACTGGGGATAATGGGACCAGTTTCCCAATATGTGTGTGTGTTGAGAATTGATATTTCCTTTCTAAAATTTCCTAAGTGAAATGCTTTTATTCTATTTCTAATCTAATAACATACAAATTGTATTCTAATTTAAACAGAAATATCTAATTCTAAACTAACCCGGGATGTAATCTTTATGTTTATGCGATTTAAAATGATTTCAAATAACAATTGGTAATAAAGATCATTCAACTGTTATAAGAAAAGAATTCAATAAAGATAAACCACTTCATATAAAAATTTAGATGAAACAGTTGTGAAAAACATATTGCATAATAAACTATTCATACATTAAGCATAAATAAATAGCTATCATCGTACAAAAGTGACAAATGATAACTCAAGCATTCAAGCATTAAAATATAAATAACTGAACATTAATATCACTTTAACACAAAAGCAGAAATAGTTAAGAGATAAAAGCACCATTTATAACTAGTTCTACTCATGAGCTTCAAACAATAATGACTTATCTCTTCTTAATCCAACATCCACTAAGAGTACAGAAGTGCAACATCAGTAGTAGATATTAACACAGATATCAATAAATCATGTTCCATTCATTCATCAAAACCTCCTTTGAGGGTGCAGAAGTGCATGTTCTGAGGACAAGTTTTTGAAAAATTTCAAGACCCCTCTCTAAATGCATGAGAAGGGTTTAAATATTGCTAACTAAATCTAAAAATAAGTTATTACAAAAATATAGGATACGGTTTAAATGACCATCCTCTTTTTAGGCAAAAATAAAGCAAAAATAATACTAAATATAAAATTAAAATTTAACAACTAACTAATTGTGAATATGTTCTTTGGAATTGCAAGCATTCAGCATTGATCTTAGAAGAATAGGCTGGCCAACTTCAGACTTTAACTGTCCACTGAAAAAAGAATCCGCAAGAGCTGGCGCTATCTTCTCGGCAGAATTGATGATGCACTTGAGAGTCATACACTGGTTGTGTGGTTTTACCAGATATGTCCAGTAAGAATCCCAATTTAACTTTGTTAATCCTTTAATCAATTCTACCTTTTCTTGGGCTTTATGTTTCTAGTCTGTTTGTAGTTGCTATGCTTTTGGTAGGTATCTTGGAGTAGTTTCAGAGATCAGATTTGCCTTGTGTAAATTTTCATTTATACAATCAATAATATTGCTGGCTGTTGTGGCTGCTTCTTCTGCCGCTTGCTCTGCTTTCTCGATCTGTGCATCCCAATTATTAAAAAGCATTTCTTTGTGATTTTCATTGATTATAGGTGCACCTGATCTTTTCCCTTCCTTTGTTTCTTTCCAAGCCAAATATTCATTAACTCTTTTTTCAGTTAAATCATAATCATGTCGTAAATCTACGACATGATTAGTGATTTTATCACTTTCTTCACAATAAGAGTTCCATTCTGATATTCTTTGGCATAATATTTCTTCTTGTTACAGTCGTTGGTCATTTAAGGAAATAGACTCTGTGATAAATTCTGTGAGCTTGGGATCATCTTTGTGCATTTCTTGCATAATTTGTAGTTGTTTCTCTTTTTCGGCCAAACTGTTCTGATATCCAATCTGCATTTGTTGAAAATCTTGTTGTAATTTTTCAAGTTGTTTTTGAGCTTCACTGTTAGCATTTTCTTCTTGCAGTTATTGTTGCAAGACCTGTACCTGATCTTCTTTCTCATTCAATAATTGTCGTACCTCAGATGCTTTGTCAATGGCTGCAGAGGCATAAGCTCCTGTGATCTGAGATAATTTAGTGAGATTTTCTGTTGGATCAGTAGTAGGATCTTTCCATAGAACATCTAGGTGTTCTGCATCGTAAGAAAGCACATTTTCTAATTTCCTTTTATTCCTTTGTCTGCTTACCACTGCCTTTTGTTGTGGACTGTAGAATACATCAAGAGGAGGAATTTCCTCTATCTTGAGCATGAGTTCAGAGGATGGGGTTATAGGAATATGTTCTGTCTCTGCGACATTGATAGTTACTCCTGTGACTATATTTATTGTTGTCTGTACATTGCTCACAGGTGTCTGTGTATTTTGTGCTTCAATATTAATCAAATCATTGAATGTTTCCCATTCCTTATCCAATTCAGTTCTAACTAATGATTGTTGTACAATGAGAGGGGGAATATTTAACTGTGGAGAGGTTGAAATCTATTGCTGTGAGAGTTCTTTAGACTGGGCAGTATCTTTTACTGACCCTTCACTCTTAGAGTGTTCAGATTTTTCTCTTCCAGACTTTGACTAAGACCTGTTTGTACCTGAAATTCTACTGAGACTGACACTAGGAGTTGGTTCCCTTACAGGTTCCAAGCGCAATTTATCCAGAGGGATATAAGTTAACCTTCTCTCTATATATATTTTGAATTCTTGAAACTCTGCTGAAGGAAAACGTATTTGAGCTGAATGTAGAATTTCTTTAAGTGTGCCTTTTTCTTGGAACATGTCATCAAACAAATCTTCTTCTTTAGAAAACACTCTTATCTTGACTGCAGTAGTGAAATTTTTAACAATATCATGTGGGTCGAATGGTCTTCTTGGAAATTTGAACAAATGTAAACATGTAATATTGTTTACTTCTTTAAATGCATGACCAACATCAAATAATGAAAAGGCCCCATAGGCCACAGGAAATTGAGGCCAGATAGCCTTCTTCTTGTCCTTCAACTCTTTAGTCAAACCTCCTTCTCCGCAGGTTTAATAAGCAATTTCTCGGGCGATGAGTTTATCAAGAACATACAATGGTAAAACATGAGGGGAAGCAAAACTTCCAAAAACCATAACATATGTAAACAATTCTTCTCCAAACCATCTCGCAACAGGTAGGATGTCTACCTCTGCTTTAGGAGAAAACCTTGGAGCATCATTATCATACAATATTTTGTACAGGGGCAACATGATGCCATGGAAAATCTTGTAAAAATATGGAATGAACTCTAAATCCCACAAATCTTTGTGATAAACATAAATGGGTAGGGGATTTTGAGTTTTCCTTTTCCAACCCATTAACGGAAACTTAGAAACATAACAGATTGAATCCATTACATAAGCAGATAAATAAAAAGGAGGATAATTCCTCTGAGAAACAATTCTCTTAGACCGATAATTCAAAATAGCCGTGGCTAAGTTGTCAAATAATATCTTAGCCCAATCCATAATAGTAGCATTAACAGCAGCATTCAATAACGGTAGCCATTCAGGTGAAAACTTATTAATGTCAGGCTTTCCAAAAAGCCTACAGAGCATAGCAGCAGCAAAGAAATATGGAGAAGTGAGAGAACCAGTACTATACATACCGTGCTTATCTTTCTTCAGTGGTTCATCTCTCCTGGACCAGTCCTTGGTGCATTCTACCAGGTTTTCATTTTCTTTGGCAAACTTCTCCATGAACTGTTTGTTATAAGTTGCCTGTGGCTCCGGAAAATGATACATGAGCCTCAAATATTGTGGAGTGAATGAGTCAATGAGCTCTTGACCTTGAGTCTTAAACTGTCTGTTCGTAATATCAGTGTTATCCAGCACCCATTTAATCATGTCTGTGTATGGAAGAATTCTAGGTCTCACTGCTACTCGGCGTAAGAATGAACAAGCTAACTCTGTAATGGATGCATCAGAAGACCCATGCGAGCCTGCAGTAGTTGTAACTTCCATTACTATGGGTTTCTCTTCTTCAAGTAGATTATACATTCCCTCCCAAGTAGTGATACCAGCGTCTTTGTTACTGGCGGTGTCTGTGTATAAGGCGTCATCTCTTTATCTTCAGAACTTGGAGCCTTGTCTTTCTTTCCCATTTTACTCTGAATACTGCTTTGTATAGTTCTCAGTTCTTCGCTCCTGCAGTTTACAAATTAAGTGAGAATAATGACATTAAAAAGGTGACGGGAAGGTTTTAAATGCTGAAGATGTATAAAATATACCACCTTACGTGAAATAACCCCTTTGATCAGAACGAAACCATTTTTCATTAATGAATGAAAACCAATTCATTAATTTAACATTAAAGCGCATAACGGGTCTCGACTTATGGAGAAATATTTTTCGTACAATGAGCCCTAAGGATCTGTGATAATGCGATCTGCGATTTGCTTCGCAATATCGCAAAATCGCAATATCGTAGATCGCAATCTCGTGAAATTGTAATAGCGCAATATTGTAACATCGCGAAATCACTATATCGCAACATCGGAAAATCGCAAGACATAACATATGACAAACATCCATTAACATATTTTCTACGACATGCGATTTGCGATATATGTTATCGCGCATCGGCGGTTTGAGGTTTTTTCAGCATAAGATATGACATTCTAAGCATGTGATGCGATGAATGTTCTTATAGTGCATAGTTTCGAATCGTGATCTCGCAATTTTTAGTGTTCCGCTCATAAAGAGGCGTTTATTACCCTTTTTTGCGACGCGATATTCCTTAAAGAGTGATTTTATTCTATACTATCATAAAACTTAAGTTTTTAGATTTTTCAAAGAATATTTTCCTAAGTTTATGATAGTAAGTTTTATTGAAGAAAGGAAAAACAAGTTCTAAAAAGAAAACATTTTTTTAATTTTTTGAATAAGGGTCCCCATTTATTTAGCATTATTGATAATACTAAATAAAAAGGGGGGGGTTGTTGCTGGCCACAAAAATTGGCGATCCACTCGGAAGAACCAGTCATCTCTGCTTTTTTTTTAATTTTCTAAACTTTCAAAATAGAGAATTTTCCAGAAAATCAAACTTTATTACAGAAAGACAAAGTACATTATGATTCTATCTATCAATAATATTTCGTTTCTTCTATATTCAACTTTGACTATTTATTTCCTCAAGCTAGTCCTTGTATCTATATCAGTCATTACTTAGTTCATAAAGATAAAAACAAAGGCTTCTCTGTAAATCAGTTTTGAATATGCTCATTTGTCGTAGGTAGAGCCACTGCTGCCAGCAAGCGTTTATAGCTTCGACAGGGTTACCTGTTACCCAGCAATGATCTTGTATCCTACTTAGAGAAATATACAATTTTCAAAGAGAAATACATGTCCACACTTATTGCTTTCATTTTTCTTTTTTATCCTTAAAGAAAAATGTATTGGTTTGGTAGCCAATTTATGACAGTGCCATTCACTTGATTTATAACTTTGTTGAACAAGCTGGCTCGTGATGAGACCCCTTGCCTTTCGATTGCAACAATATTGAGTCATTTCCCTGTTGTGGTATGCATTATTGGCAAAGTCAGTGTAGAAATTTGCTGAATAATGATTAATTATACACCGAGACTATCCTGATCACATACAATTCGAATTTATATGCAACACATAATCTCTTCCACTCAGATCATCACACATGCGGAATTAAAACAAGCGATAGCACATCAATTCATCATACACATTAACACAGTATGTATGGGGAAAGCTTATAGCTGAAAACCCCGCAGCTATTGTGTATATTATAATGGAGAAATCATGTAACAAAATCAGTACAATACTCCTCACAAGTGCTCAGTACTATCTCATGAAGTTACACACAAACTAGCTTGGTTTTGAACAGGTTACTGGTTCAAAACACATCCACTAATTTCCTTGCCTCTATTGCGCAATCATGGCCTGTCTATATAGAGATCCAAGGTTGGAATCTCCTTGGCTTGAAAGTGCAATCATCATGGGCAATTCCTCCAAGTGTGGTGCAAATCTCATGCACAACTGATGTCGCCACTGATAGCTAACTCCACCCTTTCATCTACCTCTTTCACTGGTCTCCACTGAACTGATCATGCACTGTAGTGAACTGATGTGTTCTTGAGTTGAATAATGAGTTACTAATTAATGAATTAAATAATATTTAATTCACTCCGCTCATTACTAGTTGATTAGCTAGTTAAACTAATCTCAACTAGTTCAACTAAGTTAAACCGAACACAACTCCACTAGCTGTCTCATTAACTCCACCAAACTTCTGCCACTGAAGTCCTAACTGAAGTCAACCATGCATGATGCCATCAAACCCTTGGGAATAGCATAATTCCTCTATCAAATGCATGAGCCACTTCTGTAGCTCGAACTGAAGTGCTCCAAGAGAGTAAACTGCTGTTTAGAGTCCAAATATTATTAAGGGTAAATAATATTTGACTTCCCTATTTTTAGGATAGGCAGTCTAAAAATAGACATCGACCTATTGACCTATAGGTCAAAAAATAGAGGTCCATCTATTTTTACCAACATGACCAATACTCCAAGAATAACATACTGCAACCCCTAGACCATGCTCCATATGTCTAAAAATAGACTTTGCGCCAGAATTTGCCTGCGGGCCCACTTAGTGAAGGCGACTTCATTTCACTAAGCTCCATCATCTTGCTGCATTTTCAACACTCCCTTTCAGCAAGATATGGATTATCTACAACCCCTATCCTACCTCTGTGGAATTCGAACTTGCTCCTGGTGAGCGCCTTCGTCAGGATGTCGGCATCCTGATCCTCCGTGGGAACATATGAAAGCATCATGATTCTCCGCTGAACACAATCTCTGATATGATGGTACCTGATGTCGATGTGTTTGGATCTATCATGAAATATTGGATTAGCTAAGAGTTTAACGCAACTTTGGTTATCACAGTAAATCACTGTAGGCTCCAAATGAAACCCGAACAATCCAACGAGGATCTTCCTCATCCAAATAGCCTCGCATGCAGCCAAGCTAGCTGCCATGTACTCGGCCTCTGCTGAACTGAGTGCCACGGATCTCTGCTTCCTGCTGTACCAGGAAACTGCTGTCGACCCAATGCTAAAAACTCCTCCAGAAGTTCTCTTCCGGTCTGTTGGGCTCCCTGCCCAATCTGCATCAGTGAAACCAGAAAGCTTCACTCCATCCTCCTGTCTGTACCATAGACCATATCCCGATGTGCCTCTGATATAGCGCAATACATGCTTGCCCGCCTTCCAAAAGAGCTTGGTAGGCTTAACCATAGCTTGCGAAAGCTGGTTAACTGCATAGCATATATCGGGTCGAGTATTGACCAGATACATCAACGACCCCACCAACTGTCGATAGACGGTGGCATCCACTACCTCCTCCGAAGTAGCATCTCCCTTCCTCCAACCTCCAGGAAGAGGGGTATCAACAGGCTTGCAGCCTTGCATGTTGAACCTCTCCAGAATCTCCCGGGCATACTTGCCCTGAGAAACAAACAGTCCTCCACTGCGTTGCCAAATCTCCAATCCCAGGAAATAATGAAGGATGCCCAGGTCCTTCATCTCAAACTCTCGTGCAAGATCCTCCTTGCATGAAAGTATCAGCTGCTCATCGCCAGTCAAAATCAGATCATCTACATACAGTACGATGATCAACAGCTTCCCCTCCACCACAATCTGGTACAGGTTTGGATCCGCCTCACTCTTGGAGAATCCAAGCCCGGTGAAGTAGCTGTCTATCCGAGTGTACCAAGCACGAGGTGCTTGCTTCAGCCCATACGGTGCTCTCTTGAGTCGGCACACATGCGACTCACTGCTGAAGATCTCAAAACCTTCAGGCTGCTCTATGTACACCTCTTCCTCAATAACTCCATTGAGGAACGCGGTCTTCACATCCATCTGATGAATGTGCCACCCCATCTGCGCTGAGAGAGCAAGGATCGTCCGTATGGAAGAGTACCTTGCGACAGGTGCAAAGGTCTCCTCATAGTCAATCCCCTCGATCTGTGAAAAGCCACGGGCGACAAATCTCGCCTTGTACTTCTCCACACTCCGGTCAGCCGCCTGCTTCACTTTGTAGATCCATCGCGAACCCACCACTGATTTCCCCACCGGTCTTGGGACAATCTCCCATGCACTGTTCCTGACGATCGAATCATATTCTTCAATCATGGCATCAACCCATGCGGGTTCCTCCACAGCTTCCTCAAAAGAGGATGGCTCTGTCACAACACATTGACTCACAAGAGCCATGTATCCAGTGTACCGATCCGGTGACTGTCTCTGTCTGCGCTGTGCTGTAGGTGGTCCTACAACCTTCTGTGCATCCCGAGCCAGTCGCTCAGCTTCTGTAGTGCGCATGCGCCCTCTGATGGTTGGCGCTGCCTGGGTGGTTTCTTCCACCTCCTGAACCTCCTCTTGTGGCTGATCCACATCCGGAAGCTCCTCCTTAGGAACTAACAGCTCCTCATCTGCATGCAAGTGTCGCTCCCTCTCAAGCGAACACTGCATGGCTTTCTCCTCCTGAAATTTTATATCCCGTCGCACAACAGTCTTGCGACTGTCTGGCACATACACCCGATAGTTGTGAGGTGTATCAGTGTACCCCACAAATATTCCAACTTCAGCAGTTGGATCCGGCTTCCTTCTCGCATCCTTCGTCACATGCATGTAGACAGGAGATCCGAAAATCCGCAAATGGGAAATATCAGGCCTCTTGCCAGAATAAGCCTCCTCTGGTGTACTCATGCCAAGAACCTTGTGAGGACAACGGTTCTGCACATACAATGCTGTATTGCATGCCTCAGCCCACAAGTGAAGGGGTAGGCCCTGATCATGCAACATCGCCCGTGCAGCACCCACGATCGTTCTGTTCTTCCGCTCAGCCACCCCGTTCTGCTGTGGGTTATGGGGTGCGATGAGCTCTCTCCGAATCCCTTCTGCGCTGCAGAACTCCTTGAATTCAGCCGAGATGAATTCATCACCGTTATCACTCCTTAGAGCAATCACCTTCTTCCCCGACTCCTTCTCGACCAGTGCTTTAAACTCACAGAACTTCGCGAATGTATCGCTCTTCTTATGCATGAAGAAGATCCAGCACTTTCGAGAGAAATCATCAACAAAGATCACATAATACCTGTGCTTTGCTGTCGAAGCAACTGAGAAAGGACCACACACGTCTGTGTGAACTCTCTCGAGGATCGTCGTGGCGCGACTATCCTTCTCGTGAAAGGTGGCTTTCACATACTTCCCTAAAGTACACCCCTTGCACTGATCTGACTGCGCAAGAGTGCCCTTAGGAAGCCCAGTAGAAATCTGCTGTAGGATCTTCAAAGCTCCATGGTGAAGGTGACCCAATCTCCTGTGCCACAGTTCGCCCTCATCATCCCGGCTCACCACTTCTCCCGCCTTGCATGCCATAGCTGCGCAGCCATCTACCTGCAACTGATAAAGGTTCTTGGTTCGAACCCCTATCTTCGGGGTCTCTCCAGTAGTCTTACTGCGCAGGAAGGCTTTTCCTTCGCTGAAGACCACATCATACCCCTTATCCTCCAACATCGCCACAGAGATCAAGTTCTTCTTCAATTCAGGTACATGCATGACATCCTTCAATACAAAGGGTTTACCAGACTCCCTCTGAAAGGATATGGTACCGATACCAGTCGCACTGTATCTACCATCATCGCCCATCTCGATGTGCACACCCAAATCTTTGTCCTCCAGATCTGAGAATAAATCCCGATCTCCCGTCATATGAAATGACGCACCGCTGTCCAAGAACCACATCGATCCCATCACACTTGAAACCAAGCATGCGATCAGTGAAAAGTCAAGCTCGAACTGTGAAGCCAAAGCTTCTCCATCTGCAGATCTTCCCGCTTGCTTGTTTTTCTTCTTCTTTGGAAAATTGGTAGCATAATGTCCGTGATCATGGCAGTGAAAACACTTCACTTTCGCCATATCCTGCTTCTTGCCCTTTGCACTGGAATGAGAAGTTTTCTTACCCTTCCCCTTCTTTGCTTGGCAACCAAAGCGCAATTTTCTTCATCAGCTCCCTTTGATGAAGATCCATCCCGAGTAGTCCTCCTTATCTCCTCCTGCATGAGATCCGCCCAAAGGCGCTCCCATCCTGGCAGCTTCTCCTGACCATTGACACTATCTTGATATGAGTTCCAAGCCTTCGGAAGACCAAGGAGAGCCAGGTCGACCATGTCCTCGTCTTTGACAGTCACCCCCACACTTCCCAGCTCATCTCTGCATTGAGTGAACTTCGTGAGGTACTTGGCGATACTGTCGCCTTTCTCCATCTTGATGTTCCTAAGCTTATCTTTGAGCGCCAGCTTCCTTTGGTCACTCTTACTCTGTAATAGATCCTTCAAAGCTTTCCACATTAAATATGGAGAAGCCTTTCCATGCAGGCTGGATACAATATGATCCTTGACGCCCTCCAACAGGATCCTTTGACATTTCGCCATCTTCTTTTGCCATGCTTCGACTTCAGCAGGATCAGTGGGCCTTTGGACATCCGTATCCACGAACTCCTTCAGTCCATTATCTTCTAATACTACCTCCATGCGATCCTTCCATGCAACATAATTCGAACTGCCTTCAAGAGCATATTCGAGTCGCAAACCGTTGAAAGACATTTTCAACTCTGGCACCAAGAAAACAAAACTGCTGCAAAATTCGAATTCCAACTCAAAGCTCAACCGCTCTTGATCTGTGAGAGCAAATTATTTCTAGCACAGAGATCGACTGCAGGGGCATTTACTGGATATATCACCTTTCAAAGGAAAGGATGGATCCAGAGGCTACCTGGCCCGCATGCAGACTCTGTCTACCGAAATAAGTTTGTAATCACTGTGATGATCAATCTCTGCTTCAATAGCTTTGATACCATGTAGAAATTTGCTGAATAATGATTAATTATCCACCAAGACTATCCTGATCACATACAATTCGAATTTATATGCAACACATAATCTCTTCCACTCAGATCATCACACATGCGGAAATAAAACAAGCGATAGCACATCAAATCATCATACACATTAACACAGTATGTATGGGGAAAGATTATAGCGGAAAACCCCGCAGCTATTGTGTATATTATAATGGAGAAATCATGTAACAAAATTAGTACAATACTCCTCACAAGTACTCAGTACTATCTCATGAAGTTACACACAAACTAGCTTGGTTTTGAACAGGTTACTGGTTCAAAACACATCCACTAATTGCCTTGCCTCTATTGGGAAATCATGGCCTATCTATATAGAGATCCAAGGTTCGAATTTCCTTGGCTTGATAGCACAATCATCATGGGCAATTCCTCCAAGTTTGGTGCAAATCTCATGCACAACTGATGTCGCCACTGATAGCTAACTCCACCCTTTCATCTACCTCTTTCACTGGTCTCCACTGAACTGTCCATGCATTGTAGTGAACTGATGTGTTCTTGAGTTGAATAATGAGTTACTAATTAATGAATTAAATAATATTTAATTCACTCCACTCATTACTATTTGATTAGCTAGTTAAACTAATCTCAACTAGTTCAACTAAGTTAAACCGAACACAACTCCACTAGCTGTCTCATTAACTCCACCAAAATTCTGCCACTGAAGTCCTAACTGAAGTCAACCATGCATGTGCTCACCAAACCCTTGGGAATAGCGTAATTCCTCTGTCAGATGCATGAGCCACTTCCAAGGCTCGAACTGAAGTGCTCCAAGAGAGTAAACAGTTGTTTAGAGTCCAAATATTATTAAGGGTAAATAATATTTGACTTCCCTATTTTTAGGATAGGCAGTCTAAAAATAGACTTCGACCTATCGACCTATAGGTCGCAAAAATAGAGTCCCATCTATTTTTACCAACATGACCAATACTCCAAGAATAACATACTGCAACCCATGGACCATGCTCCATATGTCTAAAAATAGACATAGTCTAAAAATAGACTTTGCGCCAGAATTTGCCTGCAGGCCCACTTAGTGAAGGCGACTTCATTTCACTAAGCTCCACCATCTTGCTGCATTTTCAACAGTCAGCAAATCATAATATCTATGATCATGATAAGTCGGCTCGTGATGAGACCTCTTACTCTTTAAGTTAAAGTGTATCATTGGATTATTCCCTGAACATTGTAATTTTCTAGGTAGGGAAGAAGTCATTGTTTCCTTAAGATAGCTCTGGACGAAAATAATAGAGTTTTTTGGAAAGAACTTTTCTACAGAGAATATTTATTTTGTTATTGATACCTTTCATTAGACTAATATAAAACAATTTCTTACTAAAAGTTGCTTTTTGTCAAAATTTTCAAAGTTGAAACTAGTATCATTTCTAGGTTTAAAGCTTTTAACTATATCTTTTAATAATAATGATCAATTTTCTAAAAGAATTCTGTTTATATAAGTGAAAAAACAAAATCTAAAAGAGAATTTGTATCTTTTTCGTGAATTTCAAATGTAACCATTAACAACTGGTTTTATTATGAAAAATAATAAAAACTAATGTACAAAATAGAAGAATGATCTTCTATGGAAAATATTTTTTGAGGATCTGTCCATTAATAGGTAAAGATTCTCTTTTCCCTGTTAAATCCTGTAACATAAAAGTAGATGGGCCTATGATCTCTGCGATTTGGAAAGGACCAAGCCACATTCGTTGAAATTTTGTATGTTTCCCTTTTTCCTTATGAGCCTTGTCCCATTTTAAAACTAAATCTCCGACCTAAAAGTCCTTTCTGGTTATCATGTTTGAATCAAAAGAAGCTTTAACTAATGCTTGGTGATGAGCATGAGTTATTTTGGCCTGTTCTCTTTGTTATTCTAGCTTAATTATTTCTAGTTGTCTTAGTTGTAAGGAAGAAGTTGGTGCTTCATCAATATTGAACTAAGGCCAAAGAAGGAATTGCTAGATGAGTTGGAAGAACCACTTCTTTCCCATAAACTAAATTAAAGGGAGAAGTGCCAATGGAGGCTTTTTTCATTATCCGATCTACCCATAAAGCATATATTAAATACTTATGCCAATTTTTATGATTTTGATCAATGGTTTGCTTAATAATTTTGATTAATTTTTTATTTGTGGACTCAGCTAACCCATTTCCCTGTGGATAATAATTGGCAGAGTATTTAAGTTTTAAACCTCTCTTGAGTACAAATTCAGTCATAGCATTACCAGAAAAATATGATGCATTATCAAACATTAAAGCAGAAGGTAAACCAAACCTGTTGATTATGAACTGATCTATTAACTCGATGATATGCTCGGCATTAGCAATCTTGAGAGGAACTGCTTCTACCCATTTAGTAAAATAATCAGTTGCTTTAATGATATACCTATGTTGCTTAGAAGAGTGAGGAACGATCTCACCTATTATATCCAATCCCCATTGATCAAAAATTTGTTCAATGTTGATTGGTTGTAATGGCAATGATGGTTACTTTTGTCTTCCAGCAGCGGTTTGACAAAATTGACATTTCCTTACATAGCTATGTGAGTCTTTGAATAGTGTGGGCCAGTAATAGCCTGCATAGAGGATTTTCTGTGCAGTAGCATCTCCAGCATAATGTCCACCTACTGGCCCATCGTGAATTTCCTGCAAGACTTTTTCAGCTTCAGATTTCTCAAGACATCTAAGGAGAACAGAATCATAATTCATTCTAAAAAGAACATCATTTACAAGCTGATATTGTTTAGCCTTCAACCTCAGAGCTCTTTTCTTGGTGTAATTGAGATTTGGAGGAGCATATCCATTCTTTAGATAAAATATGATATCAGAATATAATGATTCAACATCATTTAGGCTTACCTCATACATTTGTATCTCTGCAGATGGTTTTTCAGAAATAAGTGATGCTCCAGCTAGTATTTTGAAAAAACCTTAACCTCTTACAATATTTGCTGGTTTGATTTCTACATCATATTCTTGTAAGGCAGTCATCCAATTAGCTCTTTTCTCACCCACATCTCTCTGAACTAAAAGATTTCTTACCGCTGGAAACGATACTATGATTTTTGTATGGGTTTTAAGTAGAAAGGGTCTGAAATATTTAATTGCTTTGAAAACAGCATAAGCTTGTTTCTCTACATCTGAATAATTCAACTCAGCCCCCTATAAATTTGAACTGAAGAAAGCAATTGGGGCTTCTGCCTTGTCTTGATTTGCTTGAGTGAGTATTGCAGCATATGATTTGTCAGAGGCAAATGTATATAGAATAAAAGGATCGAAAAAATTTGGAGTTGCTAAAGATGGAGCATTAACAATTTCTTGTTTGATCAGATTGAATGCCTCATATTCATTTTGGCCCCATTTGAAGTTTGAATTCTTTTTAATCATCACTTGCAAAGGAGATACAACTCTTGAAAAATCTGGTACAAATCTCTTTACAAAATTAATCTGGTCGAGAAAAGATTGCATAACTTTTTTGTTGTGAGGTAAAGGTATTTCAAAAATCTCCTTGATTCTATCAGGATCAATATGAATTCCAAATTTTGACACTATGAATCCAAGAAGTTTTCCTTCGCTTAATGCAAAAAATGATTTTTTGGGATTAAGTGAAATTCCATACCTTTGAAAACGTTGAAAGATTTGTTTTAAATCTTTAAGATGATTGCTTCGTTTCTTGGAATATACAGTTATATCATCCAAGTAGATTACCACTGATTTGTTAACTAATCCCTTGAAAGCGATGTCCATGGCTCTCTGAAATGTGGCACTAGCGTTGATCAAACCAAAAGGCATATTTTGATATGCGTAAGTGCCCCATTTGGTTCTAAATGTAGTTTTCAATTGATCATCAGGATGAACCAATACTTGGTTATAGCCAGAAAAACCATCTAAGAAAGACATTAATTCTGATCCTGCAACTACCTGCAATATTTGCTCCATAGGAGGCAAAGGAAAATTATCTTTTTGGAAAGCTTTGTTAAGATTTCGAAAGTCAATGCAAATTCGAATGTCTCTGTTCTTCTTTCTAACAGGAACCATATTGGAAACCCATTTAGAATGTCGAACGGGAAAAATAATCTTGGCTTTCAATAACTTATTGAGCTCAGATTTGATTTGATTTTCCAGATTGGGATGGATCTTTCTCAGCTTTTGTTGGACATGTTTTTCGTCATTTATCATTGGGATAGTATGTTGGATGATAGAAGTGTCATAAGTTTTGAGTTCATCGTAATTCCAAGCAAAGACACTTTTGTATTTTTTCAAAAGACGAACATATGCTAATTTTTCTTCAGGAGCTAGGCCGAGGCCTAGGTTGATATTCTGTGGTTTGGTATCAGTTCCTAGATTTACTAATTCATAATTCAAAGTTGAACTTTGGAGTTTTGAATTGGTAGATCTTTTGAATCGATCTTTCAAATCATAAAAGTCTTCTAACTTGACTACTGACTTTGGCATAGCATTATTAGTGCTATCTTGATGCAATTGTCTGTCATGTTGGTCTTCATCAATTATCTGATTGGTGTAAGATCCTTCAGATGTGAGGAAGCTTACAATATCAGGATCATCATTGAAAATCCTTCAATTGGTAATGTTATCAGGAATCGAGGGTCTAAAGATTAATTCGATTGAAAATCGATCAGGGCTATAGTCTTCTGAAGGAATGAGTTTGGAGGCTATGTTAGCTAGGAGGTCTGCACTAACATTCTGGATTCTGGGAATTGATGAAATATTAAATGTTATAAAATGTTCAGTCAGATCTTGAACTAAAGATTGATAATGCTTTAAATGACCTGATAAACAATGTATAGTATTGCGTACCTGTTTTATTACAATTTCAGAATCTCCAAAAACTTGTAGATATTTGATGTCTAATCTGATTGCTTTGTATAATCCTTGGACTAAAGCCTCGTATTCTGCAGTATTGTTGGTGCAATCGAATTCGATTCTGCCAGTTAGAATCATTTTTTTTCCCTCTGGACTAACCAATATGCATCCTGCTCCTGCTCCTTCATTAGACTTAGAACCATCAAAAAATAACTTCCAAAATAGAGATTTATTTACAGGAGTATCTACAAAATTAATGCATTTAGAACTATCTGTTTGAGAAAAAATTTCTATTTGAGATAAAACAGAATGTTCTAAGTAAGGTGAAGTATGAGCATTGAAATTTTCTAAGAAAGAATCAACTGAATAGTTGCCAATGATATTATTGTTGTATTCAACCGGTTCATTTTCTCCTTCCAGTTCTATTACTATGTATTTCTGATGTTTTTCTCACTCAACCTTTATCTGATTTGGTTTACCATTGTAAGGAAGCCACATATGCGACCAATCAGTTGCAAAGTATCCATGAAGTTTTTCTGACCAATCTCTGCTAAGAATTAAGCCATAAAATTCTGGAATATCTGCAACTAAAATATCGATAACTTGACATACCTTTGGATTAGATGACAGCCTTATGGTAACCTGATTTAATTCGCCAATCACTTCAACTTGCGATCTATCTAGCTAGACTATGTGCACAGCAGATTTTTGAGGTTGAATATTCAACTTTGCACATATTGATTTTGGTAGAATATTAGATGAAGCTCCATAATCCACTAAACAATTATGAAAAATTTTATTGAAAACTTCATAAGTAAGAAGAAATGGAGGAGTATGAGATCTCAACCTTCCTCCAATTAAAGCGATATTTTCTAGATCAGCTTTACTAATCACATTAGTTGGAGGTCTTCCCATCTCAATGGAAGCTTGAGAGATTACAGGATTGGGAAAAGGTTTTTCTGGTACAGCATGTAATTCTTTCAAAAGTACCTTTTGTTGGTGTTTTAACTTTCTCAATTCATAAAAAGTGATGTTAGCCCTAATCTTCTTCACATCTTCTATGATATTATACTCCATTTCATCCAAAATGATTAGTGTTTTTGATGGAGTTGATGAATCTGATTGGACTGGGCTGGTTTGAGTCGCTTTTGATATCGCTTTCTTGGGTGCAACTTTATCCTTAGTCATTGATCTTGCACTCTTTGGCTTAGTAGTAGGTTGAGGAGGATCAAGTTGATTTCTACTTCGAGTGCTAACTGGGGATGCTTCTTGATCTTCCTCATCTGGGAGGATGAAATCCCACATACCTTGTAATTCTACAACTTCTTCTTCATCAGTAGTTTCTTTGGTAGCAGTCTCCTCTTCTTCTTCTTCTGATTTAGCATTTGTAATAGAATTTGGTGGTTTTGGATCAGTTGAAGGGTTTCTTCTATGAGGCTTGAAAGGCTTTTTAGAAGATGTTTCTGCCACTTGTTTCTTAATGTCAACCATTTCATTAGACATTGTTTTCAAAACTTTCTGCAATCCTTCTAAATCGAATGGATCTTTCGATTGTTTTTTCTTGGGATCTTCTTTAAAAGTAACCTTCTTGGATTTTCGTTCTTCTATCGCATTTTTCTTTTCTAGGGCTATGATACGTTTCTCTACCACTATTGCTTCCTTCATATTGTCTGCTAAAGTTGTTTTGTTAGCCCTATCAACAAAGATTGCTATGTTTGATGGTAAAGCTGAGATGTACCTTTCACTTCGCACTTCTTCACTAGGCTTGGAAGCAGTAGGAATTTTATTTAACAATTTATTGAAACGTGAATTAAAATCCTTGATAGGCTCTTTTGACTCAGCTCTAAGATTAGACAAGTCATTAATCAATGTCTTTTTAGACCTGTCATCACCAAACTTAGTCAAAAATTGATCTTGGAAGATATCCCAACTAGTGATAGATCCATATGGTAATGAGAAATACCATGATCCGGCTGCTCCTTGAAGAGTATAGGGAAAAATTAGGACAACAGCATCTTCATTAGTGACTCCATTGATATTTATGGAACACATAAAGTTATTTATATGCTCTTCCGCTAGCATGCCTGCTTCAGGATTAAACTTAGGCAGCCATTTTTCAGGATGGGCTGGTAATTGACTCAAGGGTGCAGGCATTAAGACTGCCCCTGGGTTATTCCATGGCATTTGGGCCATCGTTGAACTACTAACAGAGAAAAGTGCAGAAGATGATATCTGCGATTGGGAAGATGAGGATATTAAGATTATAGATGATTGAGGAGGAGATGTGGAAGTTCCAGTAGATTGACAGACAATAGTCTGAAGTGGAGGGGTGGATGGTTGACTTCGCGGTGAAGAGGTTAAGATAGATGATGATGATAAAAGAGTCTCACTATCAAACCCTTTAGGTGATTTCCTTGCTCTCTTCCTTGTAGGTAGAGGTAACTCAGTTGGTTGAATGCCAAGCTTTTCGCTCTGTAATCTAGTAAGAGGATGAGCAGGATTATATTGCGAAGTCACACTGCCTTGAGATTTATCAGACCTTTGAGGTGATATTGAAAATCTCTGAAGTTTATGAATCAAAGATTCAACTTTAGGAGGTTCAATAGAAGATTCTTCTGAAAAGTAAGGATTTTAGCAGTGGTTGTTGTTCTTTCGACTTTTGGTTCTAAATTTAAAAATTCTGAATGCGATGGAGAAGTCGGAGGAGATAGTGAGGGAAATTTACTCTCAGAATGGTATTTATATTTTGACTTACTTGCCATTCATAGTTCGTTTACCTCCTTCTAGCGCCAAATATGTTGAAGCCCCGAAAATTGGGTCTACAACAAGGGGGATACCCACCCGGTCTGGACCTTGGTTAGCAGCTCATTTTCCGTTTGGTATAGTGGGTCCAACTGGGGATAATGGGACCAGTTTCCCAATATGTGTGTGTGTGTTGAGAATTGATATTTCCTTTCTAAAAGTTCCTAAGTGAAATTCTTTTATTCTATTTCTAATCTAATAACATACAAATTGTATTCTAATTCAAACAGAAATATCGAATTCTAAAATAACCCGGGATGTAATCTTTCTGTTTATGCGATCTAAAATGATTTCAAATAAAAATTGGTAATAAAGATCATTCAAATGTTATAATAAAAGAATTCAATAAAGATAAACCACTTCATATAAAAAGTTAGATGAAACAGTTGTGAAAAACATATCGCATAATAAACTATTCATACATTAAGCATAAATAAATAGCTATCACCGTAAAAAAGTGCCAAATGATAACTCAAGCATTCAAGCATTAAAATATAAATAACTGAACATTAATATCACTTTAACACAAAAGCAGAAATAGTTAAGAGATAAAAGTACCATTTATAACTAGTTATACTCATGAGCTTCAAGCAATAATGACTTATCTCTTCTTAATCCAACATCCACTAAGAGTACAGAAGTGCAACATCAGTAGTAGATATTAAACGTAGATATCAATAAATCCTATTCCATTCATTCATCAAAACCTCCTCGGAGGGTGCAAAAGTGCATGTTCTGAGGACAAGTTTTTGACAAATTTCAGGACCCTTCTCTAAATGCATGAGAAGGGTTTTAATATTACTAACTAAATCTAAAAATAAGTTATTACAAAAATATAGGATACGGTTTAAATGACCATCCTCTTTTTAGGCAAAAATAAAGAAAAACTAATACTACATATAAAATTAAAATTTAACAACTAACTAATTGTGAATCTGTTCTTTGGAATTGCAAGCGTTCAACATTGATCTTAGAAGAATAGGCTGGCCAACTTCAAACTTTAACTATCCACTGAAAACGGAATCGGAAAGAGCTGGCGCTATCTTCTCGGCAGAATTGATGATGCACTTGAGATTCATACACTGGCTATGTGGTTTTACCAGATATGTCCAGTAAGAATCCCAATTTAACTTTGTTAATCCTTTAATCAATTATGTGCTTTTGGTAGGTATCCTGGAGTAGTTTCAAAGATCAGATTTTCCTTGTGTAAATTTTCATTTATACAATCAATAATATTGTTGGTTGCCGTGGCTGCTCCTTCTGCCGCTTTCTCTGCTTTCTTGATCTGTGCATCCCAATTATTAAAAAGAATTTCTTTGTGATTTTCATTGATTATAGGTGCACCTGCTCTTTTCCCTTCCTATGTTTCTTGCCAAGCCAAATAGTCATTAACTCTTTTTTCAGTTAAATCGTAATCATGTCGTAAATCTACGACATGATTAGTGATTTTATCACTTTCTTCACAATAAGAGTTCCATTCTGATATTCTTTGGCATAATATTTCTTGTTGTTGTAGTAGTTGGTCATTTAAGGAAATAGACTCTGTGATAAATTCTATGAGCTTGGGATCATATTTGTGCATTTCTTTCATAATTTGTAGTTGTTTCTCTTTTTCGGCCAAACTGTTCTGATATCCAATCTGCATTTGTTTAAAATCTTGTTGTAATTTTTCAAGTTGTTTCTGAGCTTCACTGTTAGCATTGGCTTCTTGCAGCTGTTGTTGCAAGACCTGTACCTGATCTTCTTTCTCATTCAATAATTGTCGTACCTCAGATGCTTTGTCAATGGCTGCAGAGGCATAAGCTCCTGTGATCTGAGATAATTTAGTGAGATTTTCTATTGGATCAGTATTAGGATCTTTCCATAGAACATCTAGGTGTTCTGCATCGTGAGAAAGCACATTTTCTAATTTCCTTTTCTTCCTTTGTCTTCTTACCACTGCCTTGTGTTGTGGACTGTAGAATACATCAAGAGGAGGAATTTCCTCTATCTTGAGCATGAGTTCAGAGGATGGGGTTATAGGAATATGTTTTGTCTCTGCGACATTGGTAGTTACTCCTGTGACTATATTTATTGTTGTCTGTACATTGCTCACAGGTGTCTGTGTATTTTGTGCTTCAATATTAATCAAATCATTCAATGTTTCCCATTCCTTATCCAATTCAGTTCTGACTGATAATTGTTGTACAATGAGAGGGGGAATATTTAACTGTGGAGAGGTTGAAATCTGTTGTTGTGAGAGTTCTTTAGACTGGGCAGTATCTTTTACTGACCCTTCACTCTTAGAGTGTTCAGAGGTTTCTCTTCCGGACTTTGACTTAGACCTGTTTGTACCTGAACTTCTACTGAGACTGACACTAGGAGTTGGTTCCCTTACGAGTTCCAAGCGCATAGTAGTTAACCTTCTTTCTCTATATATTTTGAATTCTTGAAACTTTGCTGAAGGAAAACGTATTTGAGCCGAATGTAGAATTTCTTTAAGTGTGCCTTTTTCTTGGAACATGTCATCAAACAAATCTTCTTCTTTATAAAACACTCTTATCTTGACTGCAGTAGTGAAATTTTTAACAATATCATGTGGGTCGAATGGTCTTCTTGGAAATTTGAACAAATGTAAACATGTAATATTGTTTACTTCTTTAAATGCATGACCAACATCAAATAATGAAAAGGCCCCACAGGCCACAGGAAATTGAGGCCAGATAGCCTTCTTCTTGTCCTTCAACTCTTTATTCAAACCTCCTTCTCTGCAGGTTTGATAAGCAATTTTTCGGGCGATGAGTTTATCAAGAACATACAATGGTAAAACATGAGGGGAAGCAAAACTTCCAAAAACCATAACATATGTAAATAATTCTTCTCCAAACCATCTCGCAACAGGTAGGATGTCTACCTCTGCTTCAGGAGAAAACCTTGGAGCATCCTTATCATACAATATTCTGTACAGGGGCAACATGATGCCATGGCAAATCTTGTAAAAATATGGAATGAACTCTGAATCCCACAACTCTTTGTGATAAACATGAATGGGTAGGGGATTTTGAGTTTTCCATTTCCAACCCATTAACAGAAACTTAGAAACATAACAGATTGAATCCATTACATAAGCAGATAAATAAAAAGGAGGATAAATCCTCTGAGAAACAATTCTCTTAGACCGATAATTCAAAATAGTCGTGGCTAAGTTGTCAAATAATATCTTAGCCCAATCCATAATAGTAGCATTAACAACAGCATTCAATAACGGTAGCCATTCAGGTGAAAATTTATTAATGTCAGGCTTTCCAAAAAGCCTACAGAGCATAGCAGCAGCAAAGCAATATGGAGAAGTGAGAGAACCAGTACTATACATGCCGTGTTTATCTTTCTTCAGTGGTTCATCTCTCCTGGACCAGTCCTTGGTGCATTCTGCCAGGTTTTCATTTTCTTTGGCAAACTTCTCCATGAACTGTTTGTTATAAGTTGCTTGTGGCTCCGGCAAATGATACATGAGCCTCAAATCTTGTGGAGTGAATGAGCCAATGAGCTCTTGACCTTGAGTCTTAAACTGTTTGTTTGTAATATCAGTGTTATCCAGCACCCATTTAATCATGTCTGTGTATGGAAGAATTCTAGGTCTCGCTGCTACTCGGTGCAAGAATGAACAAGCTAACTCTGTAATGGATGCATCAGAAGACCCATGTGAGCCTGCAGTAGCTGTAACTTCCATTACTCTGGGGTTCTCTTCTTCAAGTAGATTATACATGCCCTCCCAAGTAGTGATACTGGCGTCTTTGTTACAGGTGGTGTCTGTGTATAAGGACGTCATCTCTTTATCTTCATAACTTGGAGCCTTGTCTTTCTTTCCCATTTTACTCTGAATACTGATTTGTATAGCTCTCAGTTCTTCGCTCCTGCAGTTTACGAATTAAGTGAGAATAATGACATGAAAAAGGTGACGGGAAGGTTTTAAATGCTGAAGACGTATAAAATATACCACCTTACGTGAAATAACCCCTTTGATCAAAACGAAACCATTTTTCATTAATGAATGACAACCAATTCATTAATTTAACATTAAAGCACATAACGGGTCTCCATTTGTGGAGAAATATTTTTCATAGAATGAGCCCTAAGGATCTGCGATAATGCAATCTGTGATTTGCTTCGAAATATCGCAAAATCGCAATATCGCAGATCGCAATCTCGTGAAATTGTAATAGCGTAATATTGTAACATCGCGAAATCACTATATCGCAACATCAGAAAATCGCAAGACATAACATATGACAAACATACGTTAACATATTTTCTGCGACATGCGATTTGAGATATATGTTATCGCACATCGGCGGTTTGAGGTTTTTTCAACATAAGATATGACATTCTAAGCATGCAATGCGATGAATGTTCTTATAGTGCATACTTTTGCATCGCGATCTCGCAATTTTTAGTGTTCCGCTCATAAAAAGACGTTTATTACCCTTTTTTGCGACACGATATTCCTTAAAGAGTGATTTTATTCTATAATATCATAAAACTTAAGTTTTTAGATTTTTCAAGGAATATTTTCCTAAGTTTATGATAGTAAGTTTTATTGAAGAAAGGAAAAACAAGTTCTAAAAAGAAAACATTTTTTAAATTTTTTGAATAAGGGTCCCCATTTATTTAGCATTATTGATAATACTAAATAAAAAGGGGGGGGTTGTTGCTGGCCACAACAGATGGAAAAAAACCTCTCTCACTTTTGTCAAATTCATCTCTATTTGATTAGAAACACAATTCGAAGAAAAACCGGCCCTATGTGTGGCAAATGATTTGTCCATTTGAATGACTTCTTGAAAAATGGTGGAGACATGATTTTTATGAGCTGAAATGATCTAATACCTGCAGATATGACCTCCCTTATGCCTCCTTTGCTCACATATCTCTAATTCAATAGAAAACCATAGCTTAGTGGGAGAGGAAATTAGGGTTTGGTGTACGCAAAACAGGGGATTTAGGACTACCTTGTAGAGAGAGGGAAAAGTGGAATTTCAAGGATTGGGTGAGGGTAATGGGTCCAAAAAGGAAAAACATAGGCCTAGTCTAGAAAAGTATCAAATTGTAGCAATGGGCTAGGGCTTGTGAAAAAAATGATTATTTCCAGGGATAAGAGTGATGGGAAGTGTTTAGGAAGGTATATTAAGGATAGGGGAAGGTGTAAGAGCATCAGGATACAAATTTGTTGATGATTTAACCATGGAAGTCATGAAACCAATAAAAATGACCTAAAAACCCTAGGAGATGGAAATGATCTTTCTAAGCACAACTAAGAGACAAATATGGTAAACACAAAACCACTTACTTGGAAACGATAGTTGGGAACCTGAAATTTTTGAAGACCTTTGAATATTAATACTCCTTCAAAAGATGACTTTGATAGTGAAATTACCAATTTTCATGATTTTGACCCTATGACCCAATGATGACACAACATGGAAGAATGAGTTGAATGATGACCATGATGACTATGGGACTCTTTCAACAATGAATGACCTGACCATGATGATGTTCATTGACCATGGAAGTGAAAGGAGTAGTAATGATCTCAATATCCTAATCAGTGACCAAATTTTTGCATGACCTAGTGGAATGATAAAAAAATTATGAATGAAACCCTAATATGAATATAAAAAGAGTGATTTTTATCACTACTGGAAAAATGCAAATTCTGACACTAACAGCGACCTTATTGGGGATAGCAGCCCCTTGGAGGTGTCATGAACACCATAGATCAAGTGCCTAACCATTGGGCCAATACAGTAAAAATAAAATCAAAATAAAATGCATGACTAAATACTGACAACTCAATGACACAAACTGACCTTGAAACTAAGTGAAATTGACTGAACAATGACTCAAAACTTAACTTACTTTTCTAAAAACTGAACTTGGAAATGGTAGAAACTCAATGAAGCTCCATGGATTTCACTTTGGGCTTCGAACCCTAGTGATTTTCTACTTCACACTTACAGTAAATTGATTTAAACTACTGAAAGATGCTTACTCTCATGAGCTTATTAATCACACCCTTTCCTATTCTAACTGCTGGAAATGACTACTAACTCAGGTAAAGGAAAAATGTCAATGAAGCCAATCAAACAGTTGGATACCTGATTGTCTTCTACATACACAATCTACAAAAAGCTGAATATTGGAAACTCAACATACAACTACAGCTGAAAACCATGATCCAAAACAAGAGAACCAACCTGATCTAATAACTGCAGCAAACTAGCAAAAGGATCTTGAAAAACATGTGTGAAGAACAGATCTTGATGATCAGTAAGAAGATCAGGACAACTTTCAATTTGAATTGTTTTCTCTTTATGAGCCAGAGGAAACACATTATTTGATCCTCGAATGTTTTCCCTTTTTTAACCATTGTTGGTTGTTCTTGTTCACTGTTCTCCAAATCAAAATCATTTTCATATGACATGGCAACCAGATCGTCATTTTTCTTATCGCACTCATTAGTCATAGGAGGGAAAACTTCAAATTGTTCTTGAAACTCAAAACTTACATTCCTATCATTTACTACAGATTCATCCAAAGAATATTTTTCACTTACTTGAACAAAGATCTCATCTTGTTTTTCAGAAAAGGATTGGATTACCTCCTCCTGAAGACTTTGTTCTGATGGGAAGAGAACACTTAGGCCAATAAAAAAAAATTCTTCATGTGAGGTGATCTCAACAATAGAACTCTCCTTCATGGGATCTAGAACAACATACTCTTCATCATCACAATCTGAATCTAGATCTGGATCATCCATCTTGACTTTACCGCAATCTGAAATTGGAACTTGATTTTCCTACATACCATCTTCGGCTACAAGCAGATCTGAAACAAGACCTT
Organism: Pinus albicaulis; assembly: GCA_034641835.2. NCBI lineage: Eukaryota > Viridiplantae > Streptophyta > Pinopsida > Pinales > Pinaceae > Pinus > Pinus albicaulis. The sequence goes on along the minus strand of CM076574.1, from coordinate 716,949,755 downwards.
GTCTTCCATCAATTTCAACTGTACAAATACCTTCAGCCTACTGCAAAACTTTCCTGAGCATCTTGATAAGTATCCTCTAAGCTTTTTTTATGCTGTTAAAATGGATTTTCATACAGGGTTTCCATTATCTCATCGTCCATGAATTCATCATCTCCATAAACTTTCTCAATATTTTCAATAAAACAATCAACATGTTTACAGCAGTTCTAAAATAATATTAAGGATGGAAAATATTCTTTATACCTTTCAAATAACATGGTATGAAAATCCTTTAAATAGTAAATACAAGTAGGTGGAAAACTTTCATACCAAGTGTTATCACCAAATTGAGTCCTATTGGGCTACTTCAATGGTTAACTTGGAGTAACTATTTTAAACCACTTGTAACTGGAAATTATCCTTCCCAGCCTGAGAGGGCTCTCTCAAAATGATAAAGGATATTCAATGAACAACTTGAAAGCATATGGCTAACTCGGAATTGGATTGAATGTGTTTTTGTGTAGGTGAAAGGTGTGTTAGTTTTACTACCATTAGGCTTATGGAGTCGATATGAAAACTAGGTCACTAGTCAACTTATCTCATGGAAGCTGCGGAAACTGTATTCTTATTAAACCATCCATGAAGGATATAACATCAAGATATATGCATACATGAAGTTGGAGCATGTCACCATGAATTCCAAGTGAGTATACATAAGCAAACTAATAAAACATGACAAAACAGGAGACTAGGTGTATAAATGGAAGTTGGAGCATGTGATCATGAATTCCAAGTGATTATACAACTAGAACACTGGAGATAAATTAAAGGACTAATAGAAAAAAATTACATAAGAATACATAAAATAATCTCAGGTCTGAAATAAGCATGCTACAACTGTATATTTCTGATATCAAACTGTTACAATAGTGGTAGTGTCAAGTAACCATCTCCTAACCCTTTCTAACTCTAAAACTCAATCCTTTATAGAATGAGGACTCATACAAATGATATGCCACCTTCCTATCTTCGAATTCCCATCTCAGAGACCTATTTCAAACATGATTCTATCACTTGGAGACTTCCTAGGGATATTTTTGTTTCACAGAGTTTGAATACAAAAAGGACTCTTCTTTCATTAATAGTTCAACAAATCAATTTAATAACCCTTATAAACTACAACCAAATAATTTTCTAAGTGTACCAGAGTGCTGATGTGTCATTATGCCACGTGGATGTTGAGCTTGACCTCCTCCAAGTTGAATTTTTACAAATTTTTCACAAATCTTTTTAGTGAAAATTCTAAAAAAATAGGCTTCAAAGATGAGTGTATAATTTCCAAACCCTGATAGATTTGCAAAAAATTAGAGAGGTTTTTAATATGGACCTGTTCTGAAGAAACAACTCTTTTATATTTCCAAAATACTTTTTTCATTTGCTTAGAAACCTTAGAAAACAATTCTCTATGAAAACAGGGCAGTTTCGTAGCGTGCAAATATGAGTGTATAATTTCCAAACCCCGATGGCTTTGTAGAAACTGAGAGATTTTTTTTTAGAGGGGCCTGTGCTAAAGAAAAACCTCTTTCATATTTCCAAAATACTTTTTCATTTTCTCATAAACCTTAAAAAAAAATTCGTTATGAAAACATGGCAGTTTCGTAGCGTACAAAAATGACCTTTTCCATCAGAATTTTACTTATTTTCTCTTGCATGGTCTTCATCATGTTCTGACACATCTTCCCTATCAATTCCTCCCCTTGGAAACTACCAAAAGTGTTTTTTCAAACAAAAATAAAGCTACAGGTGGTTTTGTAGCGTTTTCAAGGCTTGAAGCCTAGGAAACGCTACGAAACTGTCATAAACAGTGTAAATTCCAGATTTTTGCCTTGTTTCAAAAATGTACCTTCCAGCTGCATAAAATTGGTTTTCAACATGCCTTTAACTTCTTAAAACATAAACAAACTCAATTTAAGAGCCTTGAGGTGTTTCCTCTTCAGAAAAACATTCTTTTCTCCTTTAGCAAGTTTATTCATCATTAAAATGATTGTTTTTTCTGAAAACATAGGGTTCAGAGATGAGCTATTTTCTCCCTGTACTTGATAGATATTTCAAAACTGAAGGAGGTTTTTGTAGGTTAGTATGTCTTGAATAAAAATGTCTCTTGGGATTTTGAAAAACATCTCCAGCTGTCCAGAATATGCATTATAAAAACATGTATAAAACAGTAAAATTATGCATTCTGAAAACAGAAAACCCTCTTTTCGGAGTTGTAAGCTTGGGAAATGAAATATGTCAGCAAATGATGACTGATGGAACATGATGTGACCTATATGGAGGTTTTTTTGAGATGAAATTAGGATGGTCTTGAAACTTATGATAGGTTAAATATGAAAAAATTAAATTTCCTATGCCAACTTGAAAAAAATTTAAGGAGTCCTTACCCTTTTGAGGAGTGAACTATATGACCATGTCAAGTAATGACTCACAAAATTATGAGTGATAAAAGTGGCTCCACTTGGGATGTTGTGCCCCTGTGGTACACCAAATAACTTTTAGTTCCAGTGCCATCCATCTTCTTGGAAATAAAAACTCTAAAATTTATGAAAACTTCGCCAAGCTCTTATGGCCTTCTCCTCGGGCTCAAGCTTGATGATTACTGCTGAAAAACCAACTTTGTACCTACTGAAAATATGCTCAATCAACTTTGAGCTTATTCACACACTCCTACCTACCCTAATACCTGAAATCTCCATTTTTAATTCAACCAACAAGAAACTTCCAATGAATTCAGTCATTGATCTGATCTGACATTTGAACCTCTTGACTGCACTTGAACCAAAAGTAAGCATGACACTGAAATGGCCAAGGCAACATAAAATGTATCTGATCCTCATAATGAAAATATAATTGGAAATCTGGACTGTAGAACTCTTCCATGTAGTCAACTATAGGATCATAAAAGACATAATCCGTTTGATGATTCTCAAGACATTTTGCAGATTTGGACAACTCATATATGCTTTTCTCAGCAACGCAAGATTTCAGTTGTGTGCTATCAAACTAATTTTCAAAAACATGGTATTCTTCCTCAATCTCAAAAGAGAAAGGTAGCAACACCCTCTCTTTGTGTTATGGCATTAAAAACTGTTGAAAAGATTGATCTTGATTCTGAAGACTATAAGATTGAATTTGATCTTCTAAAATTTCAATGTCTTTTTCAATGTTCTTAGCAACTTCATCCACAAATTGAATCTTATTTTCTAACTTGCGCTCAAATGACTTCGTATTAGAAGACAAGGATAAAGAAAAAATTTCATCCACTTCCTCATTAGTGTGATTATTATTTGATGTAGGCTAATGCAAGGAATGAAATGAAGAATAAACTTCTTCCTTTACCTGAGGATTATAGCAATTATCTTCCAATATTTCCTCTTCTTGTTTAAGATGATTCTCATACTTCTGATGATCAAAATACTGACAAGTCTGCTGCAAATTTTCATCAAACTAAGAGGATGTAACATGATTTTCATAAATAAACTCTTGTTGGGTTTCATTTTCATCTAAGACAAAGGCTATCCTTTCTTATTGGTGATGAAAGGGATTTTTATGAAGGGCCTCTAAAATTTCCTCATCCATGAACTCATCATCTTCATAACAATTCTCCAAATATTCAATAAAACTCACACAATATTTACAACAATATTTGACCAACAATAAGGAGGGATGACACTCTTCATACATCTCATAAAATGCAACATGGAAATCAGCAAGAGAATATAATGAACCATTTGGCAGGCTTTCATACCAAGAGCATGCTTTTCCCTCTAAAGTGACCATAAACATCTTCATGAGACAATCCTCAGGGAACTAAACCTTAAGTCTGTGTACATGCATATGGAATCTAACCAAATGAAGAGCAGAATTGTCTTTCTTTTCATCTTTAAATATGGGAATATCAGTTAACCATTCGACCTTTGGCATAGAATTTGGAAAACCAGGGATATGAGACCGATTTATAGGGGCATACCGGCATTTATTCTTGCAATGGAACTCATCTTGAAACTTCATCAAGCTACTGATCCTCAAGCAATGGAGTCACCTTCCAATTGATTATTTTATGTGTAGAGTCACCAGAGTAGAAATACAACCAATATGTGCCTAAGTATATGCTTCTCTCAGAACTTAGAACTGAAACTTTTTCGTTCTTCTCAGGGAAAATTTACACCTTCGGTCCCTGGCAACGGTGCCAAAAAGTTATCACCAAATTGATTCTTGTTGAGCTGCTTCAATGGTCAACTTGGAGTAACTATTTCAAACCAATTGTAACTGGAAATTAACCTTTCCAGCCTAAGAGGGCTCTCTCAAAAGGATAAAGTATATTCAATGAACAACTTGAAAGCAGATGGCTAACTCGAAATTGGATTGAATGTGTTTTTGTGTAGGTGAAATATGTGTTAGGTTTACTACCATTGGGATTATGGAGTCAATATGAAAACTAGGTCACAAGTAAACTTATCTAATGGAATTTTAGGCAACCGTATTCTTATTAAACCATACATAAGGATATAACAGCAAGCTATATGCATACAGGAAGTTGGAGCATGTCACCATGAATTCCAAGTGATTATACATAAGCAAACTAATAAAACATGACAAAACAACAGACTAGGTGTATAAATGGAAATTGGAGCATGTGATCATGAATTCCAAGTGATTATATGACTAGAACATTGGAGATAAAGTAAAGGACTAATAGAACAAACTTACATAAGAATACATAAAATAATCTCAGGTCTGAAATAAGCATGCTGCAACTGTATATTTATGATATCAAACTGTTACAATAGTGGTAGTGTCAAGTAACCATCTCCCAACCATTTATAACTCTAAAACTCAGTCCTTTATAGAATTAGGACTCTTACAAATGATATTCCACCTTCCTAGCTTCAAATTCCCATCTCAAAGACCTATTTCAAACATGATTCTATCACTTGGAGACTTCCTAGGGATATTTCTGTTTTGCAGAGTTTGAATACAAAAAGGACTCTTCTTTCATTAATAGTTTAAAAAATCAATTTAATAACCCTTATCAACTACAACCAACTAATTTTTTGAGTGTACTAGAGTGTTTATGTGTCATTATGCAACGTGGATGTTGAGATGGACCTCCTCCAAGTATAATTTTTACAATTTTTTCACAAATCTGGTTAGTGAAAATTCTAAAAAAATAGGCTTCAAAGTTGAGTGTATAATTTCCAAACCCTGATAGCTTTGCAAAAACTGAGAGAGGTTTTTGTAAATGGAACTGTGCTGAATAAAAACCTCTTTCATATTTCCAAAATACTTTTTTCATTTTCTTAGAAACCTTTAAAAAAAAATCGCTACAAAAGCAGGGCAGTTTCATAGCGTGCAAAGATGAATGTATAATTTCCAAACCCTTATGGTTTTGTAGAAACTGAGAGAGATTTTTTGTATAGGGGCCTGTGCTAAATAAAAAAATATTTCATATTTCCAAAATAATTTTTCATTTGCTCAGAAACCTTAAAAAACAATTCGCTATGAAAACATGGCAATTTCGTAGTGTACTTTCGTAGCATACAAAAATGACCTTTGCCATCAGAATTTCTACTTCTTTTCTCTTGCATGGTATTCATCATGTTCTGACACATATTCCCTATCATTTTTTCCCCTTAAAAACTACCAAAATTGGTTTTTTAAACAAAAATAAAGCTAGAGGGGTTTCGTAGCGTTTTCCTGGCTTCAAGCCTAGGAAACACTACGAAACTGTCATAAACAGTGTAAATTCCAGATTTTTGCCTTGTTTCAAAAATGTACCTTCCAGCTACATAAAATTGGTTTTCAACATGCCTTTAAATTCTTAAAACATAAACAAACTCAATTTAAGAGCCTTGAGGTGTTTCGTCTTCAAAAAACGTCCTTTTCGCCTTTAGCAAGTTTATTCATCATTAAAATGACTCTGTTTTTTCTGAAAACATAGGGTTCAGATATGAGCTTGTTTCTCCCTATCCTTGATAGATATTGAAAAACTTAAGGAGGTTTTTGTAAACCAGTATGTATTGAAGAAAAACCTCTCTTGGTGTTTTTAAACACATCTCCAGCTGTCCAAAATCTGCATTCTAAAAACATGTATAAATAGGAAAATTCTGCATTCTGAAAACAGAAAACCCTCTTTTCGGAGTTGTAAGCTTGGGAATGAAATATGTTAGAAAATGATGACTGGTGGAACATTATGTGACCAATATGGAGGTGGTTTTGAGATGAAATGAGGGTGGTATTGAAACTTAAGATAGGCTAAATATGAAAAAATGAAATTTTCTATGCAAACTTGAAAAAGTTTTAAGGAGTCCTTACCCTTTTGAGGAGTGAACTGTATGACCATTTCAAGTAATGACTCACAAAATTATGAGTGATAGCACCATTATCAGACTTCACCTTCAAAATTGGCCATGAATATCTTCATCAAGCAGTCTTCAGGAAAATCAATCTTTAATCTACGCACATGCATGTGAAATCTCACCAGATGAAGAGCAGCATCATTACCTTTCACATTTTTGAACTTCGGAAGATATGTCATCCAATAAACCTGAGGCATATCATTCGGAAAACTTGGTATGTGATCTTTGCTCATGGGAGCATACCTTTGAGCAATTGAATCCATTTTAACAACAATGAAGTCACCAAGAAGTTCCTTAGACTATCGGTTCTTGAAGAGTGGAGTCCCCATAAGAATTATGAACCTTGGGATTCTTGAGGATTCTTCAACACTAGAGTTGCTAGGTGAATGATGCACAACCTTCTTGTGCCTAATCGTTGTTCACCATCAACAATTAGATCTAATATTTTTCGTTCTTTCCCGGGGAAGATTTTATCTTTCGTCCCCGGCAATGACACCAAAATGTTATCACGCCGCCAGATTCGCAAGGTTGAAGAAGGAATCCCAACATAGGTAACCACAAACCAAGATTTTGACTTGGTAGCTAGCCCTACCAAGTTGGAGAGGGATATCTCTAAAAGGTCACAACCAGGAGGGCTGGAAGAATTAGGGATTTTAGGCTAGATATTGTGTGCAGGGGTTGTTTTGATTTGATTTCGTTGGGTTTCATTGGATGAATATATTAGGTCAAGGAAGCTAGGTCAGGGAAAATGAGATAGGGTTGCAGGGATCAATGGGGAAAGGTATGAATAAGCCTTATCACTTAAAGATGATAGTGATGGGATGTTTTTAGGACTGATTAGAATCTAGGAAGAGCATAAGAGATGTATTCTTCCTAAACAATGGAAAATGGAAAAACTATGATCATTTCCCCAAAACAAAGCATGAGAAAGAATGTGTTATAAATATCAAACATGAAAGAGATCATACCATAGATATGAAGTTAACATGAATACAATACATTATAACATATGAAACTAAAGAAAAAACAATGATAAACAGCATACCACAAGTATCCCAAAAAATAGCTGCAATGCCTATTTATTAGTTGGCCAAACTGAGTACAATAGTTCCTCAAGCAAACATCCATATTGATTCCAACCTTTGAAAATGAGTCAAAAATTACATTATATATGCCTCAAACAACCTCTCCCAACCCCAGGGGTCGAATCCTTAAGTTGAGGAGTTTATCCACAATAATCTAAACTGATACCTATAGTGTAGGGAGGTCCAAGTGACTCCTTCCTAAATTCAGTCAAAATGATTCATTTGACTTAAGGATAAATTTTACCTAATGATTCTACCCCTAGGTAACTTTTCCATAGAATAATTACATTTACCATCATCAATTACATAGGTATAAACATGAATTTATGAAGTAAAGTCAAAATTTTAGTGAAAAACCAAAAATATTAGCAAATGTATCATTTACACACTCATTGTTTCATTTGTGCCCTCCATCTTGCAGCATGATTTTGAGTGCCTTCTCGGTGTCCAAATTGGACCTAGGATAGCTAGTTGGAAATAACTTTAAGTCTAGTCTCTATATATGCCTTCAGTTTCAAAAATTAAGCTCATTTTCCCCCTCAAAACTTCAATCTCCCAAGACTGCTCATTTGTGCAATGCCTAGGTCAAAACAGGGGCATAAATGTGATTTTTAGGTAGTTTTTTTACCTTTTCACCTCTCAAATCTGCAAATCAAGGCTTGAAACATGGTTTTATGGAATTAATTTGTCTTTATGAATCCAATGGTAGTCTTAGTTCCCTCAAAAAGTGCCTCAAAAATTTGCATAGTACCTAAGGCGTTGCGCAAATGACAGTCAAACTGTGTAAAAATTATGAATTTTTTGGACAAATTCGCCTCCAAGATGGAATGATATCTCACTAACAATGAGGTTTTTTGAAACATTTAGAGAGGTTTTTTTTATTTGGAATTTTGTGAACAAATAACTCCTCCAGTTTCTCAAAATTGATTTTTATTTGGCCACAATATTCTATGCAAAACGGTGTCTCAAACAGAATTTTGCACAGGTAGAAAAATAGGCTATGAAGATGTGAACGGATCTCTCATTCTATAATACATGTGTAAAAAGTGAGATAGGTTTTTGTAATTTGATATCTTAGGAAAAAACACCTCCTCCAATTTCTAAAAATTCATTTTTATTTTCCATAATATGCTCTACAAAATGGTGACCAAACAGGACATTTCTGGAAAATGTGCATTCGAAGAGTTTTCCAAATTTTCCCAATTTTTCTTCAAATTTCCTCAAAATTGCTTCAAAATTACTTCATGGAGACCTGATATGGTATTATATGCTATCATGGATGCATAACTGAGCAAATACAACTTACCCTTATCTTTCTACTTGATTAGGGTTTGTAGTTCTAGACCAATTCACAGAAATCAAAGCAGCCCACATGTTTGAAACATGTCACTTCCATAGGAGATGCAAAAAGTTCTCTAGTATTTGTAGGTTCAAGTCTGATGATTATACCCCCCTCCATGTGGCCTCCTCACCTCTGATACCTCTCCCTCACTGAATGATGTGTTTTCTTCCTTTTCTGCCATGGTGTTTTTATCAAAACCCTAGGGAAGTGGATGGTGTGAAATATGTTTTTAGGAATGGGGAATGGTAAAGGTAAAATGAAGGACATGGTGTTAGGGATGTATGAAATGGGGGAGGATATAGGGATTATTAATTTAATGATATTTAGGATGGGGATTTGGGGATTGGGAGCCTAGGTAAATGTAGCACCTAGGACTCGGTTTTGGGAGAAAGGTTTGGGGAAAGGGAATTTTGTAAGATAGGGGTTTTGGGAATGAGTTTTTGTAATTGTAGGAAGGATGAAGGGATAAGACAGTGAAATTTTTTATTTTTCACAAATTCAATATGGATACTCTGGTTTTAAACAAATTCAAACACCAAATTTTAACCTAACTTCACAACACTCAACACATAGGATTGATGAAGATGGTATTCAAGAGCATTAGCTTCTTACTCATTTGTTGGAGGTTGATGAGTGGCTTGATGAAGCTTTTGATATCATATTTTTTACACTTAAATTCATTTCTAGAGCTTCCTGGTCATTTGTGCCCTTTTTTAAGCATTTACACCCTCAACTGTGTATTTGCGCCCTCAACAGAGCATTTGCGCCCTCAACAAAGCATTTGCACAGCTTTGTTTTGCAAACCACGTTTGGAGGCCTTCCCAATGTCCAAATTGGGCCCAAGATAGCTCTTTGGAAATATTATCCTTTATCATTTCCAAATATGCCTTTATTGTTCAGAATGGACTTGATTTGACCTATCAAAAATTGATTCTACCAAGACTGGTCAAAAAGTGCAGAATGAGGGCGCAAAAATGCTGTGTTGTTGCAGGCAACTTTTGGAGGCCTTCCGCGACTACAAATTGAGATCATGATAGCTCATTGGAAATATATATATGTATAGTTATCATTTGAATCATAAATCAAGTCATTTGGACACTCCATCTATGATAAAAAATTATTTTTCCAAGGTCACCCCAGAAGTGCAGCAAACATTTTATAGCAATTTTATTTTATAAATTTATCCCAAATCATGATACCTGTGTAAAAACAGAAAGAGGTTTTTCTTCCTTGGCATAGGTTGGAAAAAAACCTCTCTCAATTTTGTCAAATTCATCTCTATTTGATAAGAAACATAGTTTTAATAAAAACAGGCCCTATGTGTGGCAAATGATTTGTCCATTGGAATGACTTCTTAAAAAATGGCGGGGACATGATGTTTATGAGATGAAATTATCTCATACTTTCTGATATGAAATCCCTTATGCCTCCTCTACTCAGATATCTCTGATTCCATAGGAAACCCTAGCTCATTTGGAGAGTAAATTAGGGTTTGGTGTAGGCAAAACAGGGGATTTAGGACTACCTTTAGTAGAGGGAGGGGAAAGTGGAATTTCAAGGATTGAGTGAGGGGAAGGGGTCCAAAAGGGAAAAACACAAGCCTAATCTAGAAAATCATCAAATTGTAGCAATAGGATAGGGCTTGTGAAAAAATGATGATTTTTAGGGATATGAGTGATGGGAAGTGTTTAGGAAGATATATTACAGATAATGGAAGGTGTAAGAGCATCAGGATACAAGTCTTGTTGAAGATTTAACCATGGAAATTATGAAACCAATAAAAATTCCCTCAAATTCCTAGGAGAAGGAAATGATATTTCGAGGCACTACTAAGAGACAAATATGGTAAACACAAAACCACTTACTTGGAAATGATAGTTTGGAACCTGAAATTTTTGAAGACCTTTAACTATTACTACTCCTTCAAAAGATGAATTTGATGGTGAAATGACCAATTTTCATGATTTTGACCCTATGACCTCATGATGACACAACATGGAAGAATGAGTTGACTGATTACCATGATGACTATGGGACTCTTTCAACAATTAATGACCTAACCATGATGATGTTCATTGACCATGGAAGTGAAAGGAGTAGTAATGATCTCAATATCCTAATTAGTGACCAAATTTTTTCATGACCTAGTGGAATGATAAAAAAATTATGAATGAAACCCTAATATGAATATAAAAAGAGTGGTTTTGATCACTGATGGCAGAATGAAAATTCTGACACTAACACCTTTTATGACAAGTCAACAACATCGATGTACATCATCACATTTTCCAACACCAAATGAAGCTACCAACACCATCGAGACACCGAGGCCCGAAGACGTAGTCCACACTAGACGAACTTCGTTATTAAATGGCTTGCATTTTTGTTGTGTGATTGTTGACATGTTTTCCTCTTGATTATATCTTTGTGTGGGTTCATTAATGTTTTGATAAAATGCAATTCTAACACATCAGACGAAGTAAAAGGTCTTGTTTAAAAGGGTATCATAAATTTACCCGGATCAAGTGGTATCAGAGCAGTCTCCTTGCTGATGTGAACAGCAAGCGTGAACCATTGAACGTGCAGCAATGGAGGATGTCAAAGACATGTATGAGACCATGCTCAGGGTGTCCGAGAAAGCGAACATGTTTTATGAAGCTTATTATAAAAAAGCAACAGATAACGTTGAGTTGAAATAGCTTCTACAAGAGGAGAAGGAGGACAAACATCGATTGCAGCTTCAACTTCAAGCCACAACAGAGGCATTGGAAGAATTGAAGTGAAATGATGAAAGTATTCAAGAAGATCATGAGGTATTGAAGGCACTCCTACAGGAAGAGAAGGAGTAGAAGCAGCGATTGCAGCTTGAGCTACAAGCCGCAAAGATACCTTGGAGGAAGTGAAGTGAAACGAAGGCTCAGAAAAGCCCTCTTCACCTGTTTCCAAATCGACATCTGATGTAAACAGTTGCGATTTTTTTTCAGTTTCATCTTCACATGCTATTATTTCTGTTGGAAATGTGGATATCCCCATTACAGGAACCGACATGAGACTCCTTACCAATATGGAGTAAAAAGGAGGACTTGGCATTCATGGCCAAGGCATAACTCAGCCATTGGAGGTTGTACAGAGACCTCAATACGCAGGTTTGGGATACAGTGAAGGATAATCTTCAAAGGTGTCAGAAGCTCCCACGAAATTTATAAAACCTTCAAGGGAAAATAATGATGGGAACACTTCACCATCATCTTGTAGTAGTGCATATTGCATAGAGAAATCTAAGGCAAGCTCTCATCACCATGATCGCACCAGAGACCACCAAGAAAGGTATAACTAGTCTTGATATTCAAAAGTTCATTTTGATTATAAGAATGTTGCTAATCATGAACATAAATCATGGCATAATAAAACTTATCATTTTGTGGTTTACATAACCATGTCATTTCTAAGTGTTAAAAAAGAATAGCAGCACAAAGGAGGATGAGGCGTGGAAAGCCTTCTCCACAGCAGAAAAAGAAATTGGTTAGGCAGGTATGGAGAAAGAAGACCTTTTGCAGCCATTGCAATCAAAGTGGTTATCAAAGAGCCACATGTTCGAGGCTCCATCCAGAGCATCACCTTAAGGACGAAGCATCAATGCATGAATCAATTGAAACAATTATTCGACAATCAAGTGTGCCACAGGGAGATGATCCATTCACTTTAATAAGTGAGAGATGGTTTTTTTGTATGTGGTAGTGTGTCATGGTCGTGTTTGTAAATCATATGTTGCATTTTTAACTGTAAAAGTGATGATGTGTTTTCCATCGCTTGTTAAGCAACCATGATATTTTTTGCCTTGTTTTTTAAATCATTTGATGCATTTATTTCATGTAAAAGTGATGATGTGTTTTCCAACACTTCAAAATGACAATGATGTTTTTGGCCTTGTAATGATAGCTGGGGTGTGATTTCCATTTGATGTAAACTTGACCACTGAGTATGTAAATTTGTGGCAAGTATGGAAATGTTTGGGTCATAGTTGGTCAATTTGAGCATGTAATTTGCAGGAGATTGTACTAAAGGTTTTCAAAGGTTGCAGGTGTGGCTCATCACTTAAGCCTCCGAAGAACAAAGGTGAAGGAGATAGAAGGGTGACCTTTTTTAGGACACTTGTGGTGCAGACGTAGTACACAGTAGTTTTATATTATTGTTCATTATTTTGGAGGACCAAAAGCTCCTCAGTGGGGAGGAATGATCCAGGTGGATCTAGAGACACACACAGGACAAAGAGGGCTAATGAAAGCTCAAAAATAAAATTGATAGAAACATGGAAAAATCAGTTTCGGGTTGAATATCTTCTTGTCTTGATCACAACGGTGCGAACGGTTCATCAAAACGAGTTCGTATGAGAAAGTTAGAGCTGGTCAAAGTTGGTAGGTTCACTGGATGACTTGGCAGCTTAAGGAGGATGCAATTTCGCAGAAATCTGGCCACCGGATTCCGGCCAACTTCGGCCCGATTCCAGGAGAATTTGTGGGACCGATAAAATGACTCCTTCGGCCTGAATTCGAGTATTTTGAAAATATGTAGTTTTTTAATTTAAAACAAAATATATATATATATATATATTTAAAAATGGGGGTGGTGGGCCAACCCCCCCCCCTCCCCCCCACCGCACGGTTACATTAAAAAACCTATGGTCATGACCCCTACAAACCCCACACCCACAAGATAAAAATATATATAATATTATTATGATCTGACGGGCCATGACCCCCGTCGGACCCATGACATATGGACCACATTAAACCTTTGTGATCAGGGTTGGCTTGAGACCGCATGGAGTAGACCCCGCCCACCCAACCATCAAACCCTTCATACTATTCACATGTAACAGCGGATAAGGGGTGGGATGCCCGATGCGGGTCTGACCCCTCCATAAAAAATATGTTGGGTTTTTTAAAAACAAAATACAACTATTTCGGGGGGGGGGCGGGGTTTCACCACCCGACCTCCTCCCAACCAAACCAGATCTTAACCACTGCGCCAACCCATTGGGCTTTGTAAACTCAGCCCGAATTTTATTATTTAAACCCAAATTTGCTTAGTGCACAAAGGCAGACCCACGCACATAGTTCAAGGTAGAGGAGGCATAATGGTGGCACGAATTTTGAGACGAAGAATATTCCTTTGATGCCTAGAGATTCCCTAGGCGAGGTAAAATTTCTTTTTATCAGAATATGCTCAAGTTTATAGTCATTTTTCTCATATTTTTGTAGGGAACGTAATGTTTATATCAGATTCGCCTTTTCAGTAGCAGTTTTTCAGATTCCCTGTGGAGGAGAATCTTCAATAATCTTGAGGGAATCTTTCAGATTCCTTGGAGGCCGAAATTCGCCAGTGTCAGAAAGAGGTCAACTTTATACTCATTTCTTCTCAGAATTTCGTAAGGATATCAATGGTGAGATCATATTCATGTCTTGAGTTGAATATTTCTAGATTCCATGTGCAACAACATCTTTGAGGAATCTAAGGGGAATCTAAAAGATTCCTTACGACCCAAATTTCGACAGTGTCAGAATTCAGCAAAATTGGAAGTCGATTCTACACCTCTTGATGACACGAATCCGAGGGTGCAGTCAGATTTTCCATCTGAGCCTTATATTTTTTGGCCATTTTCCAGCATGGGATGATGGTGTCAGATTTCAGCATGTGGACAGTTGATTTCTTGCCATTCGACACCACGTTTTCAATGGTGCATTCATATCTAGAGATTGAGCATCTTATTCTTCATCCAACATTAGATTTGAGGTATATGAAGAGTTGTTGCCATGTACTTCATTGATTATTGTTGCAGGATGCTTTATGTCATGTTGATTCCTGCTTGATGTATGATACAGATTCTTCATGTATATTTGTTGTTATTGATTCCTGTTGATGTAAGATGTGAAATATTTATGTGTATTTGATGTGGAGTGTATTTATGGTGATTTATGCTATGAGATCCCTTTTGTTTCCATGATGGCAGAATAATCTTTGTCACCATATGTGAATTTGCGATGTTAATAGGAGGTTCGTATGAGTGAGAGTTTCCTGCAGCGGAACGTCTCATGGAGAGTTTTTGCCACTCATGTTGAGGTATCTTTTCCTTGTATGACAAGTCAACAACATCCATGTACATCATCACATTTTCCAAGACCAAATGAAGCAACCAACACCATCAAGACACTGAGGCCCGGAGACGTAGACCACACTGGACGAACTTCATTATTAAACGGCTTGCATTTTTGTTGTGTAATTGTTGACATGTTTTCCTCTTGATTATATCTGCATGTGGGTTCATTAATGCTTGGATAAAATCCAATTATAACACATCAGATGAAGTAAAATGTCTTTGTTAAAAGGGTATCATAAATTTACCTGGATCAATCTTGAACTCTTAATCTTCAACACTTTGCCTTTAGCCCTAAACCCCAAGTATTCATCCTTAACATGATACCATAATTAACTACATACTAAACACTTATAAAATCCTTCATATTAATCTTGGACCTTGAATCCTTTATCTTTTTATTTTAACATTAAACTTAGCCATTGGGACTTAACCCTAAACCTTTCATCTTGACCCTGAACCCTTAACACTTAAATCTCAATCTTTGAACCTTTACCACTTATCATCAATTCTTACACCCAAATATTGAACCATTGATTCATTCATTAACCCTTAATCCTTAATCCACAACCCGTACATCTTAACCTTTATCTCTTAACAACCACATATGAACCTTTGGCATAGTTTAAGGAGGTGACTTTTGGGCCTTTCTCGTTGGAATCCGATGACATGATTCTTGGTTAATTCACAATGTTCCAACATTCAAATTGTATTTTTGAATGCATAAATGGATTCAATTCCTCATAAAACCCTTGAGGCACTCATATTTTGTACACTCAACAACTTGAAACTATGCTTTTCCCAAATTTTGACAAGATTTGGGCAAAATTGATCAAAAAATATGCCCAAAACAAGGCCAAAAATTCACGTTGTTAAAATATTTCTGAAATTTATATCTAAATATAAACCCCAAATTTTATCTTGAATAATTCATCCCAAAACATGAACCTTAATATTGTGGTTGTGACATAAACCCCTACATCTTCATTCTTGAAAATAAACCATTGACCCTTATTCATGATCCCATAATTAATAAATCTTATTTTTTACCCATTAACCATTAACAATAAACATAAATTGATGACCTTTAACCTCAAACTATATTTATTTTACCCTAATTAACCCTCATTTATCGACCCTTGACACACAATATCATTCTTTAACCATTAACCCTCAACTACCATCTTTTACACGTTAAACCTTAACACTTAAATATCACATTGTTGACATTTATGAGCGTAGAAATTATATAACTGATATGTTATACATCCAAGATTCTCCTGATCACACACTATTTGACTTCATGCACAATACAGAATCTCTTCTACTATTGAACATTACTTGCGTAAATAAAATCAATTGCATGCACACATTAAAACAATAAATATTCACACATATGAACACAATAATTTATGGGAAAGCTTAAATCTGAAAACCCCCAACTATCTGTATATTATATGTCATAGAGATCATGTAACAATCATCATACAAAGCTCCTCACAAGCTCTCAGTACAATCTGGTGCTACACTAATCATGATCCGATCTGAAAAACCCATGCAGGTCTACGCACGGCCTACACTCTCTCGCAGAGGGTGCCGAGAATAATGGCTGCGAATGAACACACTCAAATTGGTCCAGCACTTGCTCATGCAATCTCATTGGCATCTCCTTCTTTGTTGCAATTCATGCAACACTATGGTCACAGTGATAGTCAACTTGCTTTTCACCTACTCATAGTGTCACACAAGGTATCACGCCTTTGTGGACTAGCGATGTATTATTCAGTTGATTAATGAGTTAATAATTAGTGAATTAATTATTAATTAATTTACACCACTCTCACTAGTGTATCAATCAGTTAGACTAGATACAACTAGCTCAACTGTGTCTAACTGAGTTAAACTGAACACAACTCCACCAACTACCTCAATAACTCCACCAAACTCTGTCACATGAGTTCTAGCTGAAGTCTCCATGCAATAGCTCCACTTAACCCTCAGGAATAGCGTAATTCCTTCTGTCAGCTCCTGTGCCACATCTGTGCACTTAACTGAAGTGCTCCAAGAGAATAAGATAATGTTTAGAGTCCAAATATTATTAAGAGCTATTAATATTCGACATATCTATTTTTAGACTGGCAATCTAAAAATAGATTCCGCCCAATATGTCTAAAAATAGAAGTCCATCTATTTTTCCAACTTGACCAACCATCCACAAATAGCATCCTGCAACTCATAGAATATTATCGACATGTCTAAAAATGAGCCACTCGAAAAATAGCCTGCAGGCCCACTTAGAGAAGGCAACTCTTTTCAATAAGCTCATCATCTTGTTGCAATCTCAACACTCCCTCTCAACAAGATAGGGATTATTTGCCACCCCGATCCTATCTCTATGGTATTCGAATTTTCTCTTGGTGAGCACCTTCGTCAAGATATCAACATCCTAATCCTCCGTAGGAATGTAAGAAAGTAACATGATCTTCCATTGTACACAATCTCTGATATGATGGAACCAGATGTCAATGTGTTTAGATCTATCATGAAATACTCGGTTAACCGAGAGTTTGATGCAACTCTAATATCCACAATACATCACGATGAGATCCCGATGAGCGAACAACGGCCAGGATGTTACTCATCATGTAGCCTAACGAACATTAAACTGGTGCCATGTGCCTGAACGCCGCTAAGCGGTGTACGGATCTTGCTTCTTTATTGCCAGCGCTTTCCAACGAAATCTTAATCCTCCAGATGTCTTTATCGTTGAGCTCGCGATACGCATCGTAAACCATTTTATCATCGCATTGTTCGCCACCATAATCCGCGTAAGGTGTACCCTGAGATATCTCAATACGCTTAGCATACGCCTTCAAAAGGCTGGTGAAGCAACAGCAGCTTGTGAAAGGCTGATTGCTGTTGGCATATGTCGGTCGTATAGTAGTGAATGGCAAGCCTAATGTCGATGTGATGGCATCTACCTACTGCTGATGCTGGTCTCCCTCTTATCGTACAGGAGCATAAACCATGAAACACGACCTTGTCATGTTGAACTTCTCCAGTATCTCCCGGGCATACTTGCCTTGAGACACAAACAGTCCATCACTGCGCTGCCAAATTTCCAATCCCAGGAAATAATGAAGGAGGCCCAAGTCCTTCATCTCAAACTCCTTTGCAAGATCAGCCTTGCATGAGTGTATCAACAGTTCATCACCCGTCAAAATCAAATCATCTACATAAAGTACAATAATCAGCAACTTACCCTCCACCATAATCTGGTATAGGTTCAGATCCGCCTCACTCTTTGAGAATTCAAGTCCGATGAAATAAATGTCTATCCATGTGTACTAAGCACGAGGTGCTTGTTTCAACCCATACAGCGCTATTTTGAGCCTACACACATGCAACTCGCTGATGAAGATCTCGAAACCTTCTGGCTTCTTAATGTACACCTCCTCCTGGGCCAGCTTTGTTGAGAAACGCGGTCTTCATCATCGATGAATGTTCCCTGAAAGGCTTGGGCAAGAATGTGGTATGGGTAGATACCTTGTAGCGGTGCAATTTCCTCATGGGTAATCCTCAGTCTGCCAAGCCAAGGCAACAAGTCTTCCTTGTGCTTCTCTTGCTCCTGTAAATTGTTACTTTGTAGATCCGCATCTTGATTACTACCCGCGGTTTCGTTCATTGTGGGACAATCTCCTTCTGTGTTCACCGGCAAGTGAATCATACTCTTCACATGGCATCTGCTAACGCAAGGGTCCTCCGGCTTCTCGAAAGGATAGTTGCGGCACGATACACTTGCTCCTTCGAGCCATGTATCAGGTATATCGGTCGGTGTTTGTCTTCTGTGACGTGATGTAGTTGCTCTCTAATCTTCTTATGATCAAGATTCGGTCGCTCGGCTTCTGTTCGGTCCCCACGCTGATGGTTGGCGCTGCTTGGGTGGTTTCTTCCACCTCCTGAACCTCCTCTTGTGGCTGATCCACATCCGGGAGCTCCTCCTTAGGAACTAACAGCTCCTCATCTGCATGCAAGTGTAGCTCCCTCTCAAGCGAACACTGCATGGCTTTCTCCTCCTGGAATTTTATATCCCGTCGCACAACGGTCTTGCGACTGTCTGGCACATACACACGATAGTTGTGGGGCATATCAGTGTACCCCAAAAATATCCCAACCTCTGCAGTCGGCTCTAGCTTCTTCCTGGCATCCTTCGTCACATGAATGTAAACAGGTGAACCAAAAATCCTCAAATGAGAAATATCAGGCTTCTTACCAGAAAATGCCTCCTTGGGTGTACTCATGCCAAGTATCCTATGAGGACAACGGTTTTGCACATAAACCACAGTATTGCATGATTCAGCCCACAAGTGTATGGCAAGGCCCTAATCATGCAACATCACCTGTGCAGCACCCACGATTGTTCTGTTCTTTCACTCAGCGACCCCATTCTGCTATGGGTTATGAGGCGTTATGAGCTCTCTTCGAATTCCTTATGCGCTGCAAAAGTCCTTGAATTCGCCAGAGATGAATTCACCACCATTGTCGCTCCTAAGAGCCTTCACCTGTTTCCCAGACTCTTTCTCCACCAATGCCTTAAACTCACAGAACTTAGAGAATGTCTCGCTCTTCTTCTGCATGAAGAAGATCCAGCACTTCCGACAAAAGTCATCAACAAAGATCACATAATACCTATGCTTTGTTGTCGAAGCTACTAAGAAAGGTCCACACACATCTATGTGAATTCTCTTAAGGATTTTCATGGCGCGACTATCATTCTCGTGAAAGGTGGCTTTCACAAATTTTCCCAAAGTACATCCCTTGCACTGATCTGACTGCGCAAGTGTACCTTTGGGAAGCCCGGTAGAAATCTGCTGCAAAATTTTCAAAGCACCATGGTGAAGATGGCCCAATCTCCTGTGCCATAGCTCGCCCTCATCCCGGCTCACCACTCCTTCTGCCTTGCCTGCCATTGTTACGTAGCCATCTACCTGCAACTGATAAAGGTTCTTAACTCGAACCCCTATCCTCCGGGTTTAACCAGTTGCCTTACTGCGCAGGAAAGCCTTTCCCTCGCTAAAGACAACATCATATCCCTTGTCTTCCAACATCGCCACAGAGATAAGATTCTTCTTCAATCCTGGAACATGCATGACTTCCTTTAATACGAAGGGGTTACCAGACTCCCTCTCAAAGGAAATATTCCCGATACCAGTCGCACTGTATCTACCATCATCGCCCATCTCGATGTGCACTCCAAGATCTTTCTCATTCAGATCAGTAAACAAATCTTTGTCTCCAGTCATGTGGAAATATGCACCACTTTCAAGAAACCACACTGAACCCAACATACTTGAGACCAAGCATATGATCAGCAAAAAATCCAGTTCAAACTGCGAGGCTAAGGCCTCTTCAGATGCAGATCCAGAAGCCTGCTTATTTTTCTTCTTCTATGGACAATTAGTGGCGTAATGTCCGTGTTGGTGATAGTGAAAGCACTTCACCTTGGACATGTCCTGCTTCTTGCCTTTCGCACCAGATTGAGAAGCATTCTTCTTGCTCTTCCCCTTCCTTGCTTTGGCAGCCAAAGTGAAATTTTCTTCATCTACATTCTTCGATGAAGATCCGTCCCTAGTACTCCACCTTATCTCCTCCTTCACAAGATCCGACCAAAGTCGCTCCCATCCTGGCAGTTTCTCCCGACCATTGACAGAGTCCTCATAGGAATGCCAACTCTTCGAAAGCCCAAGGAGAGCCAAGCTCACCAATTCCTCATCATCCATAGTAACCCCCACACTTCCCAGCTCATCCCTGCACTGGAAAAACTTCATGAGGTACTTGGGTAGACTATCGCCTTTCTCCATTTTTATCTTCCTGAGTTTATCCTTGAGTGCCAACTTCCTTTGGTCACTCTTGCTTTGGAACAAATATGTCAAATCTTTCCACATCAAGAATGGAGAATCTTTACCATGAAGGCTGGACACTATGTGATCCTTCACACCTTCCAACAGAATCCTTCGGCATTTTGTTGTCTTCTTTTGGCATGCGTCAAGTGCGGCAGCATCGCTAGAAGTAGGTTTTGGAATTTCTGCATCTATGAACTCCTTCAACCCATTGTCCTCCAACACTGCCTCCATCCTTTCTTTCCATGCAATATAATTCAAGTTTCCCTCAAGGGCATACTCCAATCGCAATCCGTTGAAAGACATCTCAACTTCGACACCAAGAAAACACTGCTGCAAATTCGAATTCCACCAGCACAAAACTCAACTGCTTCAATGCTTTGCACTTGCTCCAATGATCAATATCGCTCCAATACCATGTAGAAATTATATAACTAATATGTTATACATCCAATATTCTCCTGATCACACACTATTTGACTTCATGCACAATACAAAATCTCTTCTACTATTGATCATTACTTGCGGAAATAAAATCAATTGCATGCACACATTAAAACCATAAAAATTCACACATATGAACACAGTAATTTATGGGAAAGCTTAAAGCTGAAAACCCCCAACTATCTGTATATTATATGTCATAGAGATCATGTAAAAATCATCATACAAAGCTCCTCACAAGCTCTCAGTACAATCTCCAATTGCTACACACTAATCAGGTCTGATCTAGCAAAACACATGCTCCAATCTCTGCCACCTGCTAGCCTGCCTCTACTGCGCAATCACTGCTGAAGAATGGCTCTGAATGAACTTGAATTGGTCCAACCTTGCTCATGCAATCCTCATTGGCATCTCCAACCACTGTGTGTTGCAAATCATGCAACACTATAGTCACAACTGATAGTCACACTGCTCTTTCACCTACCTCTTCACTGGTCTCCACTGAAACTGTCCATGCACTGTAGTTAACTGATGTATTATTTAGCTGATTAATGAGTTAATAATTAGTGAATTAATTAATAATTAATTCACACCACTCTCACTAGTGTATCAATCAGTTAGACTAGATACAACTAGCTCAACTATGTTTAACTAAGTTAAACTGAACACAACTCCACCAACTACCTCAATAACTCCACCAAACTCTGTCACATGAGTTCTAACTAAAGTCTCCATGCAACAGCTCCACTTAAACCTCAGGAATTGCATAATTCCTTTTGTCAGCTCCTGTGCCACATTTGTGCACTTAACTGAAGTGCTCTAAGAGAATAAGATAATGTTTATAGTCCAAATATTATTAAGAGCTAATAATATTCAACATATCTATTTTTAGACTGGCAATATAAAAATACATTCCACCCAATATGTCTAAAAATAGAAGTCCATATATTTTTTCCAACTTGACCAACCATCCAGAAATAGCATCCTGCAACTCATAGAATATGATCGACTAGTCTAAAAATAGACTTGCTCCAAAAATAGCCTGCGGGCCCACTTAGTGAAGGCGACTCTTTTCACTAAGCTCGTCATCTTGTTGCAATCTCATCAATGACCTTGAGCCAACATTTATGGACTTTAACATAATTTGAATTCCTCTCTTGCCATACTATTTTACCCTTCATTGTTACACATTATAGGGCTCCTCAACATAGACTGAGAAACCCATAAAAAAACAATATAATATTAAAGAGAGAACAAATTTTCCTTTGATTACAAAACATACTTCTTACAAAAGAGAATCAAAACTGATATAAACAACTCTCAGAAGGTTCACATTTAAATCACATAACACATACAATATTATACAACTTATGGCCTTCCAACTTCAGGGGTGCTTCATAAATGAGTACTTCAAATAAAAAATTTGGAAAACCCTCATTTCCCATGAGGTTATTTTATAGTTAGGTTATGGGTTATACTCAATCGCAATAGAGATCTTACCAACTCCTTATCTATTTCAACCTTCAATTGATATTGGAGTTCACCCTTCATCTAATTAATCATAAAGGTAAAAACATATTACAAAATTTCTATAATATATTTTTATAATTAGTTTTATTCGCATGGTTAAAGGCTACTCCCTTTCTTGAGTTCAACCCAACTATGATATGTCCAAACCCAAACTCAACTCGATTTCTTAAGCTTATTCAAGAAATCACTCAGGTTTAACTCTTAAATTTTGAGCATCGTAGAGTTCACATTTCTTAATTATGAATTATTAGAATGATAATCTTTATTGGCATACTATTAAGAATTGCCTTCAATATTACTTCGTTATGTGATCAGAACTGGATCATGGACCAGAATGATAGCTCAAAATTCAAATTTTTTGGAAGTGTGCCAAACCTGAGCAACCAGAAAGGTCTCGTCGTTGCAATTCCAGTGCCATGAACGGTTCGAAAAACCGACATCGTATGAAGAAGTTATCGCAGTTTGAAAAGTCCAGTAAACTGCAAAAATTGGACTTTGACCAAGTTTGACTTGGCATTTTGGAAAATTAAAAAGAGAATATTCCAGGGAATATTCTTGGATTATTCCTCAGAATATTCCCTAGAATATTCCATATGGTCCAATCAACATTTGACAAGTGGCACAGTTTGAATGGTCAATGGGAACACGTGTTTTTATTCGGGCCAATTACGGGGCGACACGTGGCCAGCCCTAACGCTGCCACATGTCCCCAGGACTATATATTAAAATTGGTTGGCATAGCTAGGGGTCGAACACTAGACCTCATTCCCGCAAGTCCACGCATTTACTGTTCCGCCATTACAATAGTTCGTAACATATGTTGGCGCACAGTTTAATTTAAATCTTGTTGTATTCCGTGTTGGGAGAGCGGAGGGGCCAAACCCTCCCCATGTGTCCTCAACCCCATGTCCAAGCGCTAATGCTAACCGCCGACGCACAAAAAACTATAACCACTAGCGGAAACCCCATTACATGGCGCGGTTACCTTAAACGATGTCGACAGTTCCGCTTGGAATCTAATGTGACTGCGGAAATCTGGGTCATGTGCCCACATTATTTGCTCCCCTTAACCATCAAGGTTAGTGTAAACAGTTTTGACTGGCGGAAAACTTGGAGCAGCCACCAAATTGCAGATATATGCCTATTTTAACTAGAGTTAACTCCATTGCTCCAGTTTTGGTGGAGCTGATGTAGGGGACATTGGGAAAAATTTGTTTTGGATCTATCTGGAGCTAGATTCACCCAATTTTGGGGTGCCAATAGTAAATTTCGACTATCTCCAACATTCCAGACTCAATGGAGTAGGTTTCAGAGCCATCAGAGAGCTTATTTGTGGGCTTTTGCATCAGTGAAGTTCAAGGGGCCATCAGGAGGTAGCAATAGTTTGAGGCCTAGCCAGGGGAGCTAGAGGCCTTATCCAGAGATCCCATAGCCAGAATTGGATATTTTAGATGTTATGAATATGATGAGATGGTTTTCAGAGCCTGTAGAGAACTTTAGAAAGCCTAAAATCTTCATCAAAGTTCTGGGGGCCATTAGTGCCAGCAGCAGTTCAGGGCCTAGCCAGAGTAGCTAGAGGCCTTATGCAGCGAAAAAATAGTCATTATTGAATGTAACAAGAATTATTAACCCATTGAAGGAGGTTTTAGAAACTTAGGAGGACTTATAGAGGTCGAAAACCCATAAGAGAAGTTTTCAATGACCCTAGTGCCAGGGGATGCCGACAGGTGTTGGAGGCGAAACTAGAGCAGCCAAAGGCCATTTTCTACAAATGAATAGTATATATTGACTATTTCAGACATTTTAGAACATATGAAAGTGTTTTCAAGAAATTTTTATTACTTCTAGAGCTCAAGAAGTTGAAAATAAGTTTTGGGTAGCCCTAGGAAAACCGTGGAGGAAAGCCTAGTTTGGGGATACAGTGCTCGATTTGAGCAAATTATCAGTCAATATTTGGTGTCTGATGTGTGTTGGAGATATTAGGTGTGGATTTAGGGACAGAAACATAATTCTAAAGGAGTTAGTGCCAAGGAGAAGCTCAGTGTAGTTGATTTCACCGACAGAAGGAATCATGTCTAAGGGAGCCTAAAGTTGTTTGCAGAGTGATGAAAACCATAAGAGGGATATATATGGTATTATCAACCCTTTGGATCAGTTAATTATCCATTGGAGTTAAGTGTGGAAATTGTAAAAGAAACCTTACCATAATCCCAAAGAGCCAAGTCAAGATGACAAACCTCAAAGGAAACGTAGCCCACGAAATTTGGGTGAACTCCTAGATTAATTTTGTTGTGTGTGTGAATGTTTTATTGCTGCATTATGTTACTATTACACATGTTAAATTTCAGAAAGAAAAAAAATGAACTTAAGACACATAAACAGTTAAAAATCATACACCACTTTCAAGCATAAATTCCACAAATTTTCAAGTATAATCTAGATCATTTATTTTTTAAACTGAGTGGGAGGTTCTTGAAATACATAAAAATTTATCCAAACCATTTTTAGATCAGGATGGTATCGAAGCACTTGGTTGCTTGATTGACAGAAAAATCTATTGCGTGTATAACTTGAAAGGTGTTTAAACAGTGTAAAAGATAGACTGTTTTACTGTTTGCAAACTGACTGTTGTTTGAGTTTGCTGGATGTGAAAGGATAGCTACTCATTAGCTAATTCCTAGAGAGGAAAAAAAGGAAGAAAGGGTTGAAGGCATCTTCCTAACCCCAAAGGACCTAAAGGTCACCCTTAGAACACAAACCCTCTTGACGATTGTTTGTTAAGAAGCTCTTGGAGTTTGTTTGTTGTTTGGTTGCTTGAATAAGATTTTGTCTCTACAGTCATTTGGTTTTAAAAAAAATAAAAATTCATTTGTTTTTAAAGATTTTTGAACTTTGTTGAAGTTACTTTTGTTCATTGACATCATTATTACAACTTCTACAAGTGAGGTTTCCTCCTTCACAATATTCTTCAATGAAGATATGAAGCGTGACTTTATTATAATGAAGGACATTGTGCAGATTATGTTTGAAGATAGAAGAGAAAGCACTGAACTTCATGAGCAATTGTTTGAGATGAAGCAAGAGAAGGAAGAGGTAATCCAGTCTAAGGAGATGCAGCTCCATAAAGCTCAAGAGGCTTTGACCAAGAACATGTGTGAGGAAGAGGTAATCCACTCTAATTTGTCTTTAGTTTCCTCGTTAGAAAGATGTATTGGTTCTTTCGAAAAGCACACAAGAGGTATAGGGTCCAAGTTAATGATTAAAATGGGCTATGAAGGCAATGGTTTAGGCAAGCATGCACAATGTATGGTTGAACCTATTTTGGTTGAGGAACGACCCAAGAATCTTGGTCTTGGTTATATGCAATTTAATGTCGAAGACTCCAAAACCCTAAAATCATGTGAGGCAACTTCAAAGAGAACTTTTTTTCCAAGTTATAAGATGAAAATATGTCAAATTTGTTTCCAAGATGATTTCCATTGCTTTAAGCCTTTGTTGCAGCAAAAATATTGTAGACATGAAGCTTATGGTGAGCATGCGAGTTCGGACAGTTTTCAAGACAAGAACAATGACGTTACTCTGCAAATGAAAGCTGGAGCCTCTACTAGTTCATCTCCTCATTAAGGAAAAAAGGATGAACATGAAAAGCATCAATAAAGTTATAAATCTTCTCGTGTTCAATTTGATTGTGTTTCTGCAAGGCATGATAATTTTTCATGCTTAAATGGAAGAAATATTGTTGTACATATTGTGGTCGATTTAACCATGATGTTTCGAGATGCTGGATGAGGAAGAAAGCATACAGGAAGCCAAAGAAGCAAAATCAACTTTCAAAGAAGGTGCATAAGACTTGCACATATTTCTATAAGAGGGGACATGTTGTCTCCCAATGTTGGACTTTGCATCCAACTAGTCGTCCCAAGCACATGCAGCAACAGGACAGAAAGACTAGCGAAAGTGGAACCAAGGATTCCATTATTGATGTGAGAATAGATGTTTCACATGAATAAGAGTTGTTGCAGCAAAAGTCGCCATGGAAGTGGCTTGGTAAGAAGTGGATGGACTTCTTAACCCAGTAAGACATACTCTTCTGTACATATGCAAATTTCGGTTGTATGCATATATTTTATGTTGTAATCTCTTGTTTGATTGAGCCACCTTGGATCATTGATCAAGGCAGTGATGTTCAGGTACCTTCTACAAATTTCTCGCCAAAAAATTATGAGTGAGTGCAAGAAAGATAGTTCTAGACAGGAGGACAAGCGTATCCAGGAAGGGAAGTGTCAATTGCTTTCTAGTTTTGGTTCAAAGTCACTAGCCATAAAAGGAAAGTGTTTGGAGGCTGAAGAGAAGAGGGTTTTGTACTCTCATCTATTGTACAGATTACTATATCAGTATTTTGGGGTCCAAAAGATTCCTAATGGGGAGGTGTGATCAGAATTGGATCATGGACCAGAATGATAGCTCAAAATTAAAAGTGTTCAGAATTTTGTCAAGCCTAAGTGACTGGAAAGGTCTCGTTGTTGCGATCCCAGCACCGCAAGCAGTTCGAAAAACCAACATCGTATGAAGAAGTTATCGCAGTTTGAAAAGTCCAGTAAACTGCAAAAACTGGACTTTGACCAAGTTTGACTTGGAATTTTGGAAAATTAAAAAGAAAATATTCCAAGGAATATTCTATGTGGTCCAATCAACATTTGACAAGTGACGCAATTTGAATGATCAATGGGAACATGTGTTTTTATTCGGGCTAATTACGAGGCGACACGTGGCCAACCCTGAGGCCTCCACGTGTCCCCAGGACTGTATATTAAAATTGGTAGGCGCGGCCGAGGTTTGAACACAGGACCTCCTGCTCGCAAGTCTGCACGTTTACTGTTCAGCCATTACAATTCTTCTTAACATATGTTGGCGCACAGTTTAATTTAAATCTTGTTGTATTCCATGTTGGGGGAGTGGAGGGGCTAGCCCCTCCCCATCTATCCTCGACCCCATGTCCAAGTGCTAATGCTAACCATCGATGCACAAAAAAACTGTAACTAAACCCCATTACATGGCGTGGTTACCATAAACGATGCCGACAGTTGTCAGTTCTGCTTGGCATCTAATGTGACTGCGGAAATCCGGGTCATGTGCCCACATTATCCGCTCCCCTTAACCATCAGGGTTAGTGCAAATGGTTTTGACTGGAGGAAAACTTGGAGCGGCCACCAAATTGCAGATATATGCCTATTTTAACTGGAGTTAACTCCAGTGCTCCAATTTTGGTAGAGCTGATGTAGGGGACACTAGGCAAAATTGGTTTTGGCTCTATCTAGAGCAAGATTCGCCCAATTTTGGGGTGAAAATAGTCAATTTTGACTATCTAGAAGATTACAGACTCAATGGAGTAGATTTCAAAGCCATCAAATAGCTTCTAAGAATTATTTTTAATCAATGAAGTTCAAGGGGCCACTAGGGCCACCAGGGGGCAACAACAGTTTGAGGCCTATCCAGGGGAGCTAGAGGCCTTATCCAGAGATCCAATAGTCAAAATTGGATACTTAAGATGTTATGAATCTGATGAGATGGTTTTCAAAACCTGTAGATAACTTTACAAAGCCGAAAATCTTCAATGAAGTTCCAGGGGCCATTAGTGCCATCTTTTTCTAACAGCAGTTCAGGGCCTAGCCAGAGTAGCTAGAGGCCTTATGCAGCGGACCAATAGTAATTTTTTACTATAAACAACATTATGAATCAATTTAAGGAGGTTTCAAAAGCTTAGGAGGAATTCTAGAGGTCGAAAACCCATTAGATATGTTTTCAGTGACCCTAGTGCCAAGGGGTGCCGACAGGTGTTGGAGGCGAAACCGGAGCAGCCAGAGGCCATTTTCTGCAAATGAATAGTATATATTGACTAATTCAGACATTTTGGAACCAATTAAAGTGTTTTAAAAACATTTTTATGAATCCTAGACCTCAATAATCTGAAAGGAATTTTTGGGAAGCCCTTGGAAAACCGTGGAGGAAAGCCTAGTTTGGGGATGCAGTGTTCGATTTGATAAAATTATCAGTCGGTATTTGGTGTCTGATGTTTTCTAAAGACATTAGGTTTGGTTTCAAGGATAGAAACATAATTCTGAAGGAGTTAGTTCCAAGGAGAAGCTCAGTGTAGCTTAGTGCACCAACAGAAGGAATCATGTCTAAGGAAGCCTAAAGTTGTTTACAGAGTGATGACAGCCATAAGAGGGATATAGATGGTATTCTTAGCCCTTTGGATTAGTTCAGTATCCATTGGAGTTAAGTGTGGAACTTGTAAAATGAACCTTACCATAATCCCAAAGATCCAAGTAAATATGACAAAGCTCAAAGGAGACGTAGCCCACGAAATTCGGGTGAACTCCTAGATTAATTTTGTTGTTGTGTGTGAATGTTTTATTGTTGCATTATGTTGTTGTTATAAATGTTAAATTTTAGCAAGAACAAATGAACTTAAGACACATAAACAATTAAAAAGCATATACCACTTTCAAGCATAAATTCTGCAAATTGTCAAGTATAAGCTAGATCATTTATTTGTTAAACTGAGTGGGAGGTTCTTGAAATACATAATAAGTTATCCAGATCATTATGTAAACCCAATTATGGTTCTATTTTAGCCCCTAAATAGTTAAGTAACACTATCTACTTATTCTTAATCATTAATAGATTGAACAATCTTAAACTAAAGTAGCTTATGCACAACTTTGTCTATTTTTTCTCTTCTTAGTTGTTAGAATTGTTGATATTGCAACAAGATGATGAGCTTAGTGAAAAGAGTCGCCTTCACTAAGTGGGCCCGCAGGCTATTTTTGGCGCAAGTCTATTTTTAGACTATGTCTATTTTTAGACATGTCGATCATATTCTATGAGTTGCAGGATGCTATTTGTGGATGGTTGGTCAAGTTGGAAAAATAGATGGACTTCTATTTTTAGACATATTGGGAGGAATCTATTTTTAGATTTCCAGTCTAAAAATAGATATGTCGAATATTATTAGCTCTTAATAATATTTGGACTCTAAACATTATCTTGTTCTCTTGGAGCACTTCAGTTAAGTGCACAGATGTGGCACAGGAGCTGACAGAAGGAATTACGCTATTCCTGAGGGTTAAGTGGAGATATTGCATGGATACTTCAGTTAGAACTCATGTGACAGAGTTTGGTGGAGTTATTGAGGTAGTTGGTGGAGTTGTGTTCAGTTTAACTCAGTTAGACACAGTTGAGCTAGTTGTATCTAGTCTAACTGATCGACACAGTAGCGAGAGTGGTGTGAATTAATTAATAATTAATTCACTAATTATTAACTCATTAATCAACTGAATAATACATCAGTTAACTACAGTGCATGGACAGTTTCAGTGGAGACCAGTGGAGAGGTAGGTGAAAGAGCAGGTTGACTATTAGTTGTGACTATAGTGTTGCATGATTTTCAACACCCAGTGATTGGAGATTCCAATGAGCATTGAGTGAGAAAGGTTGGACCAATTCAAGTTCATTCATAGCCATTCTTCAGTAGGGATTGCACATTAGAGGCAGGCTAGCAGGTGGCAAAGATCGGTGCATGGATTTCCTAGATCGGGCCTGATTAGTGTGTAGCGATTGTATTGTACTGAGAGCTTGACATGATCAGCTTTGTATGAGGATTGTTAAATGATATCTATGACATATATTATATACAGATAGTTGGGGTTTTTAGCTTCAGGCTTTCCCTTTAAAACACTGTGTTCATATGTGTGAATTTTTATGGTTTCAATTTGTGCATGCAATTGATTTAATTTCCGCAAGTAATGATCAATAGTAGAAGAGATTATGTATTATGCATGAAGTCAAATAGTGTGTGATCAAGAGAATCTTGGATGTATAACGCATTATTTATATAATTTCTACACGGTATCAGAGCAGTATTGATCATTGGAGCAATTGCAAAGCATTGAAGCAGTTGATTTTTGTGCTGGTGTAATTTGAATTTGCAGTAGTGTTTTCTTGGTGTCGAAGTTGAGATGATTTTCAACAGATTGCGATTGGAGTATGCCCTTGAGGGCAACTTGAATTATATAGCATGGAAGGACAGGATGGAGGTGGTGCTAGGGAACAATGGGTTGAAGGAGTTCAGAGATGCAGAAATTTCAAAACCTGCTTCTAGCAATGCTGCCGCACTTGACACATGGCAAAAGAAGATAGCAAAATGTCGAAGGATTCTGTTGGAATGTGTGAAGGATCACATAGTTTCCAGCCTTCATGGTAAAGCTTCTCCATTCTTGATGTGGAAATCTTTGACATATTTTTTCCAAAGCAAGAGCGACCAGAGGAATTTGGCGCTCAAGGATAAACTCAAGAAGATAAAAATGGAGAAAGGCGACAGTATACCCAAGTACCTCACGAAGTTCGTCCAGTGCAGGGATGAGCTAGGAAGTGTGGGTTTTACTGTAGATGAAGAGGACTTGGTGAGCTTGGCTCTACTTGGGCTTCCGAAGATTTGGAATTCCTATGAGGACTCTGTCAATGGTCGGGAGAAACTGCCAGGATGGGAACGACTTTGGTCAGATCTTGTGCGGGAGGAGATAAGGCGGAGTACCAGGGATAGATCTTCATCGAAGAATAAAGATGAAGAAAATTGTGCTTTGGCTGCCAAAGCAAGGAAGGGGAAGAGCAAGAAGAATGCTTCTCAATCCGGTGTGAAAGGCAAGAAGCAGGACATGTCCAAGGTGAAGTGCTTTCACTATCACCAACACGGACATTACGCCACAAATTGTCCACAGAAGAAGAAAAATAAGCAGGCTACTGGATCTGCAGCTGGAGAGGCCTTAGCCTCGTAGTTCGAGCTGGATTTTTCATTGATCGCATGCTTGGTCTCAAGTATGATGGGATCAGTGTGGTTTCTTAACAGCGGTGTGTCTTTCCATATGACCGGAGACAAAGATTTGTTTACTAATCTAGATGTGAAGGATCTTGGAGTGCACATCGAGATGGGCGATGATGGTAGACACAGTGCGACTGGTATCGGGACCATTTCCTTTGAGAGGGAGTCTAGCAAACCTTTCATCTTTAAGGATGTCATGCATGCTCCAGGATTGAAGAAGAATCTGATCTCTGTGGCGATGTTGGAAGACAAGGGATATGATGTTTTCTTTAGCGAGGGATAGGCTTTCCTGCGTAATAAGGCAACTGGTGAAACCCGAAGGATAGGGGTTCGAGTTAAGAACCTTTATCAATTTCAGGTAGATGGCTTCACAGCAATGGCAGGCAAGGCAGAAGGAGTGGTGAGTCGGGATGAGGGCGAGCTATGGCACAGGAGATTGGGCCATCTTCACCATGGTGCTTTGAAAATTTTGTAGCAGATTTCTACCGGGCTTCCCAAAGGTACACTTGCGCAGTCAAATCAATGCAAGGGATGTACTTTAGGAAAATTTGTGAAAGCCACCTTTCATGAGAAGGATAGTCGCGCCACAATGATCCTTTAGAGAATTCACACAGACGTGTGTGGACCTTTCTCAGTAGCTTCAACAGCAAAGCACAGGTATTATGTGATATTTGTTGATGATTTTTCTCGTAAGTGTTGGATCTTCTTCATGCAGAAGAAGAGCGAGACATACTCAAAGTTCTGTGAGTTTAAGGCACTAGTTGAGAAAGAATCGAGGAAGCAGATGAAGGCTCTTAGGAGCGATAATGGTGGTGAATTCATCTCTAGCGAATTCAAGGACTTTTGCAGCGCAAAAGGAATTCGAAGAGAGCTCATAGCACCTCATAACCCACAGCAGAATGGGGTCGCTGAGCGAAATAACAGAATGATCGTGGGTGATGCACGGGCGATGTTGCATGATCAGGGCCTTCCCATACACTTGTGGGCTGAGGCATGCAATACTGCGGTTTATGTGCAAAACCGTTGTCCTCACAGAGTACTTGGCATGAGTACACCCGAAAAGGCATTTTCTGGTAAGAAGCCTGATATTTCTCATTTGAAGATTTTTGGCTCACATGTTTACATTCATGTGACGAAGGATGCCAGGAAGAAGCTGGAGCCGACCGCAGAAGTTGGGATATTTGTGGGATACACTGATACACCCCAGAACTATCGTGTGTATTTTTCAGACAGTCAGAAGACTGTTGTGCGACGGGATATCAAATTTCATGAGGAGAAAGCCGTGAAGTGTTCGCTTGAGAGGGAGCCACACTTGCATACAGATGAGGAGCTATTAGTTCCTAAGGATGAGCCTCAGGATGTGGATCAGCCATAAGAGGAGGTTCATGGAGTGGAATAAACCACTCATGCAATGCCAACCATCAGAGGGCGAAAGCGCACTACAGAAGCTGAGCGACTGAATCTTGATGCAGAGAAGATTGTAGGAGCACCTACATCACAGCGCAGACAGAGACAATCACCTGAACGATATACTGGATACATGGCTCTGATGAGCAATTGTCTCGTGACAGAGCCATCCTCTTTCGAGGAAGTTGTGGAGGACCCTACATGGGTAGATGCCATGGTGGAAGAGTATGATTCGATTGTCAGAAACAGTGCATGGGAGATTGTCTCAAGGCCGGAAGGGAAATCAGTGGTAGGTTCTAGATGGATCTTCAAAGTGAAGCAAGCTGCTGAAGAGAGCATCAAGAAGTACAAGGCAGGATTTGTTTCCCGGGGCTTCTCACAGATTGAGGGGATCGACTATGAGGAAACCTTTGCACCTTTCACAAGGTATTCTTCCATACGGAGCATCCTAGCTCTCTCAGCGCAAATGGGATGGCACATTCATCAGATGGATGTGAAGACTGTGTTCCTCAACGAATTCATTGAGGAGGAGGTGTACATAGAGCAGCCCGAAGGTTTTGAGATCTTCAGCAGCGAATCGCATGTGTGCAGGCTCAAAAGAGCACTGTATGGGTTGAAACAAGCACCTCGTGCTTGGTACACATGAATAGACAGTTATTTCACTAGTCTTGGATTCACCAAGAGTGAGGCGGATCCGAACCTATACCAGATTGTGGTGGAGGGTAAGTTGCTAATCATTGTACTTTATGTAGATGATTTGATTTTGATGGCTGATGAACAGTTGATACTCTCATGCAACGCTGATCTTGCAAAAGAGTTTGACATGAAGGAATTGGGCCTCCTTCATTATTTCCTAGGATTGGAAATTATGCAGGGCAGTGATGGATTGTTTGTGTCTCAAGGCAAGTATGCCCAAGAGATACTGGAGAAGTTCAACATGCGTGGCTGCAAGCCTATCAACACTCCTCTTCCTGGTGGTTGGAGGAAAGAGGATGCTACATCGGCAGAGGTAGTGGATGCCACTGTTTATCGATAGTTGGTTGGTTCACTCATGTATCTATTCAATACATGACCAAACATATGCTATGTTGTTAACTAGCTTTCACAAGCTATGTTTAAGCCTACCAAGCTCTTTTGGAAGGCAGGGAAGCATGTATTAAGATATCTCAGAGGCACATCGAGATATGGATTATGGTACAGACATTTGGATGAGGTGAAGCTGCATGGCTTCACGGATGCAGATTTGGCAGGGAGCCCAACAGACAGAAAGAGAACATCTGGAGGGATTTTCAGTATTGGGTCGATAGCAATTTCTTGGTACAGCAGGAAGCAGAGATCCGTGGCACTCAGTTCTGCGGAGGCCGAGTACATGGCAGCGAGTTTGGCTGCATGTGAGGCTATATGGATGAGGAAGATCCTGGTCGGGTTATTCGGTTCACACTTAGATCCTACTGTGATATATTGTGATAATCAGAGTTGCATCAAACTCTCGGTTAATCCAGTATTTCATGATAGATCTAAACACATTGACATCCAGTATCATCATATCAAATATTGTGTGCAGCAGAAGATCATGTTACTTTCCTACATTCCTACGGAGGATCGGGATGCTGATATCTTGACAAAGGCGCTCACCAGGAGCAAATTCGAATACCACAGAGGTAGGATCGGGGTGGCAGATAATCCCTTTCTTTGTTGAGGAGTGTTGAGATTGCAACAAGATGATGAGCTTAGTGAAAAGTCGCACCTTCACTAAGTGGGCCGCGAGCTATTTTGGTGCAAAGTCTATTTTTAGACTATGTCTATTTTTAGACATGTCGATCATATTCTATGTGTTGTAGGATGCTATTTGTGGATGGTTGGTCAAGTTGGAAAAATAGATGGAGTTATATTTTTAGACATATTGGCGGAATCTATTTTATATTACCGGTCAAAATAGATATATGTCGAATAATATTAGCTCTTAATAATATTTGGACTATAAACATTATCTTATTCTCTTGGAGCACTTCAGTTAAGTGCACAGATGTGGCACAGGAGCTGACAGAAGGAATTACACTATTCCTGAGGGTTAAGTGGAGCTATTTCATGGAGACTTCAGTTAGAACTCATGTGACAGAGTTTGGTGGAGTTATTAAGGTAGTTGGTGGAGTTGTGTTCAGTTTAACTCAGTTAGACACAGTTGAGCTAGTTGTATCTATTATAACTGATTGATACACTAGTGAGATTGGTGTGAATTAATTAATAATTGATTCACTAATTATTAACTCATTAATCAACTGAAGAATACATCAGTTAACTACAGTTCATGGACAGTTTCAGTGCAGACCAGTGGAGAGGTAGGTGAAAGAGCAGGTTGACTATCAGTTGTGACTATAGTGTTGCATGATTTGCAACACACAATGATTGGAGATGCCAATGAGGATTGTGTGAGAAAGGCTAGACCAATTCGATTTCATTTAGAGCCATTCTTCAACATGGATTGCGCAGTAGAGGCAGGCTAGCAGGTGGAAAATATCGGTGCATGGATTTGCTAGATCGAACATGATTAGTGTGTAGCGAGTGTATTGTACTGAGAGCTTGACATGATCAGCTTTGTATGAGGATTGTTACATGATCTCTATGACATATATTATATACATATAGTTGGGGTTTTTAGCTTCATGCTTTCCCGTTAAAACACTGTGTTCATATGTTTGAATTTTTATGGTTTCAATGTGTGCATGCAATTGATTTAATTTCCGCAAGTAATGATCAATAGTAGAAGAGATTTTGTATTATGCATGAAGTCAAATAGTGTGTGATCAGGAGAATCTTATATGTATAATGCATTAGTTATATAATTTCTAGAAGAATAATATTAAAATATTTCTTTCGTTTATCATCACAAGTTAATAATCAACCTCAAGTACCAAATGTCCACTCATCATTAAAATTTAAAACAAAAATTCAAGAAACAAATACAATCTTATCCCTATTAAGATACCAAATCTAATATTTCTCTAGATGTTGAATTCTCTAAGTCTTTGCCTTGCCAACTTAAGAATTTCCAATAGATATCCACCCAACCACATGCAAGGAAAACCTATTTCCATGGGACCCCTGAATCATGTGGGATCTCAATTAGGAGCCTATAAAAATAAAAATAAAAATATATGTTTTACTGATGGTTTTTCCACTACCAAACTTGTCAAGAAAATAATACAACTTTGACAAGGGAATTATCACACTCACAACTTAGTTATCATCTATATTTATCTTAAGTAATTTTGTTGAATTACTTATTAGGTTCATACTGAAAAACTATAGCATTTTTTGACAAAATCTTGATATCCCCTGAAACTCATGGAGGTATCTCCTTATAGTTTTGATTTGGCACCTCAACACCATGAATAATTCCCATTTTTTATTTTGCAATTTTGTGATTAGTCACCCCCCTAATGTAGCATTTCAAGGATTTTTCCACTTATTATTTCATAATTATAATCTTATTAAAACATTTGTATAAAAACAAAGCCCATAAAACTAGGTAACATTCGTTTTGATTAATTCCACCATTGGATAACTTAGGATTTTGTCAGTTTCACTATGAATCTAATAGTTATAGTATTTTAGGGAGTATGGATTTTGCTCCTTATTTCGCACCCCTTAATTATAACCATGAGGAATGGCATATCCCACAACAACAGTATTCAAATAGACAAGCCAATTTCATGCTACATGACTTCCTTATCGACATCTCTACAAAGAGTATCTCTTTAAAGAGTAGAATAGGTAAGTAGAAGCAAGTCCATTCATACCAATATAACCTCGTGATCGTGTCCCACATTCGTATGTTGGTGAGATGTCTAGGATCACCTTGTCTCGTGCACATGTTGTATAAAATATAACAACGGGGTTCAATCTGATCTTGTAATGTACTAAAACAAAATATTGAATCCTTCTACAATTTGTGAAAACAAATCACGATCGCACAATCACATAACAAATAAGAGAAAAAAATAATCAATTGCATAGCACAATATGTATCTGGGGAAAGAAAACTTCCTAAAACGCTTCTATCTTTATATTGTATAAATTTAAGACCATGAAACAATACAATTTTTTTCTCTCACTGAGAAACTCTTGCACTCTTCCAACTGTCTCACTTTGATCTAGGAAAAATCAGTCAAATACTTAACCAATTCTCAGCCTCTGCTCAACCTACCTTGCTTGCACATTCCTGGAGGAATTTTCGCCCTATTGAATAGGAAATTCCTTGGAATTGATTGCACAATGCATCATAGGCTTCCACATGACTCTATAACTAACCTATACAGTTTTTCTAATTATACAATTCATAGTTATCATCCCTTTAACCTTAGTTTCAAATGGGCCTTCCTTAGAATCAACATGCAACAAATATTTATAGTGAATTACTAGTTAACTGATTCATCACTACTTGTGAATTAAATACGATTTGATTCACTAGACCTCTCACTAGCTCATCACTTAGTTAGAACTAGGTAAATTGATTTTAACTCAATTAATTGAGTTAACTAATTACAACTCACAAATAACTATAACTAGACCCTCTAAAAATATAAAAATCCTATACATGCCTCCTCTTTGACCCTCAACTCTAATTTCCTGAGCTAACTCATCCATTCAGACTTAGTCAACTAATACAATTTGTCTTAAGATGAAATTACAATTTCTCTTCCAAATTAATTAAGAGAAATCAAAATCCCCCTTGGGGTGCTATTTCAACACTCCCTCTCAGTAAAAAAGGGATTATCTGCTACCCTGATCCTGTCTCTATGGAATTCGAATTTTATTCTTGTGTTGGCAATATGATGCAGAGTGTTGTCCTTGATGGCAACCCACTGAATGAAGATGAAGACATGAGAGTGTTGGCATGTGTTGTCCTTGATGGCAATCCACCTGATGAAGTTATTCTTGACCTGATGGACTTGGTAAATGATGTAAATCTGATGTGAAATGATGTTAGTTAGAAATATGATGCTGAGTGTTGTCATTGAATGGAAACCCACTTGATGAAGAAGATGGCAACTTACTTGATGAAGTTGTGCTTGATAGAATATGTTCTTGAAGAAGTAACTTTGTGTATCTACAAAAAGTACAGAAGGTAATGAAGAAAGGAATTCAATATGTGCTAGATCCATGATGAAAAGAGTATGTTTCAAGGAATACGCGGATTTGTCTAGGAGAAGTCGCGTATGCACGCGGTTAAGTATGTGCCAAGTCGCATATGCACGCGGTTAAGTACGTGCCAAGTCACGTATGGGCAAAAGCACTCATAAAGTGCAAAACCAGGGGTAACCACCATGGTATTGACCCATTGTATTGGGTAATGATTCGTCTAAATGACCCCGTCTAGGAATACCATCGGAAGTAATGTAGTTTTGGGCTCATGGTATTGTTTTGGTTCATGGTATTGAAAAAGGGGCTCATGGTATTGAAAAAGGGTAAACCTATATAAAGAGAAGAAATTCATTGTGCAAATCATGAGTGTGGGTGCAAGATGTCTGAGCTTGAATGAATACTTCTCTCCGAAGGATATCTGAATGGAAATGGTTACAGTTGAATGATAGATCTGAATGTATGATGCACCAATGATGAAGAAGGGGATCTAGATCTGAAATATTTGCTAGATCTGTTTATGAAATGATTAGATATGTGATGAGGCAAACATCTGACTGAGGTAAAGTGTAAAATCTGAAGTGATGTATCTGTTGTGAAGAATTGCAATGACATAAAAGTCTGAAGAACCATACGCTAGTTTGCCGAAGAGGAAGCGCGTATATACGCGGCTTCGCTGAAGAGAAAGCATGTATGCGCAATAAAATTAGCTCTGTAATATGTACAGAAGAATACGCTGGTTTATGTGAACGGAAGCGCGTATATACGCGACATCAGAGAAAGGAAAGCGTGTATGCAAACTAGGGTTTGCTGAAGTCTGTGGTAAGAAATGTCTGATCTGTTCTGCTGGTTTACTGATATCTGTCAGTGAGTTATATGTATATGTTTCATGGTTGACTGTGCTTAAAAGTATGGAAAGGGTCCAGTTTGAAAATATGATGAAATGTGGCCTGCAAGTGGTGTCCTAAAGGAAGCTTTGGATCCAGTGTGAAAATTGATTAAACGTGGTCCATAGAGGTGCTGAGGGTTGTAGCCTTCAGTCAGGGGGTTGTAACTCCCTTCCAGGTGAGGCTGGTAAACGAAATCAGGGGGTCGTAGCTCCCTTCCAGGAGAGTCTGGTAAACGAGTCAGGGGGTTGGAGCTCCCTTCCAGGAGAGGCTAGTAAACGAGCGCAGGTGGGTGCCTGCGTGCTGGTAGGAGTCTGCACCAGCACATATGTTGTAAGATGTTTTCTCTATAATAAAATATTGAAGGCTGAGCAACTGCGGCGGTGGTTTTCTCCCGACTTGGGTTTCCACCTAAAAATCCTGGTGTTCATGTGTGATGCTTTGTGTGATGGTTTATTCTGTTGTTACTACACATGTTTACTGCTAACTTAACATCAGATGAATGAA
Source organism: Pinus albicaulis (assembly GCA_034641835.2). Classification (NCBI taxonomy): domain Eukaryota; kingdom Viridiplantae; phylum Streptophyta; class Pinopsida; order Pinales; family Pinaceae; genus Pinus; species Pinus albicaulis. The sequence continues at coordinate 716,910,081 of CM076574.1, read as the reverse complement.
TATTACAAAGAACTAAGTTAATAAATATCTGCATATTTTAGATCTCTGCTAATACGCGAGTTGTATGAAGGATATCCACGTGTATACGCGAGTTTACTAAAGGAAAGTAGCGTATGGGTTTTAGAGAGTGAAAAAGTAAAATTTTTTGAATATGCAGTAAATACTGATTCACCCCCCCCCTCTCAGTATTTTTCCCAACAATTGGTATCAGAGCAGGTTCTTCTGCAGAAGCTTGATCGCTTGAAGGAGATCCGTCGCAATGGGAAGTCTTGAAGGAGTAATGTCTATAAAGCCACCTCTATTCAATGGAAGAAATCTGATATTCTGGAAGGTATGAACAAAAGCATATCTGCAAAGTCTTGGTGTAGATGTATGGGCAATCGTGGAAGAAGGTTATCAATACCCAACAAGTATTCCTACTGATGCAGCGGAAAGGAAGAAGTATGAAATCAATGCCAAAGCAGTAAATGTCTTATTAGGAAGCATGTCTGAACCAAAATTTGCTAAAGTGATGCAGCTACATTCAGCAAAAGAAATATGGGACAAAATCATTCTAAGTTATGAAGGAGACACAAGGTAAAAAGTGCAAAACTCCAAACTCTTAGAATTGAATATGAAAATTTGAAGATGCAAAGTGATGAGAGTATTGCCCATTTCTTCTTACGTCTGGATGATATTGTAAATCGAATGAGAAATTTGGGTGAAACCATAACTGATACTACTCTGGTGGAAAAAGTCTTAAGATCCTTGACTTCAAAATTTGACTCTAAAGTTTCAGCTATTGAAGAAAGGCAAGATCTGCAAACTCTTACTATTGTTCAATTACATGGTATTCTGACTGCTTTTGAAATGAGACAAGGAGGTCCTTCTCAAATTAGAGAAGCTGCTTTTAAGGTATCTGCAAGAGGAAAAGAAAAGGAAGTTGTCAAAGAATCCAGCTATATATCCGATGAAGAAGAAGCGAATTTCGTGAGAAAGCTCCAACTAGGTACTGGAAGATTCAAAGGTAAGCTTCCCTTCAAATGTTTTGAGTGTGGAAAAGTTGGTCACTATGCTGCTAAATGTCCTTATAGAAAAAAACATGGTAAAGGGAAACAATTTGAAAAGAGGAAGAGTTATTATGCAAATGAAGATGATGATGAAGTGTCCAGTGAAGATGAAGAAGATTCTGACCATGATCTGAAAGTACTCATGGCAAAGAAGCAAAAGAAGAAGGCTACTCGAAACAAGAAGATATCTCCGAAAAAGTCTTAAGATCCCTGACTTCAAAATTTGACTCTAAATTTTCAGCTATTGAAGAAAGGCAAGATCTGCAAACTCTTACTATTGTTCAATTACATGGTATTCTGACTGCCTTTGAAATGAGACAAGGAGGTCCTTCTCAAATCAGAGAAACTGCTTTTAAGGTATCTGTAAGAGGAAAAGAAAAGGAAGTTGTCAAAGAATCCAGCTATATATCCGATGAAGAAGAAGCGAATTTCGTGAGAAAACTCCAACTAGGAACTGGAAGATTCAAAGGTAAGCTTCCCTTCAAATGTTTTGAGTGTGGAAAAGTTGGTCACTATGTTGCTAAATGTCCTTATAAAGAAAAACATGGTAAAGGAAAACAATTTGAAAAGAGGAAGAGTTATTATGCAAATGAAGATGATGATGAAGTGTCCAGTGAAGATGAAGAAGATTCTGACCATGATCTGAAAGTACTCATGGCAAAGAAGCAAAAGAAGAAGGCTACTCGAAACAAGAAGATATCTCAGAAAACTTGTATATTACATGGTATTCTGACTGCCTTTGAAATGAGACAAGGAGGTCCTTCTCAAATCAGAGAAACTGCTTTTAAGGTATCTGCAAGAGGAAAAGAAAAGGAAGTTGTCAAAGAATCCAGCTATATATCCGATGAAGAAGAAGCGAATTTTGTGAGAAACTCCAACTAGGAACTGGAAGATTCAAAGGTAAGCTTCCTTTCAAATGTTTTGAGTGTGGAAAAGTTGGTCATCCGAAGAAGAAGAAGCGAATTTTGTGAGAAAACTCCAACTAGGTACTGGAAGATTCAAAGGTAAGCTTCCCTTCAAGTGTTTTGAGTGTGGAAAAGTTGGTCACTATGCTGCTAAATGTCCTTATAGAGAAAAACATGGTAAAGGGAAACAATTTGAAAAGAGGAAGAGTTATTATGCAAATGAAGATGATGATGAAGTATCCAGTGAAGATGAAGAAGATTCTGACCATGATCTGAAAGTGCTCATGGAAAAGAAGCAAAAGAAGAAGGCTACTCGAAGCAAGGAGATATCTCAGAAAACATGTATAGCAGAAATTGAAGAAGATGAATCAGATAGTGATTGGGGTCCTTGTGATAATCTTCTTTGTGCAAGCAATGGTGTAGAGAGTGAAAGTAATGCTGTGGACCTAGAAGAAGTCATCAAAGATCAACAAAGATTATTTAATGAAAAGGATTCTGCCTACAATGAGATGATCTCTAAAATGAAGGGACAGATAGAAATACATCAAAGACTGCAGGATGAAGTAACCAATCGAAGTGAAAGCCTTGAAGCTGAAATCATCTCTCTCAAAGAAGATCTGGAAAAATCAAATAAGAAAAATAAAGAACTTGAAGCAAAAATCATCTCTGTCAAAGAAGAATCATATAAGGAGCATGAAGAACTTCTGCAAGAATTTGAAGAACAAGGAAAAGGGTTGAAAGAAGAGATTCTAAATCTGAATCATCAAGTAGAAGACGAAAGAGGGAAAGAAGAAAGCATGAAGAGGCAATGCCAAGGATTGGAGGTTGAGGTAAACATTCTCAAAGGTAAATTAGAAGAAAAAGTTAAACTTTTGAGGTTTCAAGATAGTACTAATATTTTGGACAATATTCTGAGTAATCAAAGGTCTCCTGCTATCAAACTTGGTCTTGGTTTACATGAAACTGTTAAAGGAGAATCTAGCTCACAAGGAAGTGCAAAAAATTCAGAGGATGTCAATGCAAAACCTGAAGTGTTGAAAGAGACAAAAGGTCAACCAACAATGATGAAATCTCAAAGGAAATCAGTCAATAATGTTGAATTCTTTAAATGTCATAATTATGGGCATGTTGCAGCAAATTGCAGGAGCAGATCATTTCAGCCTCAAACAAACAGTTCCTACATAGAAAGGTACTCTGGTTTCTTCAAGGGATATTTTTTTCATGCAACAAGTATGGACATAAAGCAGCTGATTGTAAAAAGAGGAAGATTAGAAATACTCATTATGATTCTTATGCTTATTTCTCTGGACACATGAGATGTTATTCTTGTAAGAAGTATGGACATGTAGAAAAGGAATGCAGGTTGAACAGATCTGAGAAAGTGGACAATTTTCAGCACACAGTTAGGAAGTTCAAGCAAATTTGGAAAAAGAAGGAGGACCAATCAGAAACGTAGGGAATTTTGACCCTACTGCAGTCATCCGCTTCTGAAGCTTACTTCTCTGATTGACTGCAGGAATGATGTGGGATACATTATGAGATTTAGTAATGTATTGTCACAGGGGGAGCAATGTATGATGTCTCTCATGATTGATTTGATTATTCTGGTTATATGTATTTCTGACAGAGCATCTGATATGAAGAAGACAGGTACAGGAAGTACAAGTTCAGGGGGAGATGAAGGAATGTGAAAAATTTCTATGCTTCACTTTCCATACGCGGGTTCTATGAACAAAAGTCGCGTATACACGCGAGTTCCAGCAGACACAGTCGCGTATGCATTTATGATAAGAGAATTGGGATGACAGCTGAAGATCAGGAGCAGAGGTTCAGGGGGAGCATCAGTTTGAGTGTCAATAACTGTATTATTGACTCTGTATCAGCTTAGTTTCTCAGTTCTAAATAATGATGATATGATACTTGGTTTCTTAGGTTGAAGATTATGGATGAGTCCTGTTCGCTTTTTGATGAAGAGTATTCGTTACTGAGATGAAAGTCTTATAATTCGGAGATAAGAACAGTACATGCAGAGATTGTTGCTGATGACTTGCTGATGAACGTATTCAGGTTGCACAAGTTAAGAAGGAGCACTGGTTCAAGGGGAGCAGCAGTTTGAATACTAACGATTGCATTGTTGGCACTATGACTGCTTATTCTTTGGTTATTGTGATACTCATGCTCAAATGATGATGACTTGGTATATGGTTTATTATGATGATATTTTGAGCCCTGTTTGCTGAAAAGTATCTTTTGTGCTCACACATGGATGAGTTGGAAGTCATTTGATTTAAAAATAAGAATAGATCATGCAGATTTTGTTACTATGGTTGAGATCTTTTCCTTACATATGTTACTTCATGTTAAATCTTAAAGATCATAGTGATATTGGACCACACGGATGATTGACTCATATTTGAAGATGTTGTTCTGGTATGATAATTTCTCTTGGAAAGATTGTATTGATGCTGCAAATAATCTGAAGGCTTGGTTACTAATGTGCTTATGCTACAACCATTGGATGACGCTTGAAGACACAAATACACTGTTCTATCTATCTGTATTCCAGGGAAGCATTCAAATATCTCAGAAAGAAGCTGAAAAATGTCTCTTCCTCACAGAGGATCAGATCTGGTTAAAATATAGAAGATGGTATTGGATACGCGGATTTCCTGAAACACAGTCGCGTATATACGCGAGTTCATGCACATAAAATCGTGTATGTCTGGTTGCTGACAAATTTCTATTTGGGGACAGCTTTCTTCAGCACAGCTGCAGTGCTGTTTGGTATCTCTGATACTGTTTGGTATCTCTGGTGGTTTTCCAGTTCTCATAATTCTTTGATAAAGATTCCTTGATGATTTGTTGGTGAAAGTGTTCAAGATGTACAAACTAAGGGGGAGCCTTAGTCATATGGGAAGGATGCTTGGATGCACAGATTTAGGGGGAGCATTAGCTTTGCCCTAGTATAATGCATTGTTGGCATTATGACGGTTCTGATATATGATCTCTCTTGAGGTCTTTCTGGTATTGGTCATGAAAAGTCTTTGTAATTTGATGAAAGGTCTTGTTGAGACCCATGATGTAAAATTGTAATATTCAGTCATGTAAGGACTTGTCAAATTTGTAAACCCACTTGGTTGGGTAGCTGAGTCAAATTTTGTAAACCCACTTGATTGGGTAGCTGAGTTGAAATGTGTAAACCCACTTGGTTGGGTACTTGAGTCTCATATGTAAATCCACTTGGTTGGATATTTGATGTAAGTATGAGTCGTTGGTGATAGGAAGTTCATAGAGTCATGTACTTCATTGAAAAATATGTTTGAAGATTCAGCATGAACTCACGGGGAGCTTGGTCACTTCAGTATACATCAGATCTGCAGAACGCTTCTTCTACATGAGGAGAAAAGGGGGAGAGTGTGTTGGTTTTGATCCGCCCTTTGCCCTTGATGTCAAAGGGGGAGAGTTACATGGTGTTTGAATGAAGAGAAAGAATGGTGTCAAAGAATGGGGAGAGTGACATGGTGTCATTGTATTGTTAATGTACCTATCTGTTGTGGTGATCAAACACCATCGTGGTTGCCATCAAGTCCAAAGGGGGAGATTGTTGGCCATATGATGCAAAGTGTTGTCCTTGATGGCAACCCACTGAATGAAGACGAAGACATGAGATTTTTGACATGTGTTGTCCTTGATGGAAATCCACCTGATGGAGTTATTCTTGACTTGATGGACTTCGTAAATGATGTAAATCTGATGTGATATGATGTTTGTTGGTAATATGATGCTGAGTGTTGTCCTTGATGACAACCCACTTGATAGAGTGTTGTCCTTGAATGACAACCCACTTGATGAAGTTATGCTTGATAGAATATGTCTTGATAAACTTGTTAAATGATGTAAATCTGATGTATCTACAGTGAGTACAGAAGGTAATGAAGAAAGGAATTTCAGTATGTGCTAGATCTATGATGAAAAGAGTATGTCTCAAAGCATATGCGGATTTGTCTAGGAAAAGTCGCGTATGCACGCAGGAAATAACATGCCAAGTCACGTATGGGAAAAAGCGCTCATAAAGTGCAAAACCAGGGGTAACCACCATGGTATCGACCCATTGTATTGAGTAATGATTCGTCTATGTGACCCCGTCCAGGAATACCATCGGAAGTAATGTGGTTTTGGCTCATGGTATTGAAAAAGGATAAACCTATATAAGGAGAAGAAATTCATTGTGCAAATCATGAGTGTGGGTGCAAGACGTCTGAGCTTGAATGAATACTTCTCTCTGAAGTATATCTGAATGGAAAGGGTTACAGTTGAATGATAGATATGAATGCATGGAGCACCTATGAAGAAAATAATGAAGAAGGGAATCTAGATCTGGAATGTATTTGTATTTGCTAGATCTATTTATGGAATGATTAGATCTGAGATGAGGCGAACATCTGTCTGAAGTAAAAGGGTTAAATCTGATCTGAAGAAGTATGCTGCTCTATAATGACTAAAGATGTATACGCTAGTTCGGAACATCGGAAGCGCGTATATACGCGGGTTTGTAAAGCGAAAGTGCGTATCTGACCTGAAGTATAAACAGATGTATACGCTGGTTGATGTGAACGGAAGCGCGTGTATACGCGATATCAGTGAAAGGAAAGCGCGTATGCAAAACTAGGGTTTGCTGAAGCATGGGGTATGAAATGTCTGATCTGTTCTGCTGTGTTGCTGCTATCTATATTCTACAGTTCTGAGTTGTCTGTTTCATTTTGGTTGTATGATTGAGCTTAAATATGTGGAGTGGGTCCAGTCTGAAAATATGATGAAACGAGGCCTGCAAGTTGTGTTCTAAAGGAAGCTTTGGATCCAGTGTGAAAATTGATGAAACGTGGTCCATAGAGGTGCTGAGGGTTCTAGCCGCCGTGGCCGTAGCTCCTTCCCAAGTGAGGTCGGTAACCAGACCGGGGGGTCGAGCCCCTTCCGTGAGAGGCGAAAACGAGTTAGGGGTTGTAGCTCCCCTCTCCAGAGGTTGAAATCCAGCGTGTGGGTGCTCGCGTGCTTGCAGGGAGTCTCCACACTCAGCACATATGTTGTAAGATGTTTTCTCTATAATAAAATATTGAAGGCTGAGCAACTGCAGCGGTGGTTTTCTCCCGACTTGGGCTTCCACCTAAAATCCTGGTGTTCATGTGTGATGCTTATGTGTGATGATTTATTCTGTTCTTACTGCACATGTTTACTGTTTATAGAACATCTAATGAATGAATAATGGAATGACATAAGTGAAGAATTAATGGCATAATTAGATCTCTGTGTATACGCGAGTTTTATGAAGGATATCCGCGTGTATACGCTAGTTGGTTTCAGAAAAGTAGCGTATGGTTTTGAGAGCATGAAAAAGTAAAAAGTTTTAGTTTTCCCTAAATACTGATTCACCCCCCCCCCCCCCCTCTCAGTATTTTTCCCAACATTTTCTTCAACCGATATCTCAGGATATACAAGTTCTGGTGACTATAGATTTTCTCCTACAACACCACTAGTTTCTGCCTCTCCTTCTTGTAGACTGCATGAATTTCCCTCTTGTGAAGGGTTTGAGTGCAAATTTTCTGTAACCTCAAAGCTCTGTTCAGATCCTTTTTTTTTTCTATGGATCTCGACATGAGCTACAAATGCTGATCTTGCTGCCTGATGGATTACAGTATGGATTTTTCCAGATATGGTCTGGGGTCCTACTGATGCCTGAAATTCACCTTTTCTTATGATTTCTTCTATAAAGGTCGATCTTCCAAGGGTCACCTACCCCTTGGATTTGGCAGATTTACGTGGTGTATTTAGGTCTATTTCTACTTTATTGTTCCTAGTCATTCATAAGAAAATTATTCATATTTGATCTTTATGCATCTGCTGAAAATCATGATCTTAAGCAAGTGTTTTACTGACTTGTATGAAGGTTCTTACCTCTCTTTTTCAATATCCAAGTCTTTCGTAGCAATCAAATTCAAAAAATAAATCACTTTTTGACACTTTCCCCAAAAACATCACCAAAATGTTGGTGCACTAAGATTTCTATGAAAATCACTCTTAATACCTACATTAATTATCAACCAAGGATATGTTTGTTTATTTCAAGAGTTTTGGCACTGTCTACGCAAGTGAGATCAAAGGCTATTTCAGAATAGAATGATTCTAAATCATTGCAATAACCAGTCTCTAATTCTCGAAGTTCAATCTAGAATAATTCAAAAGAAAATATTAAAGAAATTCCAAACCATAAATCTTGATCTAATCTCAACTTATTTATAAAGAAACTGAATCCAAACGCATGAATTGATGGAATCACACTTAAAGAACTAATATATGATATGAACAACAATTTATCTAATGAAAAGAGAAACTACAGTAAACGAACAATAATAAATTATTTAAGCCTTTAATTAAGAATGAAAGTAATTAATCGCTCAATATCTATGATGGCATCACTCGAAAAGAACAACAATTCAGTGTAGTGCTTGGACTAATCTGTACAATTCATTAAAGAACAATATGCAATTGTAAAAGTAACATCATATAATATTCATCCCAAAACGTAAAGGTAAATTATGAAAATGAACTCCAACATCACAAAAATTGAAATAACTCAATTATACAAGATACAATAATGCATAAACGAAAGAAATAATTATTGCACAAAAGAACCATCAAATCTCTTAGTGACCGGGCCCAAAGCCTCCAAAAGTTACTGTTGAAAATACTCAGAACACGATTATGAAGAAAGGACTATTTTTCTCATTAATCATAGTAGTAAATATATAACATCATCATAGTGAAAATAATTTGTCTTCAATGCAAATAATAATTTCCAAATGGAAGTTAAAGCTTAGAAATTAACAAGAGTTTATTTTTCACCTATCGACCTTATATAACCTAATGGGAAACTAATAGATGGGAGTGAATCCTCAGGCTCAGGATATCATGAGGATTTCGTAACTCATAATCGGATTTCCACCATAGAATTAGCTTGACTTTCCTTTTCTTTCGCTAGCCCGCATGATCAAGAAGTGGTCTTCCTTCTTTCTTTGGCCATTGTTGTTCCACCAATTGAACAACAATTGTCCAATTCTAATTTATACACATAAAGGCAAGAAAAAGTTATTTTTTATGCTAAAATCATACAATTTCTTGACAATTGATTTTATTCAGGTTTCACAAAATTTTCTTCTAGATTATTCCCAAAAATGAAGATAATATTTAAAATTAAATGATTAATCAAACTAATATGAGGATAAAAACATAACTTTTCTATGACTCAACAATACCATATAGGGATCCATCACTTGGGGGAGTCACATAACCATTATTTGAATAATCATTTTCTATGAGGTAGTATCTATCTAAGAGAAGGTCTATAGATCAATGACATTTGTGGATGCACAGAGATACGAAGGCCCAAGGTTGACATCCTGGCTGTAAAAACTAAGAGGCAGGCATCTTCTCCCTATTCTTTTTTGTCCCCGGGATTAAATATTGTATCAAAGATACAAGATGTCACAATGTTGTTTGACTTAACGACAAGTTCGATACACCGAGGTGAAACACATTTAAAGATCCAACATATGTCAAATTTTAATTAGCTGAAATGATGAAAACGAAGGCTTCCTATTGGCTGTGGTGAACAGTGTTTGCTCACCCCACGCCTGCAAAGAAAACATCTTCGGTGTAAATATGGTCAAATTAAAAAAATTTACAAAAATGCACACACAAATAAGATAGACATTCCCATATCTATGAAATTGACAAAAAACACTGAAACAAAATCCTTCCTTAATATGATAATTATTACTGGCACGCTCAAATCTCATCGTAAAAACCAAACAAAAATGTTTAAAAGAAACATTTTTATATGCCGAATCCTAACACAACAACCAACGCCCATCGAAATTATTGGCATGTTGAATGTCATAACTATTCCCAAAAAAAAATTATATGTGTGTGTGTGTGTGTGTGTGTGTGTGTGTGTGTGTGTGTAAATTTTGGATTGTTTTTTCGGGTCACTCAATTACTGAAATAATCATAATGATAGTTCAAGTACAAAAGTATGGATGCATATTTTGTTAATTAAGTATATTTAGCTTGAAAATTTCTTTACAAAATTTCAATTTCATTATTAGTAATTATTAAGTCAATGGTAATGATCTAACTTGAAAACATATTTTAATACTATTTTAATAGTAGACACAAACCAAAAGTTGAGATTTATTTAAAAAGTAGTTAAGTCTCCTTTACCGTTTCAATTAAAATAAATTATTTAAAAAAATTCATATGAACATGTGTCATATGAATACAAGTTATGGTTTTTTGGGAATTTGGTATTAGTAAGGCGTGATATTGGCCCGTGATATTGTAATAAACCCTATTTATAGGTTAATAATATTAATGGTAAAGGGGCGATGAATATCCATAGTTAAATATCTTGTTACATGTTTTTGTACATGTGTATACGTTTAACTCATATGTTAATTATTTTTATAATTATTAATAAGAATAAAAATTTAAAGAAAATTTATATTTTAGTTCACTTTTAAGATTGGAGTTTTTTAAACTTATAACTAATACTATTATTTAACATATTGTTACTGTACAAAGATACCAACTTTGGGTGAGTTGAATTTTTTTTTGGTTAGATTTTAAAACAATTTTAAGAAACCTCTTGTCTTCTATGTTCTTGCATGAGTTGTGATTTTCTTTGGTTGGAATTTAAATAAATTTTAGGGAGCCTCTTGTCTTCCATTCTCTTTATATTGTTCTTGTATAATAGGTACCAAACCATAGTTCTATTCTCAAAAGGAAAAAGACTTACATCTATGAGGAAGATAAGATAGTGTGTATTTCTCTTAATTTTGAAATTATATGCTATAAAACACTTTTGTATTTTCTCCTTATTTCTCAATGATTCTCTAAATATGGTGTACCCTTAAAGTTCACATTCCATAACTAAAAGTACACTTATTTATAATTTTTTTGAATTCCATAATAATAAGTTTTCCATCCTTCATTTATCAGTTTTCCTATACTATAGTTCCAATTAACCTTATGCTGACCATTGTTTCCAAGACATTTTATGAAGTCACTTCTTTCAAGCTATTGCTATCATTCAGTAAATTATCGTAAGTGATCATTTTCGACTTAATTACCATAACCTTTGTTTTTTTAGTGTTAATAGTCATGCCACACCAACGTAGAACCTTTGAATAATTTTTAGTCACTTATCTACATCATAGTAACTCCTCAATATTAAAAAATGATAATAACACTTGTATTTATCTTTATTCAAATTCTTTTAAACATCTAAAAATTTTCATTAAATTTATTTAGTAAAAACAAATATTTCAGTTTATACTATTGTTAAATTCTTTTAATAAATTTATATTTTTAAATAAAACTTCAGTTTAATCTCTTTTAATATCCTTTTATTAAATTTTATTGTAAAAAAATGACTTTATAAATTAGAAATTGAAGATGATGACTATTAAGCTTCAAAATTAAATGCTTTGTAAATTTTAAATATAATATATCACCTCCACATAAACTTAATATTTTCCACATAAGATTAATATTTGGTATTTGAGTTTAATATTTGGTATTTGATTTTTATTTTGATAGTGTTAACTTTCTTATCATTTATTTACATGCATAGTAAGTCACAAAATCGTTTTTAAAAAAGGATTTTTTTTTTTAAAATATATATAAGTATATCGTTATTGTTCACATCAATCCACTCTTAAGGGGAAATGTATCTGAAGATATAGAACATGAGGAATTAAAATTTTTTCTTGGTCTTTTATATCTATTTTCCCACACAATATAGTTTTTTTTTTTTTTATATGTATCAATTTTTTTTTTTAATATTGTATACTAAGTTTCTATTTAAAGTTACAATAATTTCATGTTTGTGGAATAAATTTTTCTTGTCGTTTTTATTGTTCATTAATTGATTAATATGTATTATGATGTGGGAGGAAGGTGTGCAGAAGAAAGACTGGAACATTGCAGAAGAAATTTTATGTTCCTTTGTCCACAAACCCATTCTCCTACACAACAATTTTTCTTCATGTGCATTAAAAAGGATTCTAAATTAATATTCCATAATAATAAGTATTTAACTCACAAATGTGAAATAACAAATGCACATAGTATTCAAAAACCATGAATACTAATATTTGTCGTTTCAAATTTTTAAACAATCCAAGTTGTTTAACATAAGTCTAAAAAATGTATATTTGATACCAAATAAATCTAGCCCATGTCGATCCACCCTTAAAGGGAAATGTATCCAAATTTTCAACACATTGTGAATCGAAGTTTATGCTCCTTCCTCCACACACCCATTGTCCCACACAACACTTGTTTATCAATTCCATTAAAAAGAGACTTCATTTAATATTTGATACTATGTTTTCATTTAAAATTAAGATAATTTCATGTATAAGGATTAATGTTCTCTATGCACCCCTATTCTCTAGCACATAACCCCTTTTCTACACATCCTTTATTTTTAATAGATTCACAACTCCAAGTAATTTTTCTCTCACACAACGAAATTTGTGAAAGTTTAAAATGAAATAAGAGATGAATACACTAGCAATACCTATTTTATTATAAATTCCAAGGCACTAACCAAGGAATCCTTGAATACCAATAGAAGATATTTCTAGTTTTAAATGATTAAAGTCGTTGAACATAGCTTTGAAAACTACACATTGAATCATTAAATCATATAATCATCGTGATATCAAACAAAATGATCCCACATTGATCCAACCTTAAGTTTAAATGTCTTTGGAGATGTAGAAAATTAATAATTAAAGTTTTTGTTCCTTGCTCCACACACATGTTCTCCCAGACAACACTCATTTCTCAGATACATAAAAAATATACTACATTTAATATTGGATACTAAGTTTATTCTTCAAGTTATAGTTGATTAATATGTACTGTCATGTAGGAGGCTATGCGGAATAATAATAAGCATTCAATTCACAAATGCATAGAGTACTCAGAAACCTTGAATATCGATATTCATTGTTCCTAGTTTTTAAACGATCAAAGTAATTGAACATAGTTTTGAAATTTGCACATCTGATATCAAATAAAATAAGCGCATGTCATTCATCCCTTAAAGGGAAATGTATCTAGAGACGTGAAATATTATGAATCAAATTTATGTTCCTTTTTATGCACACCCATTATCCCACACAATAATTGTTTCTAACACGAATTAAAAAGAGACTTCATTTAATATTAGATACTAGATTTTGTTTGAAGTTAAAATAATTTTATTTCTATTGAATGAAGTTCCCTTTACACCCTAATTCTGCCACTCATACCCCCTCTTCCACACAACCATAATTAGATGCAGATTCGTAACTCTACGAATATTTCTTTTACTGTTAGTGTGAGAAAACTAATGAAGGAAACGCCCTTCTCCCATGCATACGTAAAATACCTGCTTAAATCATTTTGTCAATGTCAATGTCAAAGCACTCATCAGTGGAATAATCACTTACAAAATTCTCTTTTTTTATTATTTTAAAATTATTTGTAATGCATTAACAAATACAAAAATAGAAAGTCATTTATCAAGAGAATTATACTACATCAAAGCTCACTCGACCTATAAAAATTAGATATAAAATTTCCATAAATAAAAAAATTATTTTTTAATCTACCAAAAAATCAGAATATTCAACATTTCTCCAAAAAAAATTACTTAAAATTACAAAATCTTAACAAAATAATCCGAAGTCAATAAACTTTGACCACAACACCGGTATTATAATCCCTCATATCCCTCACAAAACGAGTAAAAATACAATCTCTATCCATATTCGCATAAGGTAATGAAATTAATGCTTTCATTTTGGGTAATGAAATTAATGCTTTCATCTTCGTTCGGCTCGAAAGTTAGAATGATAAGTAACAATCAATTAAAATTGGAATGCATGTACGAAGGAAAAATGGCACATGTTTCTTAATTGAAGAGCTTTTCAACTATGATTTTCTTTTCCTTTTAAAACATATAATCTTTTGAAAGATATTGGTTTAAATTTATTTTAGTTATAAATTCATTATATGTATAAAGTTGTGAAGTGTTATATATATATATATATATATATATATATTAAGCTAAAAATATATTTATGTAAATTTATTTTATTTTAGTTATAAATTTTTTTATATGTAAAAAGTTTTGAAATGTAATTATTTTTGTTTAAAAAAAAATATGTTTTAATGTGTAAAATAAATTTAAAATGAATTTATAATCAATTTTATTTATATATTTTATTCATAAATTTATCATCAGAATTTTTTACTTTTAATTATGATAAATTAAGAATTAATATTGGAATATTTTAATAAAAATGGAAATTAAGATATTATTTTTTTATATGAGTATGTGTCAATTCTATATACTAAAAAAATTAACTAACTCTCTTATAATGTGATGTAAAAAGAATCTATAAAAACTAAAAAGAAATATTTTACTTTCGCTATTTATCTTTCTTCTTATCTATAAAGTTGATAGGAAAATAGTGCATTTATGTTAGACTTAAAATATCTTTTATTATTAATTTTATTTTAAATTTCATGTGTTGAATCTTAATTGAATAAGAAAAAAATTACACATATACTCCATAATAGGTTAAAACGCCTCACTTTATTAAATTGTCATTACTAAAATATTTATTTATATAAACAAAAAAAAATTGTTAATCATCCATGGGAACAATTATCATTGGTTTTTATTGGTAAATGCATATTTGCATGACAATGATTTAAACAAAATCATAACATTTAAAACAATTCATTACTAGCTCTTAAGGAAAGAAACCTCATAGTTAATTATAGATAGTTTAAGGTCTTACTCCATAGACATATTTGGTTTTGGGCAAGATAAAATTTAGAAAAAGGTATTTGCAATAGTGCTAATGGTTCATAGTTGAAATTATCGGGGAAACTCTCCTCCCCAATTCCTAGATATGACATGTTGGCTTATTACAATAAGGTTAGATGGGAACGCACCCTTTGGGATAGAGATTCCACTTTCATATACTTAGGAGTAGATTTGTATAATAATAATAATAATAATAATAATAAGTGGCAATCGTTTATATAAAATTATGTACAATTTTTCAATAATAAAGAAAGGAATATGATTAATTTCTTAAAATGTTATTTAAGAAAATATATTTTTATGAATATTTATGATTAAAACTATATGCTTTAAAAAATATCTAAAAATGATTTGAAAAAAAAAAACCAAAACACACAAACAAACAAAAATTTAACCAAGAAAAAAAATATTAATTTTTGAAATAATTTTTAAGAAAGAGATAAGATATTTTTTAACATATTTTCTAAAATATTTTTAAAATAGAAAAAAAAAAATTAAAAGCATCGTGTAAAATGTGCTTGAAATAAAATAAAATAAATATGTTAAAAATGAAAAGCAATTTAATTAACCGGTTAATGTGTTAATTGTTACAGTGAGCAAGTTCATGACTAATATTACTAGATAAAGAAAATATCTTTCACATAAAATTTAATTAAGATTTCATTCAGGATTCTACCAAGCACTTTATATGATTCAACATTATACTATTGAAGATCCTCAAAACATACCAAAAGAATTACTCAAGTTGCTACTTGAAAGGATAAAGTACATATACTAGCTTAGATCCATCTTAATTTTAGATTTACCAAACACCTAGCATGATCAAATCTCTTTTCACTCTAAACAAGGTTTGTACCTTAAGATATTTGATCCCTTTAGGCATTTGGTAGATCCAGTTATATGCTAGTTTAATTATTAATTATAATTACAAAAATCTCTTTTCACTCTAAACAAGGTTTGAACCTCAAGATATTTGATCCATTTAGGCATTTGGTAGATCCAGTTATATGCTAGTCTAATTATTAATTATAATTACAAATTTTTTTATGTCATTTGAGAAATTAAAAATGTTTTAATTAATATTTATAATTATTTGGAGTAAAAAAAAAAATCCTCTTTGCGACCCTCGTCACCCCTGTTGTACTATATCGTTGTGAAGTTTGGGGTCGCAGTATATCCAAAGAGTCATGGAGAAGATTTGAGATGATTCAAAAGCAATTCATAACCTACAATCTCAAGATAAAGGGAAATACCCCCTATCCTATCGTGCTGATCAAAGTTGGTCTCTCCGCTATTGAAATAAATGCTACGTTAAAGTATCTAATGTATAAGAAGAATACTTACAACATGTAATCCAAGAGGCTTCCTAAAATTGCTTCTAACTATAGTAAAAAACCCCATGTTTTCCTCAAGCGTGGGTGACATAAGGATGTCTAGCCTTGGATAAACCATTGGGGGGTAAATGAGGAGATCATCCTCGGAAGCAAGGATAGTGTCAAAGACACTATCACCTTCAATATTAAGGATATGGTATGGGATGATAAGGAGCTAGAGGGTAAAGGGAAGCTGAGATATTATAAGGAGGTGATCAACCCCACCCCTGAGAACCATAATTATCTTTATGTTTTAACCAGCTTGAAGAAAAAGTTGAACATCGCAAATATTAGAACTAATTCTCATGAGCTTCAGAGTGAAACCGAGTGGTGGTCTACTCCCCATAGCCCCTGGGACAATCGAATTTGTCAGCTTTGTGATACTAACATGTTGGAGGATGAAAAATCATTTCTTTTATAATTATAATTTTTTTAATGTAATTTGACAAATTCAAAATGTTTTAATTAATATTTATAATTATTTGGAGTAAAAAAAGGTTCATATTTGAGACCCTTATCACCCAGGTTGTCCTAGATGGTTGTGAAGTTTGGGGTCGAAGTATATCCAAAGTGTCATGGAGAAGAATTGAGATGATTCAAAAGTAATTCATAATCTAAAATCTGAAGATCCAGGGAAACACCCCCTATCCTATCCTACCGATCGAAGTTGGTCTCTCCCCTACTGAAAGAAGGGCTATGCTTAAGTATCCAATGTATAAGAAGAATACTTACAACATGTAATCCAAGAGGCTTCCTAAAATTGCTTCTAACTATAGTCAAAACACCGAAGTTTGCCTCAAGCGTGGGTGGCATAAGGATGTCTAGTCTTGGATAAACATGTGGGGGGTAAATGAGGAAATCGTTCTAGGAAGCAAGGATAGTGTCAAAGATACTATCTCCTCCAATTTTAAGGATATGGTATGGGATGACAAGGAGCTAGAGAGTAAAGGGAGGCTGATATATTATAAGGAGGTGATCAACCCCACCCTTGAGAACCATAATTATCTTTATGTTTTGACCAGCTCGAAGAAAAATATGAACATTGCTAAGATTAGAAGTAATTATCATGAGCTTCATAGTGAAACCGAGCGGTGGTCTACGCCCAAGACCCCTGGAACAATTGAATTTGTCAGCTTTGTTATACAAACATGTTGGAGGATGAAAAATATTTTCTTTTATATTTTTGGACCCTTACTGATATCCACTCTCATTTTCCTAACATGTGTCACACTTCCAATATTATTGACTTGTTAAGTGAGCTCAGATATTGGTGCACTTATTTCCCTTGTTTTTTAGAACATACATAAGTTTCTAAAAAATTACAATTAGATTCTTCTTCTTCTTAAGATACAATAGACCGCATTGATCTTAGTCAACGTTAATCATCATCATTATCATCATTATTTATTTTATTATTATTATTTATTTATTTATATTTGTGTATCATTTAATCGAGTCAAAATGTTTATATAATAGCTCAGAACTAAAATTTATATAATAAAAATAGAAAACATCGCTTCTATACTAAACTAAACATAATTAGATATTTATAATTTGAAACGATAATTTTTATTTATAACTTAAAACGATAATTTGTATCTATAAGCTATCTACATTCTTGACCATGCCAGATGTTCCGTCTCTTCTCATTAGTTTGAGAGAATGTGTGCGAGAATACGATGAAACTCATTGATGTGAAAGGGATAGTGTTCTTCAATAATAAAGTTAAAAATGAAAATAAGAGAATGTAGGATGATCATCGATGCAGACCTATATAAAATTATTTGCATTTGAATTTTTAAAATTTAATTTTGATTAAATATAATAAAAATATTTGATATAATTTAATCATTTTATTTAATACATATTATTATATTAATTATTTAAAATCAAAATATTTAATATTTTTAATATGATAACATAGTGGAGATTGACATTTGATCAATTTATATATTAGTGTACAATTCAAATTTTATAATTCATAAATTAATAAAATATTTAAAATAACAAAAAGTATTTACATATTTTTATATATTAAATTTGATTATTATTTTCATCATATTTTAAGGTAAGTTAGTTTATTGAATGGAAGAAGAATAATCAATCCATAATAAGATGCTTATTACCATGATTATGGGAGACTAATATCTTATATAGGATACTTATTACCAAAATTATGTGAGACTAGTATTTCAAGATAATGCACCTTCAACCTCTCTTCATAAAATTTGAACCTATTCATAAAAACTAAACTCTATAAAAAAAACTAATATACACATTATCTTAAATTTTATTGATATAATTAATATAATAGCTATATGATTATTAAATATAATAATATTAATATAGATATATATATATATATATATATATATATATATATATAATTAAATGTTATTATTTATTATATTATTATCGAAATTGGTAAAGATATTAAAATATATGGTCTATATTATATTTAGGCCGATAGGCCTTCTCTTTTGAAAGAGATCAAATTTTTTTTCGTCAACACATTCATTTTGCAAAGGACACGTATTCGTCGTTTAAAAAATGGCACCTTTTATTTTCGGTCAGTCGACAGATTCCCTATCAGCGCAATTTGTTTGAATTTAGGCCGATAGGATCAATACACTTTTGGTTGTTGTCAACACTTTTAGTCTTATGCTAACATCTATGCACTATTTTTAAGTTGAAATTTGAGCAGTGTATATTTGAATTCTTCATTATATTTATAGCAGTGGGCGCGAATCTTTCATTACATTTATAGCAATGAACATGAATCTCATGGTGCATGACTGCACCCAAAACCCCAATCCTAAGTCATCATTATTTTCTCCAGTTTTAACTGCGCCACTGAGTTTGTTGTGGTCGAATCCAATGTCGTTTCCTTTCAAGAACAAGAACTCTGAGTTTGTTGTGGTCGAATCCAATGTCGTTTCCTTTCAAGAACAAGAACTCCAGTGTCATATGAAGGTGCGAGGATTTTATTTCAAGCAGTGTCATAGTCGTTTGCGTTATTGCAGAATCATGAAATCATTGTCGTTTGCATTATTGGAGAATCATGAGATCATTTATATGGTTTCTTAATGGTTGAACCCTTGGATTTTAATTCAAGCAGTGTCATAGTCGTTTGCGTTATTACGGAATCGGGAAATCGTTTATATGGTTTCTTAATGGTTGCACCCTCGTGTGGATGTCAGCACCATCAATATGGCCTTAGTTCCTCGTAAGCTATGGATAGGTCTGATACATTTCAGGCCCTTTTTATGTAAATGACAACTATCTCTATTTGAAGACGCTTTTTAGATGCATATATCAAGAGTTTTAAACCCATAGTTATTCTAACTAAGCAACTATGATGAGATATTGATATTACGTTGAGATGATGCGAAGACCCGAAAGGAATCCAACGTATAGCAGCACCAACATGTTCCACTACATCTCTGAAACATAATCGGAGGAAGGTAATGAGACAGTTGATAGCTTCTTTTTTTGACATCTTACTTTATGTTCATTCGATGAATTTATTTGATTTTTCTCTTTTCTATTTATTATGATGGATTTTAACATAAGTTATTATTGCTATACTTTTTCTTTGAAGACACCTAATAGTCACAAACTCCTGCCTGCAAAATTTCGGAAGGCCTACATTGTGAATTGCCACCAATTGCTATTTTCCAAGAGAGTATTTCATCATTTATTGGGTCAGTTGTTTCTTTGGATATGCATTGTTAGAATTTAGACTCATGGATACTGGTATCTCCAATAATGATATGGGATGTTGTTTGATCTTGCAAGAATAGCCCTTCTCTCCATCAGCGTCCCATCAGGAAACACCTCATCCTCTATGGCCTCTTTTCTGCCCAATGGCATGGTAGGGTAAAATCTCATCGTTTCGATAAACACGTATCCAGATAATGCATTTCTTTCAGCTCTTCCCTGCTGAAACGAAGTGCATCACCCGGTTTCACAGTAACTGGTCTGTTACTTAGAATCCTTTGGATCTCGTTGGCTTGGTGTAGGGTAGTTAATCCCACGGTAATGTCATTGAACGGAAGGGTGACCGCCTTGCTTGTGCACTGCACAAGACTATTTACAAATTGTTAACAGTTGTATTCCATTCCCGTTTTTCTTAAATATGAGTCGAAAGAAATTTTGGACAGTTGTATTCCATTCCCGTTTTTCTTAAATATGAGTCGAAAGCAATTTTGGACATTGCATGGAACTAGATTCTCAGTCAGATCCACCTCCCATGCCTGAGTGCATTCGTGAAGATTTTTTTTTGCTTCCTTTACGTGTGTATAATTGATATAGTTAAAAAGATACCGTGTATATTATAGCTAATCGTATAATTCAACTTATGGAAACTTAGTCAAATTGTTCTAATGTTCTATCGTTCCAATAGATTAATATGACATCACAATAATCTTAATATTTTATTTAATACTAAGAAAATATATTTTCTTAACAAAGTGTAAATTTTAATTTTCATAAATTCTAAATAAATTGACCTTGTTATTAATTTATACTAGATAAATATAGAAATGGTTTAGAATTTATAATTAGTTTTTTATTAATTTATAATCAAAACCAACTTTATATATTTTTTTCTTTCTATTTATAATCCTCTATTTTATTTTAAGGTGATTTTTTTAATCTCTTTACTAGGAATAACATATTACATAGATATATTTTTGAGTAATTTTGTTTTTAAAATTAATAATTTTTACACTGTCAATTTAAAAAATAAATAGTAATAACTAAAAAATTATTATCATTCACAAATAATAAAATCTTCAATTTTTATAAATATAATTAATTAAAGTAATTAATTTATAAAAAGATAGAGTAATTAAGTTAGGAAAATGTTATTTTACATTTTAGTATGGGAGTTAGTGAACATACTAGTTCACAAGCATGAAACAATACTATTATTGACATTATAGATTATGTGATTCATTTACATTTAATATTTAAAACAAATTAATATTTTAGTGTAAGCTATCAATAAAATATTTCAATTTCTATATTAAAAAACATAATTGTTGTGTCATTTCCTAGAATAGAGATATGTAAATGTTTGTAAATGTTAAACATTTAAATTTTGGCTCAATTAATAATGAACTAAAAGTAATAAAATTAATGGAGGCATGTAATTGTTTTTAAACATTAAACATTTAAATATTGGCTCTATTAATGGTAAGTTAAAAGTAATAAAATTATGTAAATGTTTTTAAACATTAAACATTTAAATATTGGCTCTATTAATACTAAATTAAAAGTAATAAAATTAGTGAAGGTATAAAAATGTTTTTAAACATTAAACATTTAAACATTGGCTCAATTAATAGTAAATTACAAATAAAATTAAAAATATTAAAAATAATGAAATTCAATTTGTTATATTGCTATTTTATTCTTATTAATAAAATTATGAAAAAAATTAAATAAAATAAAATCGTATTACACATATCACATTAAATATATAATATATAAATAGTAAGTAGAAATTAAAATAGGCCTTTTCTTTTGAATCAACTATTTTTTATTTTCGTCAACCATTTCATTTTGCTAATGACACATGTGCAAACGTAAAAAATCATGTCTCCTGTTACTAGGTTGCGGTTTTCACTTGTTTTTTTTATTACATAATATAAAAATTTATCACAACTCAGTTATCAAATCAGGAGCGACTTATCTGCTGTGAATGCAAGTTGACTCATCAGCTTTGTTGAAATGACTCCACTTAGAAGTTGTTCATAACGGAATCTGCATTCACTCTTCCCAAATGTTTTTGGGTCTTAAGATGTTAACCATATTTTCTTACTTCCAAAGAAGATGAACTCTTAGCAAAAAATAAGCAATTTTAAGGCATACTAGAGTCCCAATTTCATATCATTTTATAAATTGTTTTTTCATTTTTTTCTAAGCAATTTAAATAATAAATTTCAATTGAATTAATCTCTAAATTTAGAGTGATTGGAATGAATAATTATTATCCTTCCATTCAAACTCAATTTACTTTTACTTAAATGAAATATTGAATTTACAGAGAGTATACTGTTGTAATACAATAATATTTATTTATAGTAATTTTTTTTATATATTTTCTGAACTTGAACAACCTATATTATATTCCTTTTCATCCTCTCTTCCTATACCATATTCTTTATCTTTAATTACATTGTTTTTCTTCGAAAATATTGTGTTATATTGCATAATGGGTTTATCTTTCTATTTATTGTCTTAATGAAATTATTAACTTTTCTTTTCATTATCTATATTCTTTGTCTTTTATTGCATTAATTTATTTTCAGTCAAAACCTTTAGAATCAATTAATTACTTTATTTTCAGTCAAAACCTTTAGAATCAATGATTTTTTTTTTTTTAATATCGTATTTTGTTCAAGCATTTTGTCTTTATTTGCATTAAGCATTTTGTTTTTGTTGGAATTATACAAAATCCATTCTAATTAAATAGCTACTCGGAATGAATTTGTTGTTTGTTATCATCTAACCACTTACCTTGGTCACTTCCAATATTATTGACATTAAGATTTTGAAGAATTCCTAGAATTCCTAGATGTATATTTTCTACCTGTTTGAATTTGAACTTTTTAACTTTTTACAAAAAGGCTTGCATTCTTAATTGTTAGAACCACTCAATACCTATTTAAAATAGGTGTAGTCTAGATAAAATAGTTGTTTTTGGCTATAATCTAGCAATATATAAATGTGTCCTTGATACACTAAATTTTTGTAAATTAATATGTCATCTCATCTATTAGTTAGATTACTTTAAAATATGACATAATCAATTTAGTATTGAATATTCCAACATGTTGTTGACATTCCAGAATGTTTTAGTTACATATTATAAATTTAAGAAAAAAAATACACAAAAATAAATATCTTTAAGTTTAATGTCTCAATTGTTATTTTCTTGTACAACTTTTTTAATTTAAAAATCCTATCGGCCTCTCTTTGCACCTTTTGGGGCAACTGCTAGTATACATACGGTCAAATCAAGCAAATTGACAAAAAAAAATTCCCCGAAACAAAATCAACATGATACACGTGGCCAAACACAATAAATTGACACAAATTCCCACACAAATATGATAGACATTCCCAAATCTAAAAAATCGACAAATATGCCAAAACAAAATCCCGGATTCATCAGATAAATATTAATGGCACGCTCAAATCTCATAGTAAAAACCAAACAGAAATGTTCAAATCAATGTTTTTATATGCTGAATCCTAACATGACAACCAAATCCCATCGAAATTATTGGCGTGCTAAATCTCATAACTAGTGAATTGGAAGAATACCTACTAAGAAAACATTAATTACAATGTTTGTTTAATTATATATACTTATATATGAATGAGTCACTTAAAATCGATGTTGAAATCTAGGGTCACATAATTGAGTGAAATTTGGTATGAATGATGAAATAATCATAATGATATTTTAAGTATAAAAGTATGAATGAATATTTTGTTAATTAGGGATATTTAGTTTGAAATAGTTTCTTCAAAATGTTAATCTAATTATTAAGTTGATGGTAAAGATTTAATGTCACACAATTTTTTTTAATAATATATACAAATCAAAATTCAGATTTAGTTCAAAAATAGTTATGTCATTTTTACCTTTTTAATTAAATTAATGCATTTAAAAAAATGTTATATGAACATGTGACATGTGAATATAAGTTATGGTTTTTTTGTGCATTTGGTATTAGTAAGGCATGATATTCGCTCCTGATACTGTAACAAATCCTCTTTATAAGTTAATAATCTTCATGGTAAACTAGAGATGAATCGGCATAGTTAAGCATCTTGTTACATGGTTGTTTTACATGTATATATGTTTAACTCATAAATTAATTATTTTTATAATTTATAATAAGAATAATAATTTAAAGGAAATTTATAATTTAGTTTATTTTTTAGATTTGGGCTTCTTAAACTTAGAATTATATTTATTAACCTGTTAATGTACAGAGAAGCAAGGTGGCTAACCTTGTGTGAGTTGCAATTTGGTTTGGTTGGAGTTTAAGGAAATTTTAAGAAGTCTCTTGTCTTCCATGTTCTTGGATGAGTGGAAATTTTCTTTGGCTGGACTTTAAAGAAATTTTAGGGATCCTAGTGTCTTCCATGTTCTTTATATTGTTCTTGTATAATAGGTACCAATACATAGTTGTGTTTTCAATAGGAAAAATACTTTCATATATGAGAATGATAGGATAATGTGTGTTTCCTTTAATTGTGAAATTGTATTCTATAAAACACTTTTTTGTTCTCTTTCTCCATGATTCTGTAAAGATGTTGTACCCATAAACTTCATATTCCATAACTAAAAGTAACCTTATTTATAATTATTTTGTCGTCCATAAAAATAATTTTTTCATCCTCCATTTATCCTTTTTCCAATACTATAGTTCCAATTAACCTTATCCTAGGAATTGATTCCAAGACATTTTACAAAGCACTTCCTTCAATTTATTGCTATCATTCATGAAATTATCATAAGTGATCATTTTGGACTTAATTATCATAACCTTTGTTTTATTAGTGTTAATAGTCATTCCACACTATGGTAGAAGTTTTGAATAATTTTTAGTTACTTATCAATATCATAGTGACTCCTCAACATAAGAAAACTATCATTGATTTAAAGAAGAAGTATGGTGATTATACTAGGTACAATCAGGATGGTGCAACCTGCTTCATCCAAATCACCATTTAACTTGTTGACAAACTATATGCCGAAAAGGGTAATGGATAGGGGATAATGTTTCTTAACTTAATTTATTCAAATTAGCCCTCAAGGTTATTATACTTCGCAATAACATTATCATATTGCCTTATCGAAACATATCTCAAATTAAAATAAAATTTTAGCTCCTCTAATCTGTTCCAAAGGTTACTCATTGACATAATGTCAAAATATTTTCTAGAATTCAATAAAATAACAAAATTGATTAGATATATTACTGTGATAATTCTTGCAAGTATATTAAGAATAATAAAGTGGTCCAGAATTGAGAGAGTTTTTCTAAATTGAAATTGACCTCCAACTCTTTTTTCATGGATTTTTATCCTATATTGATATTCAAATAATTCCATATAACTTGGATAAAAAAGCTACTACTCATAATGGTCTTATAACTAGAGGGATTTTTTATCTCAAATTTTGGAAATAGGTATAATGAACCTTTCAAGCCCAACATTTATGGAAGCCCTGCATGATTGCAAAAGTTGAAGAGCTTATTAATGTGAGAGATGAGGATAGACCCTCCCATATTTAATATTTGTACTTAGTAGCCTTAGATGTCCTTAGCTTTCCCTCTGTGAGTCACTTAACCCAAAGATCTATGTCTTCTATAGGAAATAATTCTTCCTCTGAACAAAACGCTTAAATGTTATCCACAAGATCAAGAGAATCATAAAATTTTCCATGTAGAAATTCAAATCCCTCAAGGGAATTATATTGTTTTCCTTATTTTACAACTTAGAATTTTCCTTTATAATTTCTTAATATATACCTTAGAAAGGTGCAAAAGGTTCTCATTATTTCTCTTTATATAAATTTTTTTTTTCCTTTTAATTAGTGTTTTATAGTCTATTTGTAATTTTCGTTTTAAGAACTCATTATAAGAAGCATGATGGTTTTTCTAGGAATCTTCCACTCTTTATAATCCAAATTTTTAGTACTTTCTTCCTATATAAATATTATTAGCGTTAATATATGTATTCTCCACCCACATGTGTTTATTGGAAGGATATTGATTGTGAATCCTATTGTGAGGAAATATGTTATATTTTTGGGTAGAAAACTATAGCTCGCCTCCAATTTCTCTATAGTATGATATCTTGTTCCATATTGACCACAAGAAAAATCCTTCCGTGTTAGGGGCATTATATTGTTTATGCTAACCACTTTTGATATGCAATATAATATATATTTCACTCTATATCCAACTTAAGATGGGCCCTTTGGTCCATGGAAATCGATGATATTTCTAGGAGAGGATTTAGAGTGTCCCAAATTAAAATCTCTTGTTATTTTATAATTGTTTTCTTTATTCCTACTCCTAAGTTATTTTCTACATTCTTTCCTTATTTTCTTATTTTACCGTCAAAATATCTTCACTTATTTTACATTAGCCTTCTAGAATGAGCTCTTCATTTTTTGGGTTGTACATGAATCTATTAGTATTTTGGAATGAAATGGGGATTTTTTGGCCGCACATGAGGTTTTTTTTTTTCGAAGCAAGGGTGAGGAGCTCAACATGTCACTTGCAGGAATGGAACCTGGATGAGGATGATAAAAATCAGTCCTCCTAACCAACCAAGTTGAACCGAATTGACTAATCTTCATTTATAACTACTCTTAGTAATTTTAAAATATTTTTTGTCAGTATGTCATACTTAGGATCATTAGAAATTACCTTAATAAAAATTACCCTATCCTTATGATCAATTATTTTTCCTAACCTCTTTTCTTTTATGGGACAAGTTATTTCAATTGCATTTTTTTTTAATTCTTCCATGAAAACTGATAACACCTCAAAATATTTCTTATCTTTTAAACCAAAATTATAAGGTTGAAGGCTATTTTTTTATGTTCATATTCTAACTCTATAAAATTACTCATTACCTCTTTGATGGGTTTGGTATCCACTCTACTTTGCAAACTAGTTAGGGTCAAATTGTTATTTATTTTTTCTTCTAATACTTTAATTTTTTCTTTATATTAAGATGTCTTACATTATTGGTAGTTTCTTTTATTTAATTTATTTTTCCAATTTTTGTAATCTATTATGTTCCCATCTTATTTAAAATAAATAAATAAATAAATTATGAGGCCAAATATTATTTTGTGATATTCATTATCTAACTCTATAACCTTATAGTTTTTTCTCTTAATGGGTTTGATGTGCAGTTTTTTTCCAAAATATTCATGATCAAATTGTTATTTATTTTTTCTTCTAATTCATTAATGTTTTCCCCATATTAAGATGTTCTATGTTGTTTACCTCTCCCCTTTTGGTTGGATTGTTTCTTTTCTTTTACATTTCTTATAATTTAATGTCAATTTTATCAAACTTAAAATCCATCACTAATATTTTTTTTTCTTCATTTTTGTCTATATTTTTCAAAAACTTATTATCATACATTATTTCTAACTTTCTTTAAAGTTTGGCATTTTACTCTCTCCATATTTTCTTAATAATCTATATATATACAAAAACTAAATCTCCTCTAATTTTTTTGATAAATTGCAATTGATTCATAAATATTCCTATAATGATAAATGTGAATTAATTTATAGATATTCCTGTAAGGAAAATAATTGGAAATAAATAATTTCCTAACATGTAAAATTTAAAATTGACCATTTTCCATTTATAATTATTTTAAAATTATTTTAAAATTTTATAAAATAATTAAAAATATTTAAATTAAATATAATGTTTTAAAACTATCAACCTATTCCTTTTATGAAAATGTTAAACATTGGCTAATATACAAATATAGACCAAGTAACCCTACGCTATGGAATATAAAAATAAACGGTAAAATAAATCAAACTATTTAAACCTTATATTTACCAAACTCTTTTTTAAGGAAAATATCAAGCATTGGCTAATATATAAAGTATTGGCTAATATATAAATATAGACCAACTAACCCAAGGCAATGGAATATAAAAGTAATGTCTAAAATAAATCTTCTTGCAAACTTCAATGAGAATTCTATACGTATGCAATTTTATAAAGCTAAAAGGAAAATGTATAGCATAATCAAATATACAGCTTTATTATTTTAATTGCCATGGTCCTTCATCAAAAGTTTAAACTCTAATTAAATAGCAATAATGAAAGCTTTCCATATGATTGGTCCATGCAGAAGTCTGGTTTACATATTTACTTTTGTTTTTCTTTAATGATGCCGGAAGGAAACTAAGGAAAGGGAACATTTTAAATCATGTACAATTTTTTGTTTTATTGTTTTAAGCATAAAGAATTTATGCTTTATTATTCTATTATTTGAATTGATCATTTCTACGGCTCCGCTCTTTTCTATTCCCCGGCCGTTATTTTATTTTATTTGTTCATAAACATTAACCATTGAAAGAAATAAACTCTACAGTATAACATTAGAATAAGGATCACAGAGCTGACCCTAAATAATACCTTTCTGAAAAGTCGTTCGATGCGTAATCGAAAAATCAATGGTAGCCAATGACTCGCCAAACGTCTTACTTTTATTGTTTAGTCGACGAACATGAAACATGTCGCAGGTGGTTGTGTGAGAAATTTGGGTTGATTGAATGAAATTTACGGAGCAACACCCCCGACCGGGGTGCCAATTGGTGAGGTCAAAGTCACGTTGTCGTGATGGGAAGTGGGTAACAGTGGTATCAAAGTCGAGGATGACGTGTGGACGGTTTAGTTAATTATGAAATTATTAAAATAACATGGAGAACAATTTGGCGACTCACCTGGGTTGTCAAAGAGAAGTTAGAATGTGTGTCGTGGTTAGATAGACGCGGGTATTAACATGGTTCCGGTTATTCTGTGCAGTGTCATTCTCCTCTACATGTTAGCTATCTATGCATGTTTGGGTTTTGCCGCGACGATCCGTGTCAACTGACTAGACTACCACAGAGGACTTGCAACCCGCAACTTTGAATTGATATGTATCTAATTCTCCATATGCCATAATGATGAAATAAGTCTATGCATACCATGGCATGTGAAGAAAGATTCTGCTTTTCCTTGATTTTATATATCTGGTTTGCTATTCTGTAATATGGTGCACGGATATCGTTAGCAATAGTCTGTTTAATGAAGAAGATGAAGGATATATGGGTCGAAAGGACCTGGTAGAAGTTCTGGTAGGTTTAAATAGGAAGGTTGTCAATTGGTCTATGTCTGGGTATACTCCATCTTGCATGTCCTGCATGATTAAGTTGTTTCCACCGGGGAGATGTGTGGACCTGCTAGTTTTTTCCTTGATTACGGCTTGACACTGTTTTAATTTGCATGGTAGTAATTCTAGGTATCCTATTCCTCTGTCGTCCTTCAATTTGTATCTTGAGATGTCAGAAGTCACATGTATGGCTTCTAATGATGTTAACACTAGTGGTGTGTCAGTTGAGGGTCGGAATATGAGGTTGTGTTATTAGTGAGTCAGCCTTTTAACTAATTTTGTTAACTGTCATTCTGTCAGTTCTTTTGGGAGGGGTGCCTCGGTCAAAGGTAAAATGGGTAACTAGAATAAGGGTGGTATGGTCATAGTTCCAGTGCTGTCTCTGACTTTTCCATCTACCCAGACTTATGGTTTTACTACTGAGGGGCACAAGTTTTATCTGGGTTGGGATAGGAAATCTGTATTCACGCTGCTTTTTCTGAGTCTCTTAAAGCAACATCCTCCAACTTTTGCTGGTAGAATTCTAGCCTCGTTTATCTACTAGTTTTATACTCAATTGGGATATTTTAAATTTGTCATTGTTACAGGTCTTCCATGCAAACCGTTCGAGCTGAGAATATTGTTGGAAGGCCGCACTGTAAAAACTACGGCCAAAGGAAACTTGGCGAAAAAGGAAAGAAAGAAAAAAGAAAAGGCCAAAGTTTCAAAACCTCCTGTCAAGCGGGGCAAGGAAGTTATGGAAAATTTGTTTCAAGCATATTCCCAGGAGACACAATGTTACATCAAATCCCTGATTCATGGATGGGAGGGCCATGCAAAATCCAAGGAGGAGAAAGAAGAAGAAACTACTAAGGAAGAACTCAGCCACATCATCACTGACCCTAGTCACACTCAAGGAAAAATTTCATTATTCCATCATTCCATTCCAACATATTGGTTGTTGAAATGCCTTCTGGTTAACATAATAATGTATGTTCAAGAGGTGAGGGGTGACCCCAAAGCTGCAACAAGTTTAGCTAAGATCAACAGCTCCATTCAGGAAATGAACCTTTGACAACACCATCAGTATGTCCGCTTAAGCAGAATCGAGAAGGAATTGCAACCCATGCACCAGTTTGATATGCGTCGCTCCAGTGTCAAAGATCTGGCTCCTGTGGAGTGAGATGATGACTCATGGCTACTGTGTTCTATGTTGAATTGAGAAATGATCATCCTAGTTTTAGTTTTTGATAATGTTAGCGGATAGTTATTATTATAATATTATGCCTATGCCTGCAAATAGTGATACTGATATTATCTATTTGAAGACAATAAGAATTAGACTTAAGATGTATATGTTTTGGATGGCCTATAACTCGTTAAGACAACCATCTGATTTCCTATGGGCACGTTGAGGTCTAAAGTTGTATCATTTTGCCCTACTTTCGTTTATAAATAGAAAATAGTAATAATCTATTAAATTTAGAAAAAAAAATATGAAGCAACAAAGTTTCAAAATACGTTAATTTTGTAGTAAATATAATTTATTAAATAATTAAAAAATAATTTTGTAATGAAAGGTTGTTTGTATGAACCTAGAGAGCATAATTTATGGTATAGCTTAAATGTCTTACAATTTAATTTAAAACAACGGATAAGTTTATCTTTTGAAAGTATAGAAATTGCAATTTTAATATTAATATATATATGTGTGAATTTTTAAAATTTATTGTCAAATTTTATGTCTAAGCTTTTTTTTAACTCAATTTTAAATACATGTATATTTTTAAAATTTTTACATTATTTAAAAGATATATATTTACCTTAAAAAAAAAGTTATCAAAAATTATTAAAATTGGAAATTTTCATCACTAAATTTTAACTTATGGAAAAATTTTGGTACGTGTTATAATGATTATTTAAAATAGTCAAATACAATTTATATATATCATACAACCACGTGTATTTAACTATATTCAAATTCTTTGAAACATCTAAATATTTAAATTAAATCTATCTTTTAAAAACATATATTTCAATTTTTATTATTATTAAATATTTTTAATAAATTTAATTTTTTAAATGAAATTGTCGCTCAAGTTCTATTGATATTTTTTAATAAATTTTATTTAACAAATTTGACAGACGATAACTAATGAAATGGTTTCTGAATTTGAAATATAATATATCACGTCACACATAATATTTGGTATTTGATTTTGATAGTGCTAACTCTCTTATAATTTATTTATACAATGTTTTGTTTTTTTCCGAATAATTTATATTTGTTTTATTAAAAAGAAATTTATTTATTTTATTTTTGTATAAATATATATTATTTTATTTTTATTGTTTATATTATTCAATTTTTAAAGAGAAATCTATCCTAAAATATAGAACATTAAGAATTAAAGTTTTTGTTTCTGGTTCTTTATATTTATTTTTCTACACAACATTTTTTTTTCACAAGTACGAAAAATATATATATATATATGTTTAATATTGGATACTAAGTTTATGCTTAAAGTTAAATGAATTTTCTGTATATGGAATAAATTTGGCCCTTCACTCTTATTCCTCATTAGTTGATTAATATGTACTATCATATACCGGGATGTGAGGAAGGAGGACCATAACATTGTAGAAGAAAGTTTATGTTTCTTACTCCACACACTGATTATCTAGCACACCAATTCTTCTTCACATGCATTAAAAGGACGCTTAATTTTAATATTGAATAATAAAGCATTAAATTCACAAATGTTAAATAAAAAATGCACATAGTATTCAGAAACCTTGAATACCAATATTCATTGTTTGTAGTTCTTAAGCAATCAAAGTCATTGAAGATAGTTTTGAAAACTGCACATACTTTATCAATTAAAAGGAGCACACATCATTCCACCATAAGAGGCAAATGTATTTAGATTACAAATCAAAGTTTATGTTCATTTCTCTGCACAACCATTGTCCCACACAACAATCATTTCTCACACATTAAAAAGAGACTTCATTTAATATTGGATACTAGATTTTTGTTTAAAGTTAAAATAATTTCGTGTCTATGGAATAAAGTTCTCTTTACACCTTCATTCTCTCGCTCATACCTCCTCTTCCACACATCCTTCATTCTGGACAAATTCATAGCTCTATGCAATTGGTCTCTTGCAAAACTAAATACTATAAAAGTTTAAAATGAAATAATAGATAAGCACACTAGGAAACACCCCCTACCCTACCTACGTAAAAGACATAGTTATAGAATTTTGTCAATGTCAATGTCAATGTTAGAACACTCACAAATGAAATGGTCACTTACACAATTAGTTTTTTTCCTATTTTAAAATGATTTGTAAGACATTAACAAATACTAAAAATAGAAATCCCTCCATCACTGAAAGTATGTCATATCAAGGCTTGCTCTACCAATAAAAATTTAAAAATAAAATTTTTAAAAATAAGAAACTTATTTTAATACTTGTTTGACAAATAAAAATATTAAAAATAATATTTTTCAAAATAAAAAAATAAATAAATATATATATATATATATATATATATATATTTTAATTTAAAAAACATAAAAATATTTAACATTTTCCCAAAACTTTATTTAAAATTACAAAATTTCTACAAAATTATCTAAAATAAATAAATTTGGACATCAAAACAAGTACCATAGCCCCTTCCCTAGCCAAAAAAATACAATCTCATCAATATTCGCAGACCAAAAATACAATCTCATCAATATTCGCATAAAGTACTGAGATTACTACTCGCATCTTCGTTCGACTCGAAAGGTTGAATGATAAGTAACAATCAATTAAAATTCGAATGTATTTACGAAGTGAAAATGGGAAATGTTACTTCATTGAAGAGCTTTTCAACGAGTTATTTTATTTTTCATTTAAAACATATAATCTTTTGAAAGATGCTAGTTTAAAATTATTTTACTTATAAATTCATTATATGTATAAAGATGTGAAGTGTAATATTTTTTTAGTTTAAAATATATTAAGTATAGTTTCAAATTTTTTGGTGAAAATCATATTCAAGTAAATTGTGTCGCTTTGAACCAGTAAATGTGATACATCATCAAGACAAGATGATGAACTATACTGGCTGGTTCGAAATGCGTCGACACAATTTACTCGAATGTGATTTTCACTGAAAATTTTGATACATAATTTATGGATCACAGAAGCCAAATTCCTTATATTAAGTTAAATTTATTTTAGTTATAATTTTTTAGATGTAAAAAGATTATAAATCTAATATTTTTCATTTAGAAAAAAATATTGAGTGTAAAATACATAAAAATAAGTTTAGAATATTTTTATTTATGTATATATATGTTATTCATAAAGTTATTAGAAATTTTTATTTTAATTATGTTATAGTAAAAATTGGTATTAGAATATTTTATTAAAGGTGGACATTAAGATATTAATTTTTTAAAATGTTATTTCTCACTTAAAAAATAAAATAAGAGGAACTATTTTACTTTTTTTATTTATATTTCTTTGATAGGGAAATCGTGTATTTTATTTAAACTTGAAATAATTATTATTATTATTATTATTTTAAATGTTAAGTATTTTATTGAAAAGGGGGAAAAATTACACATCTATTTGGTAGTAGGTTAAAAATATGCACTTTATTAAATTGTTATATATATATATATATATATATAAACTAAAACTAGTTGTTAATCATCAATGCTACCAATTATCATTGGTTGGTATTTGTAAATATATATTTTCATGAAAATTATTTAAAGAAAATCATAACACTTAAAATAATTCATTA
Source organism: Pinus albicaulis (assembly GCA_034641835.2). Classification (NCBI taxonomy): domain Eukaryota; kingdom Viridiplantae; phylum Streptophyta; class Pinopsida; order Pinales; family Pinaceae; genus Pinus; species Pinus albicaulis. Next base: position 716,876,072 of record CM076574.1, on the reverse strand, counting down.
GAAATTCTTAAGGGACAATACCTCTTACTTAATGTTGTTTAGCTCTTATTCCATAGCCATATTGGGTTTTGGTTAAGATAACATTCACAAAAAGCTACTTGCAGGAGTGTTAATGGTCCGTAGTTGGAATGGTTGCACAAACTCTTCTCCCCAATTCTTATATATGAAATGTTGGCCTATTCCAATAAAGTTAAATGGGAAGGCATCCTTTGGGATAGAGATCCCATTATCATAGACTTAGGATTATATAATAATAATAACAACAACAATAATTGTTAGCCTTAATTATATATATATATATATATATATATAATTATGTACATTTTTAAATAATAATAAAAGAAATATGACTAATTTATTAAAAAATTATTTAAAAAAAATATTTTTATGAATATATATGATTAAAATTAAATGTTTTAAAAAATAATCAAAAAGGTTAGAAAAAAAAAAGCCAAAACAAAAAAAATAATTAAGTAAAATAATATTAATTTTTTAAATAAATTTTTACTAAAATGATAAATTATCTTTATTATCTAACATAGTTTTAAAATGGAAAAAATAAAATAGTTTTATCTAACATAGTTTTAAAATGGAAAAAATAATATAAATTTACAATCAAATTACTTTAAATGTGCCTAAAATGAAATAAATATGTTAAAAATGACGAAATATTTTATTAACCAAATAATCTCTCAATTGTTATAGTGGGAAAATTTATCATTAATATTACTAGATAAAAAAATATCTTTCACATAAACTTTAATTAAGATTTCATTCAGGATTATACCAATCACCTTATATGATTCCACATTACACCATAGAAGATCCTCAAAATGTACCAAAAGAATTACTCAAGTTGCTACTAGAAAGGATAAAGCACATATTGTAACACCTCGTTTTATTTTTAATTATGATAAATAGATTTTTACAAAAAAAAAAAAACATTTGAATTGTTAAAGAATATGGTTATTCATTAGTAAGAATTAAATTTTATTTTTTGGAAATAAAATAAACAATTACCTTGAATAATGAATTTAACGGAATGGTAAAAGAATTCGAAGATCCGAGGTAAAAAGGTAGAGGTCGTTTGTGATAGTTATCTTCCCCAGGAGGGGAAGGGGTTCTGCAAAAAGAGGAAAAAAATCCCGAGGAGGGGAAGGGGTTCTGCAAAAAGAGGAAAAATAGATTTACAACAATATTTTGTGAAGGCAAGAGCTATCTAGAGCTGGTAGACGCAATTGGAGCTCTAAAACACAGAGGAACTGTAGGCTGGATAGAGGTCCTGAGGCCTAACTTCTGAAAATATTCCTGCTACCTGAGGCTCTAGTGTAGAACACGAGGGGATAAGAGGACATGATTTCCTCTCTCAAGGTTGGGAGAAACCATCAGTTAAAGATCAAGAGTACAGAGGTTAATATTTGCATATGTTATAAAGAGTCAAGTAATCTAGATAATGTATTTCTTAGATCATTAATCTATTAAAATGTATGTATCTCTGTATATTATGAGAAATATGTTATTCTAAATACATAAGGAAATATGGAAGAAATATTCTGGAAGCTAAATTTAAAACAAATAACCAGAATAACGAGAAAATAGATATATAGGAAAGTGCATGATATAAGTTGCAGATATTTACATAAAATGAGAATATACCTGAACATTTGTATGAGGGAAGACAACATACTATGTAAACGATAATGGAAAAGCTTAATAACAAGTAATTACTACCTTGACTATAATTTTTATTAATCATGTACTATAAGTCTATGTGTGCCATTCAGCATAAAACTAGAGTACAAGGTACATAATAAAATAAATATCATATAAACATTCAGTATTACCTGACTAACGAAGCAAAGAGGCTCATGGGTTTAGATCCAAGCCCGCAGTGACAGGGAAAGGTTCATGGTCCTCTTCCCATTGAATCCAATATTGCAATAACTAATATTATAAGAGTAGAGGAAAAACTGCAAATAAATTATACTCGTAATAGTTGACGAAAAAAAGCTAAAGATAATTCGTATAAATTGTTTCCAGCAAAACTTCAAGCAGCAGTCTTGGTGCATTACACACAGATCAAGAAATAAATATAAGTCAACAGACCGTTGAACTGAGGAGACAACCAGTTTGCATTTAAAACAAAAATATAGTCTTAGAGTGCAAGTAATGGAACTGATACACAATTAGAAAATTTAAACATTAACAATAGAATTCCATTAACTGCCATACAGGCTTTTCTCATTTCGAAAATAACATCTATTTTGAAATTGAAAATGTACAAATTCTAACAAAAATTAAGATGCCACAGTCCTCCTAACCTGTGATGGGTAGGCACAGTTAGGACTGTTAGGTTAAACTAAGAAAAAATAAATTTTATGCCTATTAATGTTGAGAACCCCTCGCGCTCAGAAAGAAAAATGCAGTAGACCTTGCATGCAAGATGAAGTGGGGACCGAACGCTGCACTTGTGCAGGCAAAGGGTACGACCCTCAGTATTCCAGAATTAAATAGAAAAATATTGCAAATGGACAATGGAATGGGGCATACCTATTGTGGTTTCCCTTTTGTTTCCATGTATGAAATCGTTTTGACCCCCATGTCTTGCCGCGAACCAGAACCTAGAACAATAAGGAAACAAATGGGTGAAAATTGAGTTAAAAAAAACTGTAAACATAAATTAAACACCAAAAATTGCTGAGGGAAAACCCATTAAAGGTTATTGGTTTACCTATGAGAAACTGGGTAAGAAATGTGGAAATAACTCTTCAGAACCTGGGCAAGTATTACGGGTTTCTCTATTTCCATTTACCGAGAAAATCACAAAGGTAAGTTGCCAGAATTCAAACGAGAGAGTCATGGCCACATCAACTTGTGAGAAAAACTGAATTTCAAATGGAAACAAGCAAGCTCAACTATGCAAACCCTATGAGGGGATAATAGAAGAACACTTAACTTGAAGCATGAAAGAGTAGTACAAACCCAGAGCTATAGCCAGACTTGCTTGGTAAACTTTGAAGAACTCTGCATAGAGAGATCACATAACAACTTGACATGTAGATTACAAAGAGAAGTATTGTTGAATGATTATTCAAACCTAGTAACAAAATGTGAACATAACTCTTATGTGTTGAAAATGAACGAGCAAGACCAGAAATGAGACATTGTAGTCGAATGTGTGGAGGAAGTGAGGTTACCTCAGGCACTGACATGAAGGTGTTGCAGAGATGAGAACCAAACCATGAGTAGAGACGAATGAGCTGGAGTAGCGGAGCTGGGAGAGGATCAGTTACCCTAACCTCTCCAGCATGAATGTAGGTCGTCGGATGAAAGGATCCCAAATTCAACCATGTAGATGAATGGTTAGAGACATACAGTTTCCACCCACCCACAATGCCAGGCAACCAGACTTCCGAAGATCGAGAAATTCAATGATTTAAAAAAAAATAGAATCTAAGTAAAGGACTTGTAGTACGTGATGTGATTGCAGGATAAATCCATAGTTTAATATATGTTATTAATACATTCTAAGAACGAAAGTCGAAAATAAGAAATCAAACATAGGATTATAATGTCATATGTGATTTCAGATTTTCATGCTCTCGAACAATTAATAATAGGATTATAATGTCATATGTGCTGGGATTTAATTTTTAATTGCATGATTGATAAAATCAAGTGATAATCAGGTTTTTGAACACTGAATTGTTAGCTATGTTTTAGATATATATTAGCTTTTTTAATGTAAATAAAGACGAATTAATAATTTTCTTTTTATTATTATATTTGATGATATGGTTTTATCATAATATGTGACAAGTGGTACCATAGCATGGTCACACGTTGGGGCCAGTTAGGCCATTAAAGATAACTCTAATGATTTTCTATTCTTGTTTTAAACTGTACAAAGAGAGAGAGAGTTAGAGAGTGACATTTATATTTTTTTGTGCAAAGTAGTATCATTGTGATTATTGGTTTGGTAGCGTGAAAGATTTTAAGACACTATCCTAGACCCAAGATCGTGGAAAATCAACATGGTATCAGAGAGCATCTGAGCTACTTTAAGGGATAGTGAATCAGAGTGTGGTCAGCGAAGCAACTCAGAGGGAGTTGTGGGTGGCTAGATCAAGGAGCAAAAGGTTTAGCTAAAGAAGAGTCTAGGTTGGCTTGATCTTAATAAGCCATGTGACAACTTGTCAAGCCAATGTGGACACCCAAATGAAGCCTTTATATTGCATATAAATAGAAGGTGAGGGAGGCTAAGATAACATCCAAGCAAAAATATTTAGGAGTAAAACACCTTCTAATGTAAGCCACAACTTGAAGAAGAGAAGACTGAAGCCTGAAATGACTGTTTTGAGGTCAGATTAGAAGATATAACAGGGCCGAGGAGTAGCTACGTAAATACATTGATAGTAGGGTTGTTTTGGTACCAAAAGGGGTGGCATATTTATTGTTTAAGAGAGTCTCAGGCACTGTAGTTATTACAGGGATAACGCATGTCTGTATTAGGCTTGTTGGAGGGGCCATAATGACTAATTCCTACAACAAAAGTAAGGGACAATCACCGTATGGGAGAAGCTCTAAGGAGTGCCTGGTCTTGCTAAGCACGAAAAAAAATATGATTGATTTTATAAAATCTTGTCAACCCTACCGCTTCCTTCTACATAATTCTGTATACAAGTTTAAATCTATTGAAATTTTAACAATAAAAATCATAGATATCAGGAAAATACCTTTAGAACTTATCAATACACACTCTCCCTCTCTGAGTTGTCGAAGGTTGCAATTTTATCTCCATATGCTGGCAACAGACCATATGTTTTCTGCTCCTAATTGCAGAGAAACCCCCAAAACAAGAGAATAATATCTCAATTAAAGCTGGAAAAAGAGTTAAACCAGATCTGATATAATAAAATCGCATTAAAAATATAGTTGAATCCAAAGGTCGAATCCAGAGTGCAGCGAAGAATAGAAGGGTATGGAATCTGCGCCAAAATCATAAAGATTGTTAAAGATCACCGAACTCTGTCCCGAACCTAGCCAAGCAAAAATAGGCGCTCGAAATTAAATTTTAAGAAGCCGCCGAGATTAAATTTTAAGAAGCCACCCGAAATTAAATTTTAAGAGGTACCAAAACCTTATAGAGTAATTGCAATAGTAGTTTTGATTTTCATAAAGCTCTAGTTTTATTTAAGCAAAAGGAGGTCATCTAGTATTTTTATTTGAGCAAAAGAGGTCATTTCACATCTACGAATAAATTTTAATAGGTCTATTTAGAGTTTATACTAGCGGCCAAATTAGATTTTAATAGGTAGTAAAAAATTATAAAGCAATTGCTATGTTGGCTTTGGTTTTCATTAAGTTTTATTTTTATTTGAGTCAAAGGAGGTCATCTAGTATTTTTGGTTTTCATTAAGCTTTATTTTTATTTCAAAAACAGAAGTTCAATTCAAATAGAAGTTATATTTAATATTTAATGATGTCGAAGACCCATAAATTAATAATTTTAGTTTAATGTTAGTTTAATTAGAGCATCAATAAAAACTATATTAGGGAATATAGTTTTTACACGGGAGCTCGTGCGTGCTGCTTGATCTAGGTTGGTGTTTGAAATTCTGACTCAGCCCTCCGCCACCATGGCCCCCCAGAGTCCGATCTCAATAGGGAACCACCCCCTGCTACTCCTCAAAATCATGCACAGCCTCCTCATGACGAATCTGCAATCACTTTTGTCTCTTTGGTTTCCTCAATGGGACCTCCACAATCACGCCCAACTATGACAAAATTTGTGAAAAAACTCGATGGAATACCAGAAACCACTCTGCCTCCAACACTCCCACACAGAGAAGCCCTCTAATGGGAGCTTGCCCCTTTACATTTACAACTCCTTATGTGAGAGAACACTACAAGCTCCATCTCAACATGATGAAGTGTAGATATTGTGAGTAATTCAAAACGAGGCTTTGCAAATCATCCAATTTTATACATTTGGTATACATGATAATAATGGCATTACCCACAAACACATATCCTCGTAACCAGTACCTAGTTCTCTAAGAAACAATTAATGTTTCTAATATGCTCAGTTAGAGATGAAGGATTCTCCTGGGAGGTCAATTTGCTGGTTTGGGGTGTTGTACTTTTAGTGGTTAAGGGGTTAGTAGTTAAGGTGTTTAGGGGTGAAGGGTTAGGGGTTAATGGTCACTAGTTAAGAGGATAACGATTTATGGATTAGGAGGTTCATGGATTAATATAGGTTAGGGGTTAATGTCATAAGATTTAATGAATGAAGGGGTATATGGGTTATGATTTATGAGTGCAGGGGTTAAGGGAATATGGATTGGGGGTTAAGGGGGTGGGGAATTTAGTGGTTATGGGTTAAGGGCTTATGTTTTGTGATAATTGGACTCCTAATCCCCTTATCACCATTATTTTGGGTTCCCTTATCAATTTCTCTCGTTGCCTTCCCTCTAGGTCCCCTAGGCCCTATGAAATTAGGTCCTAAGCCCCCTTCTCATTCTCTAATGCTAGGATTATAGATCTTAGTAAACCATGCTTGCACCTCTGACTTCTACACATACATGCTACTCTTGTGTCCACTTGGCCTGTTCAAGACACCATAAGATACCCCCCCCCAGAAACTTTTTTGTTATGTCATTCCACTTTTCCTAATGTTATGACCCCCCAAATTTGGTCTCAATGCCCCTAAAAGTACACCATTGGGTCCCCTTGGCTAAGGGAGTAAACGTATTAGAGGTTATGGGTTGTGATCAGGGAGCCCCCAGGTTGAAACCCTTTGTCTCCAAGAACATTTCTGCAGAGCAATTCGCCTTTTTGGATGGAAGGCAAATCCATGAAGCAGTGGGGGTAGCTCAAGAAACCCTCCACAGCCACAAAATGAGTGGGAAAAAAGGAGCTATAGTAAAAATTGACCTCTCTAAGGCCTATGATAGGATCAACTGGATGTTTTTAAGACTCTTGTTGTCGCATCTTGGCTTCAGATATGATTTTGTAAGATGGATTATGGGGTGTGTCACCTCTTCATCGATCGTTGTCCTTATAAATGGTGCAGCCTCTGATTTCTTCAACCCACAAAGGGGCCTTCGTCAACGGTGCCCTCTCTCCCCCCTTATTTTTATATTGGCTGTTGAAGGCATCAGTTTAATGATTCACGAGGCTAAGAGACAAGGGGAGCTCAAAGGTATTGAAGTAACGGTCAATCTCTAGGTAACCCATCTCTTCTTTGTAGATGACATCTTGCTGTTTAGTAGCGGGAGTATAAAAGATTTTCAGTGTTTAAACAAGATCTTGGACCTTTTTCTAAAAGCGACTGGACTAAGTATAAATGGCCAAAAATCTTCCCTGACCACTGCAGGGCTCTCAAGGGTGGAAGTGGACAGAATAAAAGACTACCTTCACTTTGAAGTTAAAACTCTACAGGACTCTTTTAAGTATCTGGGCTTATTTCTTAAGCCAGATAATTATCAGATTCAGGATTGGAAATGGCTCTTAGCTAAAATTGAGAACAAGATGAATCACTGGAGTTTCAAATGGTTGTGTAAAGCAAGGAGGTTGGTTCTAATCAAGTCTGTGGTGATGGCAATTCCGGTTTACTGGGCTAGCCTCATTTGGGTGCAAAAAAGTATTCTGATGAAGATCAACAAAATCTGTAGCAGATTCCTATGGGCAGGCTCCAAGACAGAACACGTAACCCCTTGGGTTGCGTGGGAAAAATTAGTCAGACCAAAATGTTGGGATGGCTGGGGAATAAAGGACCTCTTTCCATTCTCAAGGTCTCTCGCGGTGAAACTAGCTTGGAGACTAATCACTACGGAGAACCTCTGGACTTCGGTAACAAGGAGGAAATGCATAGACCCTATGCCAACTCTAGTCTAGCTCAGACTGCCTTAAAAATCATTCAAGAATTCGTCGGTGGTGTGGAAGGCTTTGGTGGCAGCTGTAAAAATTATCGAACAAGGTTTGGCCTAGAATGTTGGGGATGGGAGATTGGTCGAACTGGGTCGAGATCCTTGGGTGGGTTGTATGGGTTCTTTTGTGCTCTCGAGAGATGTGATCGAGCACCTTAATAATATAGGGTTACATTTCCTAAACCAAGTAGCTGACTCTGGAAATTCTTCTATTTGGAGACAAGAATGGCTGTCTGGGAATGCTCTATTCTTGGAGGAAATATGGTTTGAGGAATGGCAGAACTATATATCTGGAAAGAACGATGAGTTGCAGTGGGTGCACTCTCAGATTGGTATGTATACCCCTAAGCTGGGTTATTCTTGGTTGATGTCTCAGAATGGGTGGGAGGATCCCGTCTGGTGGTCAAAACCATTGTGGAAGCTAAAAGGGCTGGCTAAGACAAGATTTTTTTTCTGGTGTATTCTTCATAAGAAAGTCTCCACCTGGGATTTCCTTCAAAAAAAAGGGAAAATTGGTCCAGGATGGTGCTCTCTGTGCAAAGACAGTGAAGAATCAGTGCAGTATGTTTTTCTCTCTTGCCCCTTTACCATCAGCCTTTGGAATGAAATGCTGAGGATGAAAATTATTCCTCAGAGATAGGAAGGCCAGCTGCTGTCAGAAGCATGGCAAAGATGGTGGCAGGAAGCTCCTAATGACAAAGTTAGAACTATGCCCCTCTTGATTACCTGGGGAATGTGGATTGCAAGAAATCAGTTGATCTTCAAAGATACTCTTTTCCTTATTGGTAAACTGGCAGCAAAAGGGGCAGCCATCTTTGAAAACATCCCTAACCCTTGCGACTCTCAGAAATTCAGAGTTGTTCAGAGGGAAGTGGTTAGGGGAACTAGACCCTTATCACCATTATTTTGGGTTCCCCTATCAATTTCTCTCGCTGCCTTCCCTCTAGGTCACCTAGGCCCTATGAAATTAGGTCCTAAGCCCCCTTCTCATTCTCTAATGCTAGGATTATAGATCTTAGTAAACCATGCTTGCACCTCTGACTTCTACACATACATGCTACCCTTGTGTCCCCTTGGCTCGTTCAAGACACCATAAGATACCCACCCCCCACCAAAGAAACTTTTTGGTTATGTCATTCCACTTTTCCTAATGTAATTATCCCCCAAATTTGGTCTCAATGCCCCTACAAGTACACCCTTGGGCCCCCCTTGGCTAAGGGAGTAAGCATATTAGGGGTTATGGGTTGTGATAAGGGAGCCCCTAATCCGCTTATCACAACTATAAATAGGCTTATGAACACCATCAATATCTATTGTAGGTGTTGTGATGAAAGCAATAATGAATACAAAATTTGTGGTCAATAGGACAGTAATCATCAAGATTTTGAACCATACAATGTAAAGATGATTTTCAATGCTAGCTAGTGATCTAGTCACATAAAAGAGTCCCCCATAAATTTGTGCTTTAGGACACCCCTAGGATTCAATAATTAATCTAAAGTGAGAGGATTCGTTGCTAAGGTGACAATGGAAATGACCTTGAGTTTACACTTAGTGATCCTTACAAAACTATGGTGTCGATTTCATCATCAACAAGAGGCACAATTGATAAGTGGCAACATCTCACATTTAAAGGCACTAAGCAACAAATATTTATGCATGTTTTTCCATCGAGGGTACCTTAATTCACATTTCCTAAGGCACAAATCACATATTTGGATTAATTTTGGATAACTTTTCATATTCCACTAGCTTCGTGCATGAAGAGGAGCTCCCATGCTTTAAGAAGATTTTGGGGGATTTCATGGCATATTCAAGGGTCTCATGTATAAAAGAAGAATGTCATAGCTAGTTGGTTTACCTTTTCTTTCACAGATTGAGAGACAAGATTCATGTATTTTAAGGTGTGTTTTATTGTTCAGTTCACATATTTGGAAGCACAATTGCACAAGTGGAAACATCTCAAGAATTTCATAGGAGTAAAAAAGATTTAGAATTCCTACCATATTTATTAGGATTTAGATTTTGCACTAATTTTTTCCGGAGTTTCCTACCTTTTTTTATAATTTGGTTTAAATTGAGAATAAAACTCATTACTATTCAATGAAATTATGATTTAGATTTCCCAATATTATTTTTAAGAGTCTCTAATTTCCATTTTTTTTAAATTGAGAATATAACTCATTCTTATCCAATGAAATCACTATTTCTTACTTTTTAGTAACTCCAATTGTATCCAATTGAGTGTGCTTTAGATACAATTGGAGTTACTAAAAAGTAAGAGTGCCATGACTACAAGAAGAAGAAATGAAAAGAGGTAAATTTATGTTGAATTATTTTAAGTTGTTTTTTTTGTGATTTTGGACATTGTAGCCGTCTTTTTTTTTCTTTGTGTGAAGCAGGTGTGCATGTATATTTAGGAAGATAAGTCTATTTTTTTGAATCAGTTATTTTTTGGGTTCATCAACCTTTTTATTGTGCTGCTGAGATTGGTCCCGAATCATGTTGGTGACATCTATCCTTAATGCATGTTCGGCTCAGCTGCATGTGCTTTAATTCTTGATCACCTCCACTGTTTTTATGAGGCAAAACCACGCCATCTCCATTTAATTCTGGATTGCCTCCACATTTTTAGATGTTTGCATGCTAACCCCTTCCATCAAAACCACAGTTAGCAGTTCCTCAGAAAACACAGCAAATTTCCAGTGTACATCAATCATAGACATCATCAAATTACTTGTGTTTCTTAATCAAAAATTCAAAAAAAATTGAGACTTGCAAGCAAATGTTATGCTGGTTGTCTCTGCCATAAATGTTAGCGTTGAACCATTGCTTTCCTTCTTTGTTTTTCTCTTTTGGTTTTTATTTAAATTGAAATCCCTATATCATGTTTTTCGCTTGCATAGCACTGCTCTGCAATTTGAGACTTCTATATCGGTGACAACAGAATTGAGACTTGCAAGCAAATGTTATGCTGGTTGTCTCTGCCAGAAATGTTAGTGTTGCACCATTGCTTTCCTTCTTTCTTTTTCTCTTTTGGTTTTTATTTAAATTGGAATCCCTATATCATGTTTTTTGCTTGCATAGCACTACTCTGCAATTTGAGACTTCTATATCAGTGACAACAGAATTGAGACTTGCAAGCAAATGTTATGTTGGTTATCTCTGCCAGAAATGTTAGCGTTCCACCATTGCTTTCTTTCTTTGTTTTTCTCTTTTGGTTTTTATTTAAGTTGAAATCCCTATATCATGTTTTTCGTTTGCATAGCACTGCTCTGCAATTTGAGACTTTTATACCGGTGACAACAGAGTTCATTCAACCTGCCAAAACACTGTTTACAAAGTTTTATTTCGAAAGAATATTCAATATAGTGTCTTTTAATGTGAGAATACCAATATTTTCAGTCACAAGATTTCTGAATTAGCATGCATATTATTCCTTCACCTTCCAGATGTTCAATATTTTCATAGAAGTAAGTTTTAACGATCAATACAGATTTCCAAATATAAGTTTTTTTGGGGTTTTGTTCGGTTATAATACTGCGTTTTCAATTTTTGATGAATATTATGTTGGTTTACTTTTACATTTTTCTGTTAGCACTTTTATTATGACATTATTTTCAGTAGTTTCAGAATTTATTTGGCATAGAAAGTAACTAGAAGTATTGCAAATTGCTGTAGGTTATTGTCAACAGATGGACTTGCGTTAATTTATATAATTCTTTAAGTCCCTAAATTATATATCTGCCATATTGATCAACCGAAACTTCAAGACGAACCCTATATAATTTGTCCCTGTTTTTTCCCTGTTTTGTCTCAATTTCAACCAACATTTTGGGGTGAAAATCATATCATTTATGATGTCAATTTTGAAGCTGTGTCATATAACCAGTCCTGGTTTTTTGTATATATATGGTTGTCTTCCATGGTTGTAATTCATAAGCCGTAAATACCCAAGAAGCATGTGCTATCAAGAAACACTGTCATGCCTTAAGAACGTTTGGATAAATCCTTGTTAATTCTGGTATTCCCTGGTTTCTTTTATATATATGGTTTTTTTGTATATTTTTATTGTAGGTGATTATTAAGGAAAGAATTTTTAAAAATGGATAAGTTATTAAAGAGAAATTTGTTAGCCCATCTTAGCTTTTCCTTAATCAAAAATTCAAAAAAAAATGAGACTTGCAAGCAAATGTTATGCTGGTTGTCTCTACCAGAAATGTTAGCGTTGCACTATTACATTTTTATGTTAGCACTTTTATTATTACATTATCTTCATTAGTTTCAGAATTTATTTGGCATAGAAAGTAACTAGAAGTATTGCAAATAGATGTATATTATTGTCAACAGATGGACCTGCGTTAATTTATATAGTTCTTCAAGTCCCTAAATTATAAACAAAGGCCCAACAACATCAAGAATCTGGACTGCTTTGAATCTCTTATATAATTGGACTGCTTACAATAACCCATTGAATTTCATAATTTTGTATATGGCAGACTTTTCTTTCCTTTGCCTTTTTCAACTAGAAGCCTAGTATGTTAGCGTGCAGTTGTCTCTTCTACTGCTGTTCAACTACCTGTGCAATTTTCTCTTCTATTGTTGTTCGACTACCAATTCCATCTTGTTTTATCTATGTCTAGCCCTCATTCCTAAACTATTTCACTTAGAATTAAAATTGTAATCCTTATTTAATGATGCTCGATGACACCTTCAGATGCGGATTTTTGCATGGACTGTTAGGACATTGGTCCCTATGGGTCTCCCGAAGGAGCTTGCGTGGGGTGGCCATATGGCCCCCTGTACATGCATTAATGAGATATTAACTTCGCCAGCTCGCGCAGACATTACTCCACCTGCTCAGTCACTCCTTCGATTTGATATGGATGTTCATCTGGCTATGGAGCTCATTCTAGATGGTTTGGATAGCTATGATTGTAGTGGTGGTTTCCCGCTTCATCTAAGCAGTGTTTTCCCTCCAGGCTTTGCTGAGTCCAGCGCGCGTACGCACACTAGCCATCGTTGCACTCTTCTTGCTTGTTTCAAGCCGCTTCCGGGGCATCATTTCTCTCACAGTCTCTTCTGTGGTGCCAATTCCCCTCACTGTGCTTGGACGACAAATCTCTGTGATGTCATTTCCCTTATCCATGCTCGGTCGACAAGCTTTTGTGGTATCAACTCCCCTCTTTGTGCTCCTGAGCTTTCTGTCTGCCCCTTCTGTTGCAGATTTAACCACCCCACCTCTACCTCCATGCCGCGCCTTCGCCACAGAATGAGGTGTCGGAGAGGCACTAATCGGGGCCGTGCTTCTCACTTTCGCCCTTCCAGCAGCTCTGATTTAAGGTCTTCCTCAGCTGAAGAGGCGCAAGTCTAGCCTCGGGCCATGCGTAGCTTCAGAGGATGAGGCCACCATCATGAATCTGTTCATTTTGCTCAGCCTGTCCCTCCCCCTTTGATTGACCCTCCCGGTGGTGCAATTCCTCCTGTCTCTCATGGGTCTGCAAGCCTTCCCATTCACCAAAATTCTCAGCGTGCAGACTTTCGCTTTGAGTGTTCCTTAGACAGGCCCATTTTCACGGCTTTCATCACTATAACTCTCAGAGAAGAGTCGCCCCTCCCTGTTCCCGCCCGTATAGCCTCTCTGTTGCCCCCTCCTATCACAAGCTTCCCTAAGAGATTGGATATGCCCGCAGATTTCGCTCATCCTTCCAAGGACGTGCCGCGTAAGGAGGATGTGGTCACTGACAAGGAAGGCGCTCTCAAAGGAGTAATGGATGATAGCAGCGATGAATATGGGTGCAGAGTTGTGGAAGAACCTCCGTCTCCGGCTCATGATCAATAATTCTCCTAGCTTACAGCTTCTTCTGGTATTTTTTCTCAATTACTGCTGGAATTTTTTTCTTACTTGCTTCAATGCTCAACTGGAAAGGCTGATTGTTACTTTCAGTATATTTCTCTCTATTAACTTGCTTTGTATAAACTGTAGGCTGGTTTCCCTTTCAAGGGTGGCCAAATTGTTTCTTAAAGGACTGGTTTCCCTACTAGGGTAGTCCAGACTCTTTTTTTTTAGCATGTCTATCAATCCTAGTGTTCAGGCTCTCACAGATGACAGTGAGGTAGTTTTGTACCAGTAGCTTTTATACATAATAGAATTAGTTTTACTTAGAAAAAAAAATGATGCTCGATGACACAACAGGTCTCTTTACAATAATGTATGCTACAAATTTTACGTATAAGCCTAAAAGTTAGTCACATGAAGATAAATATAAACAGATTCCAGAGAAACTAGGGTTTATTCCTTAAACGTATGAGCCTCTATTGTTTAGTTGCCTTTTTTGGAGTCCATAGAATGATAACCACAATGGCTTTGTTAGTTTTATTGACATGCACATGGCATCCATTGCTAAAATATATCATTCAAGTGTTTCACTCAACATGATTACCATTAAATGCTTTTCTCTCTTTCTTTTTTTATATTGGACTTCTATAATGGTTCTTTCAGCCTAGTTGTTCACATAGGAATTGTTTTTAACTTTTTTTAGCCTAGTTGTTTACATGGAAATAGTTTATTGTTTATCTTTAGGCAAAATAAATCCTCAATTATTGTTATATGTGAACCCATTCACACCACCCTGCAATTTCTTCCCTGGAAATGGTAATGTCATTGTGGCTTTAGACTATAAAATTTTACAACTCATACTTCTCTTTAAGAACAAAAATGAAATTGAACTCTTATGATCTAAATTGAACTCTTATGAAATGACAAGGATTTGCTAATAAAAATGTTTTTTTGTTATGCAGTCTATCCGCGGATATCCATACCGAGGTAAGAAATTATTTTTTGTTTTGGACGTCAATGCTTTTTTAACAATTATTGTGTTTTCTTTTCTACTTTAAGTGATCTCTTACTAACTTTTATTAATTGTCGCAATCTATATGTGTAGGTATCCAATAGGAATGAAAGACATCGTAAGAGATCACTTTTAACAATGAGTAAAACCACAAAGTCAAGCCACATTACCAAAAAAAATGACAACATTCGATGTGGCGTCATCAAAAAACACCCACAAAAGAGAGCACCAGGATCTTTTTCCCCATTACAACATGAATCTAGTTGCTTTAGTGTCAACACCAATTCTAATGCACATATTCTTGAGAAAAATGTGGATGAACCATTAGAAGGTATGATCATTTTTCAGCTTTATATTTCTTGTATAAATACTTCAATATTTTATGTTAATAGATTCATATTGTTATTGTCTCAAAAGGTGTGATTTGTTTTCCAAAAAATTCTCAGCACGTACCATCACAACAACTTTATGGTTTGGAGCAAGAACCATCACAACTAGATCATGATATGGAGCAAGAAAAACCACAACAAGAGCATGGATTGGAAGGGGAAGATCCAAGTATTGAAGCCCATAGTACAACAAATGTGAAAAGGAAGCGTAGGGGACCAACAAAATGCCTCTTTGGAAGCACTACAGAGGCCTCTACATTGCCTGTAATTCAATTTAATGAGAGGGGACAACCTGTTGGTCCACAGTCAGAGAAATTATCCTCCTTTTTAGGTGTCCTTGCAATAGAGACTATAGGCATCAAACACATGGAATGGAAACAAGTGCCTGAAGCACTTAAAAAGGACATATGGAGTGCAATCATTGTGAGTATCAACCAAATTATTATTGGATTTTTTTCTAAATTTCATTGGTGTATGTGAACGTGTGCATGATAAGTTTAATTTCAAATAAGTATTTGTATCTAATAATTCGTTGTTTATCTATTGTAGTGTACCTACCAAATAGACTTGTCAGCGGAGCAATGGTGTTATAAAACAATATATCAGTGCTTGAGAACTTACAGATATAATTTGTATAAAAATTATTATTTGAAATACAACACGGATGAGGAGAGGATGACAAATGTTCCTATCGGAGTAAATGAAACCGATTGGATTGAACTTGTTAGAATATGATATGACCCTAAATTCAAGGTAAAAATGAATGACAAATCTACTTGTTATCATTAAATGAGATTTGAATTTGAATCCTTGCATATAATCAATTTCAATCTAAGCATCCATTTTTTATTGAGTTACAGGAGAAGGAAAAAGTCAATCAGGAAAATAGGGCATTAGAACCAGAGACCCACACTTCTAGCTGTAGAGGTTACTATAGAGTTGAACATGACCTTGTAAGTTGTAACCAAATCTATTTTTTTTTCAAAATCACCAATTGCAAATATACTTATCTAGACCATTGTAATTTTTGTGACTAGAATTAAACTTGCAATCAAAATGATGCGCCTGTAACTAGGGCTGATGTGTGGATGAAATGTCATACGAAGAAGGATGGCACTCTAATATCATCATTTAGTGCAGAGAGAATAGTAAGTTCCCGACCTATTATTGTATCTATTTAATTTTTATCTTTTTTAAATATTAATGATGTTTCTTACATGTATTTGTTGAAATTTTGTCTTTGCTAGAAACAAATTGAATCGATGCAAAATGATTCAGTGTCTCCTGCATATGCAACAAAGGAAGATGCCATTGCAATAGTTTTGGGACCTAAGAGGAGGGGTCGTGTACGTGGGGTTGGCTATGGGGTTACTCCAACTGATTTTTTTGGAAAAGAGTGTGCTTACAAGAGGCAATTACATAATACAAAAGAAAAATTGAAAGAAAAAGACAAGGAACTTGGAATATTGAAGGTAGCTGTTGAAGAATTAATGCAATGGAAAGCTGCCACGGAGGCGGGAAAAGAAAATGGTCGAGCTAATCCAGAACCAACCAACAATGTAAGAATTATGTGTAGGCTATTTAATTGTTGATGTATGCCATCTTTGAAGATTGAAATTTTAAAAGCACAATTCCAATATGAACAGGATTGTATTGTTGTAGATATGTAATTAATGAAATATTATTTCTGTAGCTTAACCGTTCATCTTCTGATTTCATGGTATAACATTCAAACTATTTATTTTTTAGCAGACTTCCTTAAGTCCTAGTCAGGCTTCACTAGAACAAACTCCATTGACTTCAGGACAACCTGTTCATGACCCAATTGGTGACTCAATAACACGGGTAAGTTTTATACTTGTTTATTTTCTTTTTTAATATTATCTTTTTATTCTATGGAATCTTACAAGAATTTGTTTATTTGCAGGGTCAACCGTAATTACTACCTTCAAATACAGGATTGAAGGGGAAAAAATGTTCACTTACATATTTTAATGGTCAAGTGAAGGTTGCAAAGGGTTACATAAAAAACACTGAACCAAATTTTTTCATGCCCAATGGAGAAGTATTAGGAGAAGGATATTATTTTGTGTGCCCACAATCAATCTTGGTTGATTCGGATTGTGAAATTAAGCTTAAACATAGAAGTAGTCAATGCGAGTATTTAGCAGATGCACTTAACACTTTTATATGTTGGAAGAGTAGTGACATTGAATTGATCAATGATTGAGAGAGAACAATGAATTGGTAAATTACTATCCCAAACATTAGAGGATTCTGGACGCAGATTGTGATAGCTTACTTGTGATTAATATCATGGTTAAGATGTTGGATACATGATTACTATTATACTTCTTTAAGCTATATGTTTTTTACATCAAATGTACTGCAATGTTCTTGCTACTGTTTGGTTATTGTCCGTAAGCTGGATATATAAACCTTATCACGCTGGATATATACTGTCTTATCATGCTTTGTAAATGTTGTGTAAGGGTTGCAAGCTTTGTATGATTTTTGCTGATAGCCAGAATCCCTTTCAATTAAGGCTTAAAAAACTATGAAACCATTTAAATTATCCATCCTGCACTTTCTAATGATAGATATTTGCCAAATTCTTTCTTCATTTTGATATTTTTCTTATTCCCGTTTTTTTTTTATGCTCAAGGAAGCACACATTTGGCTTATCAGACACATATGCACTTTCTCTCTTACACTTTGGAATCTAAACTGATAAGTTGGAACAATTCCTTAAGGATCTTGCATATGCTAATGATAGTGTGATTCCTCATCATGTTTTGATGTCACTGCTCCTTTTTGCAGATCAAGCAGTTCTTTTGGCCTCATCCCTAGGAAGATTTTAGTGTCAGGTTGACTCCTTAGGTTGGTTTTGTGATATTAGACACCTGGTGCTTAAGTTAGTAAAATTAGGGTGATGGTCTTTAATCCCATTAATCAAGCTCTTTCTACTTCTCACTTTTCTTGTAGAGAACAACTAATGCATAGCATTTAGGAGTGAAATTTACATGTCTCTCTTATAGTGTCTTGGTGCAAAGGGTATGCTTCTCATTCACATTCACAATATTTCTAGATTCACTTTTAGGATATCTTTTCGGGATGAGGCTCTTTGATGCTGTCATAAAATCCATAATTTTGTATGGTGTGATGAAGTCTTGGTTATATGAGTGGAAAGAGTTCACATTATTATGATTTAGTGCAATTTTCTACATGGAATCTTCTTCTTAGCGTGTCATTGTTTAAGTAGAGTTTGAGACCTAACCGCTTTACATTCAATTTATCTTTAGGTTTACCTCTTGCTTATATAGATTCCACTAATTGGGTGACCACTTCAAGATGTGATAGGTACCCTTTCTTTATGTTTTGTTTTTCTAACAAGTTCACTTCTTTCGATTAGTTCAGCCATATAGACTGTATGGATATTTCAATTAGTCACTCCCACTACTTCATTTCTCTTTTGATGCCCATCCTCATCTTTTCCCTTTGAGGATTAACAGTATAAAGTTAGAGGAAATCTATAAAACATTTGTTTAAAGTTTAAGGTACTTAGCTCACTCAGTATAAGCCTTTAAACTCCAAGATGGCTTTGTTAATCTTGGGAAAGAACCTCTGGATAGAAGTCTGGTCTGCTGAAATAAACACGATGGTAGTATTTCACATGGCACAGACTTAGACTTATCCATATTAATATGTATGAGATTTCTTATAGTTAATGCAGTTACATAACCTAAGTCCCCCATAACTGTTACTATTTGACAAGTAGATATTAACCTGTCAGTATGTAAATATCAAATATGAATGCAAGCAGTTTAGAATCGCTCACAAAATCGAAACTAGACTATTTCTTCAAGACTCTTTGCAAACAATGGTTGTTTTTATATGCAACAGAGGATGTATGTGATGATCTTAACAAGCCTTATTGGTAAAACTGGGCTTGATGTGATGACTGAAACAAGCTCCGAAGAAATTAGGCTCAAGCCTCAAAATCTTCAAAACAGGATATTTGAAGTTCACCAAGGTTGGATGGAACCAGCTGAAGTAGACTAGTGATTGAACTAATTTTAGACCTTTGACAAAAACAAAATGCTGGAATTAGTGATAATTGAGGACCATATATTAATTCTCTGAGAATAATATTTTTTATTACTTTTGTTCAGTGTTAGCCAACTTCTTTCTTCATTTTGACATTTTTCTTAGTCCTTTGTTTTTGATGCTCAAGGAAGCACACATTTGGCTTATCAGGCACATATGCACTCTCTCTCTTACACTTTGGAATCTAAATTGATAAGCTGGAACAAGTCCTTAACGAGCTTTCATATGCTAATGATAGTTTGATTCATCATCATGTTTTGATGTCACTGCTCCTTTTTGTAGATCAAGCAGTTCTGTTGGCCTCATCCCTAGGAAGATTTTAGTGTCAGGTTGACTCCTTAGGTTGGTTTTGTGATATTAGACACCTAGTGCTAAAGTTAGTAAAACTAGGGTGATGGTCTTTAATCCCATTAATGAAGCTCTTTCTACTTCTCACTTTTCTTGTAAAGAACAACTAATGCATAGCATTTAGGAGTGAAATTTACATGTCTCTCTTATAGTGTCTTGGTGAAAAGGGTATGCTTCTCATTCACATTCGCAATATTTCTAGATTCACTTTTAGGATATCTTTTTAGGATGAGGCTCTTTGATGCTGTCATAAAATCCATAATTTTGTATGGTGTGATGAAGTCTTGGTTATATGAGTGGAAAGAGCTCACATTATTATGCTTTAGTGCAATTTTCTACATGGAATCTTCCTCTTAGCGTGTCATTGTTTAAGTAGAGTTTGGGGCCTAACCACTTTACATTCAATTTATCTTTAGGTTTACCTCTTGCTTATATAGATTCCACTAATTGGGTGACCACTTCAAGATGTGATAGGTACCCTTTCTTTATGTTTTGTTTTTCAAACAAGTTCGCTTCTTTCGATTAGTTAGCCATATAGATTGTATGAATATTTCAATTAGTCACTCCCACTACTTCATTTCTCTTTTGATGCTCATCCTCATCTTTTCCCTTTGAGGATTAACACTCTAAACATAGAGGAAATCTATAAAACATTTGTTTAAAGTTTAGGGTACTTAGCTCACTCAGTATAAGCCTTTAAACTCCAAGATGGCTCTGTTAATCTTGGGAAAGAACCTTTGGATAGAAGTCTGGTCTGCCGAAATAAACCTGATGGTAGTATTTCACATGGCACAGACTTAGACTTATCCATATTAATATGTCTGAGATTTATTATAGTTAACGCAGTTACATAACCTGAGTCCCCCATAACTGTTACTATTTGACAAGTAGATATTAACCTGTCAGTATGTAAATATCAAATATGAATGCAATCATTTCAGAATCGCTCACAAAATCGAAACTAGACTATTTATTCAAGACTATTTGCAAACAATCGTTGTTTTTATATGCAACAGAGGATGTATGTGATGATCTTAACAAGCCTTATTGGTAAAACTATGCTTGATGTGATGACTGCAACAGGCTCTAAAGAAATTAGGCTCAAGCCTCAAAATCCTCAAAACAGGATATTTGAAGTTCACCAAGGTTGGATGGAACTAGCTGAAGTAGACTGGTGATTGAACTGATTTTAGACCTTTGACACAAAAAAAATGCTAGAATTAGTGATAATTGAGGACCATATATTAATCCTCTGAGAATAATATTTTTGATTACTTTTTTTCAGTGTTAGCCATCTTCTTTCTTCATTTTGATATTTTTCTTATTCCTTTGTTTTTGATGCTCAAGGAAGCACACACTTGGCTTATCAGGCACATATGCACTCTCTCTCTTACACTTTGGAATCTAAATTGATAAGCTGGAACAATTCCTTAAGGAGCTTGCATATGCTAATGATAGTGTGATTCCTCATCAGGTTTTGATGTGACTGCTCCTTTTTGCAGATCAAGCAGTTCTTTTGGCCTCATCCCTAGGAATATTTTAGTGTCAGGTTGACTCCTTAGGTTGGTTTTGTGATATTAGACACCTGGTGCTTAAGTTAGTAAAACTAGGGTGATGGTATTTATTCCCATTAATGAATCTCTTTCTACTTCTCACTTTTCTTTTAATCCCATTAATGCTGCTACTAAACTGAGGTCAACAAATCAATGCCCAAAACACTTGTGAAGTCTAAATGCCAAAGGTCTATCTTACATTGTGGTCTATGTGTAATTTCAATGTCAATGGAGGTTGAATGTATCAATGTTAAGACCAATACATCGTGGCAATATGTCAATGTATCAATCTTCATCAAATATGATATCTCAGTCAAGTATACTCAAATTTCAAGGTCATATCAGTGTAGGGTAGATAGGTTCATTGTCTATGTGTACTAATGTCCACAAATTTGATGCACAAATCAATATCTCAGGGTCACATAAGGTAAGTGTTATGGCACTATGTTTTGGTTCATAATTACAATGAGAGGTTTTGGTTCATTACTTCTCACATGTTATAGCATTTCCAGAACCTAACATGGCACACAATAAAATTTATGCTTCTCTTTTACGCTGCTTACTATGCTTCTTAAATTAATATAAAATGTGATTAGCACAAATAATATGCAATCAGCACAAGACTACTTAAGGCCAAGAGAAAAGCCTTTAGGTTTGAGTGTGCCTTAAGTGCATAACCTACTAAAGACTCTTTTTAAATATAAACAACAAACTCATCTCACTGATAAGTTCTCTGAACAAAAGCATCCCAAAAATTTCTCCAGCTACCCTGGTAAACCTGTTGATAATTGAGCATGCACCCAGAATGGCCAGCAAAACCAACAAGAATGTAGTCCAGACACATACCCTGTGTATAATCAGCAGAGTACTTGTAGTTATTTAATGTGAATGCAAACTTATTTGCATAAATCTCTATTGTTCTTAATAAAAATACTACAGGAATACATCGTACTGCAGGTATCAAACATTCTACTATTGCAATTTAGAATGAATTTGTAACTTCTTGACACAAGGTGATCAAATTTGAAGTACATACCACCCTGTCCAAGCCAGAAACAAGTTTGGGCCTAAGTCTTCTCTATTTTTGGAAAATTTGTACATGAATGTATACATAAGCACAGTAGGTTCAGCCACCCCAAGAATTAACTAAGGCTGACCTCCGAAAATAGAATGGATGATGCCACATATTGTAGTGGATGACAATGTTTGAACTGCGGTAAGGATTCAATCTACAGTGCATTTTGATACTCAGTTTTTGATAGAATTTATCAGTAAAGCCTCAATCAAGAAAAAAATGCATCTTTTCTTAATCCTATTGCTATTTTTTTCCCATATTTTCTGTGAAATTATTGACCAATTTCAATGGAATATTCATCTGAATAACTAAAGTGATTGGAAAATTTAAAGAATGAATTTTTTCAAGGGGTGAATGTTAATATGCCTGCAATGAATGCTTGTTAGTCAATACTATTACATGAAAAATATTCCTTTCATATATTATTGCTTATGCCACAAAGACAACTTGACTCGTATTAGACTTCCTATGGAGGAAATCAACTCTAGATGTAGCAATATGGAGTGCACATATGGTAGATTTCAATGAGGTCTATTACTCTCACAGACAATCAATAATCTTCAAATCCCTTTCCCACAAAAAACTTGCATCTCCTTGGATATAGATATAGTGAAATGAAGTTTGCCTCTGTCAAAGTGTAGATTGGACCAAGGCCCCTAATTGATATATGGACCTTGAATGTACATGAAGCTGCAAAAGCCTTTCCAACAGCCTCCTAGTAATTTAGAACAAATTTATTTTTATAAGATATATCTCGTGTCCTTCAGTGTATTTTATCTCTAATGCCAAAACTTCCTCAAGTGTGCTACCTTTTTTCTTAGAATCATTTTCAAAATACCCATTAAAGCATACTGCAATGATTCTCAGAATCATTTCTCTTGTATTTCCAAGAGATATCAAAGAGTCCTTAAGTGCAGTTTATCTATAATGATAAAAGCTCCTCAAGTGTTTCACCATTTTTTTACAATCATTTTCGAAAGGTCATTTCTTAAAGCATACTACAATGCTTAGAATCATTTTCAAAAGGTAATTGGGTCATAGTAAGGAATGTGCACGTCCAATGGGCTATTTAAGCATACTGCAATGCTTTTAGTCATTTTCAAAAGGTAATTGGGTCATAGTATGGAATGTGAACTTACAATGGGCTATTTATGAATATCTGTGTGCATAACTACCCTTGTAGACAGGTTTGATATCTCTTGAGGACATTTTAACCAATGTCCATCACTGATTTTGGGGCTTTAAAGGGTATTTTAGGGTTCAGATTTCCTAATAAGCAGGGTTCAAGGTTTAAAGCCTTCACATTTTGGTATAATGCATTTAAAGTTTTAGGGTCTAAGATTTAAGATGTAGGATGAACTAGCTCAAGGACATTGGATACTGCTACTAACCTGAGGTCAACATATCAATGCCCAAAACACTTGTGAAGTCTAAATGCCAAAGGTCTATCTTACATTGTGGTCTATGTGTAATTTCAACGTCAATGGAGGTTGAATGTGTCAATGTTAAGACCAATACATCATGGCAATATGTCAATGTATCAAACTTCCTCAAATATGATATCTCAGTCAAGTATACTCAAATTTCAAGGTCATATCAGTGTAGGGTAGATAGGTTCACTGTCTATATGTAATAATGTCCACAAATTTGATGCACAAATCAATATTTCAGGGTCACATAAGGTAAGTTTTATGGCACTATGTTTTGGTTCATAATTGCAAAGAGAGGTTTTGGTTCATTACTTCTCACATGTTATAGCATTTCCAGAACCTAACATGGCACACAATCAAATTTCTACCTATCTTTTACGCTACTTACTATGCTACTAAAATTAATATAAAATGTGATTAGCACAAATAATATACAATCAGCACAAGACTACTTAAGGCCAAGAGAAAAGCCTTTAGGTTTGAGTGTGCCTTAAGTGCATAACCTACTAAAGACTCTTTTTAAATCTAAACAAAAAACTCATCTCACTGATAAGTTCTCTGAACAAAAGCAACCCAAAAAGTTCTACAGCTACCCTAGTAAACCTGTTGATAATTGAGCATGCACCCAGAATGGCCAGCAAAACCAAAAACAATGCAGTACACACACATACCCTGTGTATAATCAGCAGATTACTTGTGGTTATTTAATGTGAATGCACACTTATTTGCATAAATCTCTATTGTTCTTAATAAAAAAACTGCATAAATACATCGTACATCGTAAGGATGTTAGCAGAGGACTTAGTGAGGAGACTATTTCCAAGTGTTTAGAGAAAAGCTTGTACTCCTCAAAAACAGAGTATGCTTCTCAGAGTATGGATATTGAAGTCAAATGCAGCATTTTCCAGGTATTTATAATATCTGTGGGGAGGACTTGTCTTTGAATGCAGTAACTAATATATGTCCACTTCTTGTCCATAAGTCTTGAAATGGTGCCAGCTGGAATTATCAATTTACAATTTCACACCAAGTTACCTTATATTTTTCAAGGCATAATGCAAACATCACTGAAAAAGAGAGTAATCAGTAAGATTATCAAAGAATGAAGTAGGCTTGGACTTTAAAATTTGTTTGTAGATTTATAGGTTTAGTTGGTAGTTTTAAAGTGTAAAATTTTCTCCCTCTTCAGATTCAAAAACATATGGAAACCCTTGCTTCTGAGAGTATGAAAATGATGGTATGAATTGTTTATACAAGAAGAGTATGAATAAAGATATGAGCTGGGAAGTTTAAAGTGCATTCACAGTTATCACAAGGCCTGCATCAAGTAGTGGTTGCTTTAGAAAAACAAGTGTCCAGTCTGCAATATTTCTATCATTTCATAGCAGGAAAATTTTGGTTTGCTGCATTTTTTTTGTTTCTGTTAGGAAAATCTTAGGATCAGTGCTTTGATGAAGCAGTAAGCCTTTCCCTTGATTTTATTTCCTTGGGCTGGTGTTTAAACTTTTAGAAAATCCTGTACATGTAAATATCCTTTGTGCAACTTGCATTCTCATGACTATTCCTTTGATAATGTTCTTTTATTTTTCTGGTAAATTATGCTTATAATATTCCTTCTACAGATATGACTAGCGTTAACCATATGCAACTTCCCCTTTGTTAGGAGCTTTGTCAAACTATTAACCATATGTAACTTTGTCAGAATGTGGTCCAACACTACCAACTCCCTAATGAACTTGGAATCTTGGGAAATTGTATTGAATATCAATGTGTTTGAAATGGTCATGACACATTGGATTTTCATAGAGCTTGATGTAACTTTGATTCTCACAAGAGACAATATTGGGCTTCAACAAGTGATTAGTTGACTCTACAATCAAGTTGCAAATCTAGATAGCTTCATAATAAGTATATGAAACTTCCATATGCTTTGCTTCAGTGGAACTGAATGCAATTGTTGCTTGCTTCTTGTTTATTTGATAAAAATGATTTATAAAATGATAATAATGATGTTTAAAATGAGCCTTATGATGGTATAATTATACACATTGATTGTTCACAAGGTGTTAGGGGTATGTTTATAACATCACTGCCCTTGAAAGCTTTGTCTTGAAAGCACAGTAATTACAATTTTCTTTAGTTAAGCACATTTTTGTGGTGGAATCAAGTTTATCAGATATCTATATATACTTTGTAGAGGTTTGAATTTGTTTTTCCTTTGAGTGTTGGTGAGGTTTCTTTGTATTTTTTGCATCATAGTCTAAAGTATTTTGATGTGATTGTTTAACATGAAAGCTTTATTCTTGTTGGCAATATATTTGAAATACCTGCATGATCAAGAAACTGTTATGGTTAATTAAATTACTAATTAGGTACTACAGAAAGAGGATGATGCTGAGAGGGCTTGCCTGGGTGACTCTGGGAGCAACCCGGAGGTTGTCAGAAAAAGCTCTTCTAAGTCACAAATCTGAAGAGAAAAAATTGGTGATGTATATGTGGTTGCTCAACCTGGGCTATATGGAAAATCTTGGCAGAGAGTGTTTACCTTTCCGTGTCTTCTCGAAAGTAGGTTGTCTGCTCACAGAATAAGATCACTACATGTAGGTGATGGCTCTATAGTAAGTTATCAGCCTTACCTTCAGAATGGCTAACATAGATGATCAGGTTTGAATACAGGATATAATTTGATGAATTTTGAGATTTAGAGTTAAAGAAAATTTTCACATTCTCTAGGTCTAGCCCCATTAGGTCACCTAGGGCAACAATTTCCTAGGAATCTAGCTAGAGGAAAACTTCTATCACCTAGAGGCAGCTGCGTTGTTGGGTACCCTCACTCTCCTCAGAATTTGGGACAATTTCGATGGTGGAATACTCAAATACCTCAAGCCCTAGCTCCAGGATCAAGTTTTTCCTAGGTGGTCCCAAGGATAGAACCTAGTAGGATCAATTTGACCTATCGAAGTAAAAACTCTTGTCTGATCCTTTCCCCTCACCTTGTCCAGTATAGGAACATCATTGGTTGCTAAATTCCATCCCCGAACCTAGGCTGGGTCCACTTGGCCCCGTGTGGTCCCATTTGGTGTCAAAGGCCTTTCATCAAGGACCATTTGGGAATCCAAGTTCCCAGAGGATTTTAGGGATTGAGAACTTCCTTCATAAGTCTTATTCTTCTCCCTCAACCCTTCAATCCCCCTCTTCTCTCCCTAGAAGATAAATTCACTTGCTTAGAAGGAAAGCAAGTCCCACTCTTTATTTTATCTCAGGGAAAGGGTTTCGAGGGTCACTTCCCACCTATTCATTGACCTATACTCTACAAGTGACTTCCTAAACTACCGAGACTCCACCCATCGGTGAAATTCTGTGAAGAGCACGGAGCCTTAGTTGTGGTGACAATGGGCTAAGCCTCCATCATTTCCCTTGTCCTAGCAGTTGCCCTCTTAGGAACCCCTTTTCGGTCCACTACTAGTTTGACTGGTAACAAGTTGTTCACAATTCCATTTGTGAAAAACTCTTTGGTATGCCCACTTTTACCATATTACAGCTCCAAGATGAGAAGTCCAGGGCTATGGAGGCTGCCCTTCTTCTCTCTAAATCAATCCTCTACAATATAGTTAACTAGGGCTACTTGGTTCACCCACTTGACTGTTACTTTAGTCCTTCAAAGTCTGCACATCCTTAGGCCCTATACACCTACCCTTCTACCAATTTTGTTGTCCTTCACCAGAACAAGAGTTAGGGCTCTTCTTTGACAGTAACCTAACAACCCTCCAAATGTACTTGGACTACCATCAATCTGCCCAACCACAGTCAATTCTTTTTACTGATCTAGGGCCCACAATATTGTCTTCATCTAGGTCTCTTCAAATCTGCCACCTAACAAGGGTTTGAGTCCTCTCAAGATCACTGTTCTTGTGTATCGAAAATTTGATCTTTGTTGTCCAATCTACGAACAAATATGAACTACTCCTCTTATCATACTTCTAACAATCTGTAGATGACTGAACAGGGGTCACAAATCAACCACCAACAGTCCATTTACTAATTTTTTATAGGTTTCTTCATATATTTGTCTAAAACTCTATGGAATGTCCACCAAAATCAACTCCTCTTCATGTCAATCCATTCTTCATATGGCACATCTCTTCTGCATTCTCAATCTTCTGCTCAGGTTCCACCCTCCTTTGGATCTATTGTCTCCACACATACTAAATCTGCAAACCATTTTCGAGATCTGTGGTCTTTATTGCAGAAATAAACCTCGCTCTAAGGGTCACAACCCGTCTTATTCTATGCAAATTTGTCACAGTCTTAAGGGCATACCTTATGAACTAAACATGCTAGGAAACTGTCCTAACTAGGGCATTATACTTATGTACTTCTAATTGTTGTAGAACAAACCCTATCCACACATAGAAAAAACATGACTCTTGCCTCCATAAGAGACTCGACCTAGCTCATATGGATCCATATATTCTGGGCATTTCTTTGACTCAATCTGGACATGAACTTCAGATCTCAATTTCAACCCTCAAACTAGGGTTAAATCAGTCAATATTACGCCTGTGTCGACTTCTGTTATGGCTCTAAATTACAGTGCAATCCATCCTCCATTTATGTTGGTATTTATCACAAACCTTGCGGCCTACTAACCACCACAAGGCAATATGGTATCAACCCTCTCTTCTATTTCATGTAGAAAATCTAACCAACGGGATTCAATCTGATCTTATAATGTACTAAAACAAGATATTGAATCCTTCCTACAATTTGTGGAAACAACACACCATCGCACAATCACATATAAGTAAGAGAAACAAGTTATCAACCGCACAACACAAGATGTATCTTGGGAAGCAACTGCTCAAAACCCTCTATCTCTATTTTGTATTAAGTCAAGGAATCATGAAACAATACAATGCTTAATCTCTCTTGAGATTCTCCAACACTCTGCCAATTGTCTCCTGCTGATTTAGGAAAAATCGTTCTAGTACTTAGCCAATTCTCAGCCTTCCTTCTCACGCAATTCCTATGGAATTATCTCCATATTAATTAGGAAAATCAACCTTCCTTGATTTCACAATCCATCATGGCATCCCAATGAATTTATAATTGCACACGGGAAATTTTCTATAAATACAACTAATAGTTATGTTCCTCTGAACTATGTTACAATAAGGATGAAGGGTCTTTTTTATTATTTAAAAATAATATAAAATCCTAAACAACCAAAACCCTAACCCAAGGAGATGTAACACCAAGAGTTTATGGGCCCCGTTGGGGTTAGTTGGGCAGCCAACTTTTCGAGGTCGTAACTTGGTCATATGATCTTCATTTGACGCACATGATACCTCGTTAGAAATATCTCTTCGAGGACTAAAACTGCTAATGCAATTTCTAAGAAATCTCTAAACCTTTGTTGCACAAAAAATGTCGTTTCGGGCCTCAAAATGGCTCCGGAAGTTCAGGACCCGAAAAACTGACAAAAATAGTAAACTGTGCTACAATTAAGGAAACTGAAAAACTGAAAGAGACAATGGTGAGGACCCAAGTGGAATAGGTGGGTGGCCACCAATATCCACCTCGATCACCTTAAATTGAATTTATTGAGCTAACTCAATCATCATGACTTAGTTAACTGACACAAGTTGTTATGAGACGAAATTACAATTTATTGTCCAATTTATTTAAGGGAAAAATAAATTAGATGCCTCACATTCCTCACTCCTGGTACATCAAAATTCCTCGCCAGTGTGGGTATATTTTTTTTTGTCCTTTCTAGTTTCCAATTTCACTGTTTCTTGTTGCAAATTTCAATACTTCCTCTCAACAAGAAATGAATTCAATCTATCCCCACCCGGTACCTTTGGAATGTTCTGCATGCTACACTTCTCTAGTGTTGTTTGCACCTGCAAATCCTAAAACTGAATAGCCTCTGAACAAATTACTCAATATAATGAATCTGTCATTAGAATCTTCTGACTGGCGCTACTAGCTACTTCATCTGTCTACTACTGGATTCTCTGCGCTGCTGCTGACATCTACATCCGTGCCCTTTGAACTATTGCTAACTCTAATTTGTGATCCAATATTTGACATTTGTGACTCTGATTTCTGTCTTGCTGACATCTGACTACATCAATCTAACTGATCCTTCCTACTACTATTGTACTGTGGCTCCTCATAGCCAGGTTCGATCCATGAGACACGCCATCTCAATGGACCTTGCCCAAATTTCTTATCTTGGGATTATGTCTACACATCACCCCACCAGCTTACACCTCGAGGTATGGTTGCTCCCTCTTCCCATCTGGCTCGAAATTTCCCCCTCATGGAGGTGTCTGCTTGAGTGGATGCTTCCACTCAGTCTCCTCTCTGCTTCTCCAATTGTGGCAGCTACTCCACAACCTTCTGAGACTGCTTCTCATGAAGATTCATGTTGAGAGGTATTTATGCTCCCTTTAAACCACCAAGTCTCTAACTTCTGCCTTTCTCCTCAAAGCTTTGCATGCATCTGGTACCTCAATTACATATAGGTTCTTGACTCGTGCACAGTGTAATTTTCCCAACATTACAAAAATTTTCTAAAAAAGAGTTGATTTTAAATCAATGATATCTCCCTCATCTGAGCTCCGATTCGACCAATTTTTTTTTCTATTTCGGTAGATTTTCACAAGGAATCCAAATATTCTATTTGTTTTTGAAAATTTTACACCAAAATATTCAAATATTCTATGCAAACTCGCCGCCCAAAAAATTCCTGCTCTGATACCATGTAGAAAATCTAACCAACGAGATTCAATCTAATCTTGTAATCTACTAAAACAAGATATTGAATCCTTCCTACAATTTGCGGAAACAAAACACAATCGCACAATCACATATAAGTAAGAGAAATAAATTATCAATCGCACAAAAACATGATGTATTTGGGGAAAGAAACTGCTCAAAACCCCTCTATCTCTATTGTGTACTATTAAGTCAAGGAATCATGAAAAAATACATTAATGCTTAATCTCTCATGAGATTCTCCAGCACTCTGTCAATTGTCTCCTGTTGATCTAGGAAAACTCGGTCTAGTAGTTAGCCAATTCGGATCCTTACTTCAGCCTGCCTTGCTCATGAAATTCCTAGGGAATTAACTCCTTATTAATTAGGAAAATCAGTCTTCCTTGATTGCGCAATCCATTATGGAATCCCAATGAATTTATAATTTCAGATGGGAAATTTTCTTTGAATACAATTGATAGTTATATTCCCTTTAACCTCTGTCTCAACTGGGTATTCCTCGAAACTGACAGGCATATAACTATTAATAGTGAATTATCAGTTATATGATTGATCACTCATTGTGAATTAAATCTAATTTAATTCACTGGACCTCTCACTAGCTCATAACTCAGTTAGAACCAGTTAAATTGATTTTAATGCATTTAATTGAGTTAATTACACTTGCACCCCACTAATGCATTAACTTCAACTAGACCCAAAAAATATTAGAATCCCTCTAGATGCCTCATCTTAGACCCTCAAGTACTTGAATTTCTTGAGCTAACTCGGTCATCATGACTTAATTAAATGACACAAGTTGTTATGAGATGAAATTACAATTTATTGTCCAATTTATTTAAGGGAAAAATAAATTAGACGCCCCACATTCCTCACTCCTGGTGCATCAAAATTCCTCACCAATGTGGGTGCATTTTTTTTTGTCCTTTCTAGTTTCTAATCTCACTGTTTCTTGTTGCAAATTTCAACATTTCAGAATTTGATGTGGCCTTCACACAAAGACACCATTGAAATCACATGCCCAGATTATCATGAGAAACCTCTCTTAAGCTCGATCTGCCAGAAGAGAACCAACAATATGCCATCCTACTTCTTAGCGCAAACCGACCCTTAAGGTATGTAACATTCTTCTGAACACTCACATGATGATCTTGCTCTTGGAGGATGATCATGACCTCCCTTTAGCAACCCTTACTCGCCCTCGTACTCGACCTACTTTAGGACTACATCTCTCTTCACCCCCTTAATGTGCCAGATAGTGGGAATACATGTCAAACATGCTAATATGTGCCAAGTGATAAGGCATGCCAAGATGTGCAAGGGTGTGTCAATGTGTATCAGGGAATGTCAAGAAAACAAAAGGGAGAAAAAAGTTAAACTACAAGGAAATGAACACATAAGAGGGTTAATAAGTCATCAATTTACCTTTTCCAAGAGGGGCATGCTAGGCACGCCAACACTAGGCAGTAATAGGTGCCAAGTGAAAAGTCTTAGTGCATTCTAAGTGCCAAGTATTCCTTTGTTGCTTCTCATCTACTTTCCAACAACTGATAATCACAAATAAATTTAATATTAAACCATGCCAAATCATACCAAGGCATCTCAACGTATTCCACACATGCTAAGACTTTCCAAGCACCAACACGTGCCAAGCGCCAATATGTGTCAAGAACTAGTGTTATGCATGTTATGAAGTGGAAGGAAATGTTGAAGAGTGCTAAAGTGTGCTAGAGAGTGATAATGCATGTTCATGAGTGTTAAGGATTACTAGGAAAAAACATTAAGGGAGCACTAAGTAAAAATTCATGAAAGTTAATGAATATGAGGAACATGTGCCAGAGACTAGTGTTAATGAGTGTTAGTTGTCATGCCAAGGAGGGATTGACAAGGTATGCTAAGCATTGGTAAGGCATGCTAGGGAATATCAAGGCATGTCAAGAATTCCCAAAGTGTGCTTGGGAGTTCCAGGGTGTGCTAATTATATCATGTGCCAATTAATAGTTCCAAGATATGCCAATACATGCTGGGTGCTAAGGATGTGGTGCAGGGGACCAAGGCATGTCAATATGTGTCAAGGCAACAAAAGGAAGAACCAATAAGAGGGTTAATAAGTCAGGACTTTATCTTTTTGAAAAGGGGCATGCTAGGCACACTAATAATAGGTCCCAATACATGCCAAGTGGCATTGTGTGCCAAGTGCTAATGTATGTCAATGCATTCAACTAAGGTGTTCCAGGGCATGCTAGGGACTATATGCAGCATGCCAACACATGTTAGGAGAGTTCGATGTTGTGCTAGCGCATGCCACCATGTGCTTGGGCGTAAGTGTCATCACAAGATGTTCTAGGTACAAAGATGTTCCAATACATGTGGAGTGCTAAGAAATGTTAGTGTGTGCCAAAGCATTAATTTAAGGCATGCCCAGATTGGTGAGGATCATTAGGTTTTTCTCATTAATAGAGTTGTCAAAGCTTGATTATGTATTAAATAATATATTTCCTACACACAATAGTGGAACTTTATCTAAAGGGAATTTGCTAGATAATAAACTTAATATATATGAATCATGTGTTGACTCATGATAGGAAATCTCTATTCGACTAGTTATTACTTGAGGGAAATGATACACACTAATTACTTCTAAAAAATTGACTGACCCTAACCACTATGGCTTTGGACATATTATAAAAAATACTCCACAATAATGGTATTAAATCATTAACTTTTGACAAAAAAATATATTAACAGGCACATAGCATCATCAAAAACTCATTCGAATGATCAATGATGACGGCCATTTTTTGACCGTCACCAAAAGTAACAAAACAAGCATTGGTGAGGGTCATTAAAACTTCGTCACTAGAAGTGTCACCAAAGAGAGAATTAGTGATGGGCCTTTAACAACCCTCACAAAAAGTGTCATTCAAAATGTCTTTGGTGACGGACCATAAAGGACCATCACTATATACACTTACAGTGACGGTTTTTTAATGATCAATGATGACGGACATTTTTTGACCGTCACCAAAAGTAACAAAAAGAGCATTGGTGAAGGTCATTAAAAGTTCGTCACTAGAAGTGTCACCAAAGAGAGAATTAGTGATGGGCCTTTAACGACCCTCACCAAAAGTGTCATTGAAAATGTCTTTGGAGATAGACCATAAAGGACCATCACTATATACACTTGCAGTGACGGTTTTTTAACGACCGTCACCATATGTGACATTGGTGATGGACCTTAAAGGTCCGTCACAAGCATGACCCTCACCAATGTCCTTTTTTCTTGTAGTGCCAATATCTTCTTTGGTTGCAATGGTTGTGCTGGAGGTAGATGCTTTTCCCACTCAATTGGTTCCTTGTCTGCTGGTCCCTCTTCTGCACCATCATCTTCATAGTTGTACAAATCTGTAACATTAAAACTGGGAGATATTCCAACATCAGGAGGCAATTCAATCTCATAAGAATTTGAAGAAAACTTTCTAAGTATTGTGCATGGCCTAATCTTTTTGAACTTCAGTTTGTTATAATGCTTCTTCGGGAATCTCTCCTTTCTCAAGTGTGCCAAAACGAGATCTCCTACTTCAAAATGGACTTCTTTTCTGCTCAATTCTGCTCTGCCTTTGTATTTGATGCTACTGCCTTGTAGCTGTTGTTTCACTTCTTCATGTATGGCTTGGATTTCTGAAGAAAATTCCTCACCATTAGCACTTCTTAGCTCTACCTTTCCCAGATTTCTTAACTCTGATATTCCTCTGGGGTGCATTCCATAAACAATATGGAATGGACTCTACCCTGTGCTTCTTTTTGGTGAGTCATTATATGCATATTCTTCTTGAGGAAAAATATGATCCCACTACTTGGGATGCTCTCCTGCAAGACTTCTCAACAAATTTCCCAGACTCCTATTCACCACCTCAGTTTGACCATCAGTTTGAGGGTGATAAGCTGAGATGAAACTGAGTTTGGTACCAAGTTTCTTCCACAGTGTCCTCCAAAAATGGCCCACAAATCTGGTGTCTCTGTCTGAAACAATACTCTTGGGCAACCCATGCAACCTAACAACTTCTTTAAAAAACAAGTTAGCAACATGGGTGGCATCACTAGTTTTATAAAATGGACTAAAATGTGCCATTTTGGAGAATCTGTCCACTACAAAAAAGACTGCATCATTCCCTCTCTAAGTCTTGGGCAATCCTAGAACAAAATCCATACTCACCATGTCCCAAGGCCTGTCTGGAATAGGAAAGGGAGTGTACAATCCTGCATTCTGGCTCCTTGCTTTGGCATATTGATAGATTTTGAAATTTTTCACAAAATTGTCCACTTCTGCTCTCATATTGGGCCAATAATAGAAGTGACTCAGCTGCTCATAAGTTTTATCAGTACCAAAGTGTCCATCAAGTCCACCACTATGCTTCTCCTTGATCAAATTTTCTCTCATGGAACATTTTGGTACACACAGCTAGTTTGTTCTGAATAGTAAGTCCTCCTACAAGAAATAATCTAGCCACTGGATTTTATCTCTTATAACAAGGTTACAACATGCCTCAAATGCTTCCTTAAAATTTGAATCTGTTTTATACAATTCTTTGAGAAAATCAAATCCTACAACTTCGAAATTGGTTTCTTGAATAAGCATGTGCCTCCTACTCAAAGCATCAGCTACTTTATTTGCTTGGCCACTTATATGTTTCAAAACAAAATTAAAACCTTGGAGATACTCAACCCATTTGGCATGCCTATGATTCAACTTGGGCTGCTGTACAATGTACTGCAAAGCATGATTATCAGAGTATAATACAAATTCTTTGGACATCAAATAATGCCTCCACTTTTTCAGTGCCTAAACAACTACATAGAATTCCTTCTCATAAGAGGAATACTTACTTCTGGTGTCATTCAACTTTTCACTGAAATAAGCTACAGGCCTATCATCCTGACTCAGCACAGCTCCAATGGCTTCTCCACTAGCATCACACTTCACTTGAAATGGTTTAGCAAAATCAGGCAGAATCAAAACAGGCTTTTCAGTTATCTTTTGCTTCAAAAGTTTAAAGTTTCTTTCTGCTTCAGAAGTCCATTTAAATGGTTGGTTTCTCTTTCTTATTGTCTCAATGATGGGTGCATTAATCTTACTTAATTTTCTTATAAATTTCCTGTAAAAACTGGCAAGTCCATGGAAACTTGTTACCTCAAAAACATTTATAGGTGAAGGCCACTCCACAATTGCCTTAACCTTTTCCGGGTCCATCTTCAATCCTTCTGCAGAAATAACAAAGCCCAAATACACCAACTCTTCCTTCATGAATGAGCATTTCTTTAAGTTTATCAGCAGTTTCTCTTGGTGCAGCTTATTCAAGACATAATTAAGATGCCTTAAATGTTCTTCTTTGGTTTTGCTGAAAACTAATATATCATCCAGATACACTATCACAAATTTACCAATGAATTCTTTCAATACTTCATTCATAAGTCTCATGAAAGTGCTAGGTGCATTTGACAACCCAAAAGGCATTACCATCCATTCATATAGTCCTTCATTCGTTTTAAAGGCAGTTTTCCACTCATCATCCTCTTTTATTCTAATCTGATGATATCCACTTTTTAAATCTATCTTTGAAAAATATTTAGCACCACTCAAACAATCCATTAAATCCTCAACTCTGGGCAAAGTGAATCTGTACCTGATTATTATCTTATTGATTTCTCTGGAATCAGTACACATCCCCCAGCCTCCATCTTTCTTTGGGCTCAATACGGCTGGTACTGCACATGGACTCCCTTGTCCACCAATTCCTGTACTTTCTTCTTGATTTCCTCATTTTTTGTGGGAGTCATTCTGTAGGTTGCCTTATTTGGCAGACTTGAACTAGGGATAAAATCTATCTGATGGCCGATCTTCCTCACAGGTGGCAACTCATCAGGTAAATCATCCACAACAATGTCACAATAATTGTCTAACATTTCTTGGATTTCTATTGGAAAATCAGAAAACTTTGTAGAAGTAAGAACTACCTTAGGCTTGCAAACTAAAGCAAAGCTTACCTCTTCTTACTCAATCTGCTATAGATATTCCTTCCCACTCAGCAACAAGGTCTTTGGATCAACCACTCTGCTTGATGGCTCTCCTTCTTCCATGGGTATCAATGTATGATGTACCCCATCTTTGAAGAAATTTTAAGTGTTGTTCTTGACATCATGCACTGCTGCTCTGTCAAACTGCCAAGGTCTACCCAACAGTATGTGACACACATCCATGGGCATCACATCACACAGAAATTTTTCTTTGTAGTTGCCCATTTTCAGCTCTATCTCACACTGTTCTTTTACAATCAACTGGTGCCCTTTATGTAGCCAAGACACTCTGTAGGGAGTTGGATGCTCCCTTGTCTTCAGCTTCAACTACTATATCACCTTAGTGGAAACCAGATTGTCTGTGATGCAACTATCAATGACCAGCTGGCAGCATTTCCCCTAGACTTTCCATATTATCCTAAACAAAGTCTTCCTTTGTGCAGGTTTAGTGACCTCTTTGGCTTGTTTCAACAGGACCTTATTAACCACCAAGGACTCTCCCCTCTCTGGTAGAATTTCTTCTTCAATTTCTACCTCTTCTCCAGCCTGGGCAACAACAGCATTTCTTGGACCAACACCTACATTCTTTGGGCACTCATAGTGCTTATGTCCTACTTTCTGACATGTATAGCACCTCAATTCTCTACCTCTGCCTCTGCCTCCTCTTCCTCTGTAAGAACCCCTTCTGCCTCTTGCATCACCCTCTGTAGATGCATTCTGAGGTGAGCTACTCTTAGCTCCATCTCTAGGTGTAGTAGGCTTTCCTCTACCACCCTGACTTCCCTTTCCACGGAAAGTACCTCTCCCTTTGGCAGACTGCTTCCTGACGAGTTTCTCCTCTACTTTCAAGGCCATCTGATAGGCCTCTTCAATTGTCTTAGGAGACAGAAGACCAATCTCATCTTGGATCTCCAGCTTGAGACCATTCACATATCTGGCAGTTTTCTTTGGTGTGTCCTGAAATTTCCTAGCTCTTATGCTTACTCTATAGAATTCTTTTGTGTATTCCTTTACTGTCAGCAACCTCTATCTCAGGTTCTTCATTTGCCTAAACAATGTCAGTTGATAATCACTAGGCAAGAATTTACCTTTTAACTTAGCCATCATTCTGGTCTAGCTCTTGATAGGCTGCTTGCTAACTCTCCTTCTTTCTACTTGCACTCTATCCCACCAAAGTGTAGCATGTCCCTTTAGCTTTGTTACTGCAAACTTGACCTTCCTATCTTCACTCATTTCTTCATAGTCAAAGCACTTGTTCATTTCATTCATCTAGTCCACCAGCTCCTCTCGATTCAGTCCTCCTGCAAAACTTGATACTTCAATCTTGGGCTTAACTGCAGACCCCAGAATAGTTCTGAGGAGCCTCATGTCAGGAGGAATCTCAGCAATTTCTCCATCTTCTTCTATCTCAGGTTCACTGATGTCTTCAGGATCTCTGGGTTGTCTTTGCTCTATGGCCTCCATTCCAGCTTGGACCCTCTGCAGGTTCTCCAACACTTCTGCATTGGCAATGGGTCTCCTTCTGCCAGCACCTCTACCAACCTGGATTGCCATGTTAATTCTTTGCAAAAAAAACTCAAAAACAGCTTTGATACCACAATTGATAACAACAAAATTGAAAGTCTAGCCCCCAAGGAGAGATGGCCTCTAATTCCTGTCCATAATCCCCTTTAATTCGTGGAAATTGACAACGAATGTTTTATTCCGACCTTGGTTAATTTAAATATATCTCTTGGACCTTAATCCTGTACAATATAAATCTACAACAGTCCTAAGTCTGCCACCTTATACCTTTTGACTAATATTAAAAATCCGACGACATTAGTAAAGAACCACTTCAATATACCTTTGATCCAGGTTGATATTGGTGGTCACCCGCCTATTCCACTTGGGGCTCCACCATTGTCTATTTCAGTTTTTCAGTTTCGGCACAGTTTACTATTTTTAGCAGTTTTTCGGGTCCTAAACTTCCGGAGCCGTTTTGAGGCCCTAAACGACGTTTTTTGGGAAAACGGAGGGCAACATGGGTCCATGGACCGATGTTGCCTGTTCCAAATTTGTAGTCCTCGGATAGATCTTTCTAACGAGGTATGGTACATGTCAAACGGAGATCGTATGCCAAAGTTACGCCCCTGGGAAGTTGAAACACCAATTTACCCAAACGGGGCCCATAGTTTTGGCGCTTCATCTCCTAGGGTTAGGGTTTTGGCCGTTTAGGATTTCCCATTGTTTCTAAATAATAAATAGGCCCTCAAGCCTCATTGTAACTCATTTCAGAGGCCTGTAGCCACCACATCTCTTCTCAGAGATAGCTACCAGCGCCCTAGCTAGTTTTATTTCCATTCTGTCTGTAAGCAAATTTCAGTTCTTTGATATTAATGAAATGAAGTGTTATTTCCGCTGCATCTCTGTATTTATGGTTATATGCTTATTCTGTTGCGTTCCTGCATAAATCCGGATCAGTGGTATCAGAGGGGTCTGCTTTTTCTCGATCCTTCTTTGCATGTCCCCAACGAGGTCGGGGTATAAGGAGCTAGGGCTTGATCTGGTGGAACCTTTGCAAGATCAGCCTCGCAAACCTCGACGGACGCCCATGGGGGACAAAAAGAAAGATGAGGGAGCAGGAGATCCTATCAAAATATTGCTCGAGGAGGCCCTCGAAAAACAAAGGAACGCGATGATGGATAGCTTTGCTCAGATCCTTCAACGGCTGCCCACCGGCGGCGCATCTGCATCCAGTAGCCACTCTGGAGTTGCGACTCCCTTTAAGGTACAAGTAAATTTGACATTCCCATATTTGAGGGTCAAATAGACGCAGATGCCGTAGATAGATGGTTGAATCTATTAGAAGGATATTTCTCTGTTCATGACTTTTCAGACCGTGAGAAGATTATTTTTGCACTCCTCAAAGCTACCCCCCATGTTAAGGACTGGTGGGAAACCTACTGTGAGAACAAGGACCAGACAGAACCCTCTCTGTTCTCGGCCGTACTAACTTGGAATTCTTTCCGAGACGCCGTCAAGGAACAGTACTATCCCGTGGGGAGCTATGAGGACAAGTACATACAATGGACCACGCTGCGACAACAAAGGGATCAAGATGTGCACGAGCTGACGAATCTGTTCCATACCCTGCGCACAAAGTTGGGTATGAAAGATTCAGAGAAACATTTGGTGCTAAAGTATCGCAGCTGTCTGCACAGATACATTCAGGAGGAAATGGAGTTCCTCGACATCTCCTCGCTTGGTACGGCATACTGGTATGCTGCCAAGATTGAGCAGAAATTCAAACAGAAGAAGCGAGACTTTGGATCTGCGAATCAAAAGCAAGGGAAAGGTGCTTCCAAACCGTAGAACAAAGGACCGAGCCAAGGCATGGCGGCTAAAGACAACTCATCGAAGCCACAAGAAAAGAACAGCACCGCAAAGCCAAAGAAGGACACGGAAAGTGTCAAAGCCACAAGAAAATAATAGCACTGCAAAGCCAAAGAAGGACACGAGAAAGTGGTGTGAGTTCCATAAGAGCTCCACTCACAGCACAAGTGAGTGTTGGGCCAAGTAGTCGCTAGTGGCTGAGATGAGGGCTTCTGAGTCAGATGCATGCTCCAACTCCAAATCAGAACCTAAAAAGGGGAATGAAAAAGGGAAACAGATTATTGATGCGGAGCCCAATGCCACTGTTTCCACTACAAAGATCCAGAAGGAGGAACCGGAACATCCAGAGGAGGAGGAACGTCTCTTCCACTCCCAGATGTGGGTAAAGGGCTCCCTGGTACAATTCATTATCGACAGTGGGAACCAAAAGAACCTCATTTTAGTAGAAACCGTGAGGAAGTTGGGCTTACCGACCATAGCTCACCCACATCCATACACCATTGGGTGGCTTCACCAAGGATGAGATCTCTGCGTCAGCCAGCAGTGCCACCTTCCCTATAATATCAATCCCTTCACAGATGAGGTATTATGTGACATTGTTCCTATTGATGTTTCTGATGTATTATTAGGAAAACCGTACTTGTGGAAGCGTCATGTTGTGTATGAGTCTCGAGCTCGTCTTTGTTATTATTAACACAGGAAATAAGTTGTACAGGATACCAGAGGTACCACCTC
Source organism: Pinus albicaulis (assembly GCA_034641835.2). Taxonomy (NCBI): domain Eukaryota; kingdom Viridiplantae; phylum Streptophyta; class Pinopsida; order Pinales; family Pinaceae; genus Pinus; species Pinus albicaulis. The sequence goes on along the minus strand of CM076574.1, from coordinate 716,835,417 downwards.
CTACGGCTATCTCTTTGGTTACTGCAAAACAATGCAGTAAGCTCATTTCCCAAACCAGGAAATTTGTTTTCCTGATGATCCGCCCCTAGGGCAAGAAGAAGGCTTTGGCCATGACCTCCAGACAGGGCTCCTCTACAGGACAGAAACAAATGGATAAGGTTGTGGAGGAGTACATGGACATCTTCACCTCACCCACAGGGGTTCCTCTGCACTGTCAAGTCAAGCACCCGATTGATCTAACCCCAGGTGCGCCGCTACCCAATGGAATGATCTATCGGTGCTCTGTTCTGGAGAATGATGAAATAAAGAGGCAGATTCAGGAGCTATTGCAGAAAGGTCACATCATACCAAGTTCATCGCCCTGTGGGAGCCCGATCGTGTTGGTACAGAAGAAGGATGGGACGTGGAAACTCTGTATTGACTATCGGGCGCTAAACAAGATCACTGTCCGGAATAGGTACCCAATCCCACGGATTGATGACCTTTTGGACCAACTAAAAGGTGAAAAATATTTCAGCAAGATCGACCTGAAGTCTGGGTATCACCAGGTACCAATTGAACCCTCTGATGTGTGGAAGACTACCTTCAAAGCCAAGGAAGGCCTTTTTGAATGGTTAGTCATGCCTTTCGGGTTGACGAATGCTCCCGCAGCCTTCATGAGGATGATGGAAGACATCTTGCGGCCATTAACCAACTCATTTGTAGTGGTGTACTTGGATGACGTTCTGATCTTCAACAAGACTTGGGAAGAGCACCTTCACCACATCCGACAGGTCCTCCAAACACTACGGCAACACAAGTTGTGTGCCAATTTGGAGAAGTGCACGTTTGGCATGACCCAGGTTCAGTATCTGGGATAAATTATTGATGAAAGGGGGGTGCATGTGGATCCAGCCAAGATCCAAGTCATTCGGGATTGGCCAGCCCCAACCACTATAACATAGCTTCACAGCTTTCTAGGTCTTGCTAATTTCTACTGTAGATTCATGTTGGGATTCTCTCATATCACTTGGTCCTTGAGTCAAGTCACCAAAGGAGGAGCGAGAGAAAATTTATTTTGGTTGGAACCTCAACAGAAGGCGTTCACAGAATTGAAAAATCGCCTTTGTTCTGCCCCAGTGCTCACATTACCAGACTTGCAATAGCCATTTGAGATCAAGACAGATGCCTCTGACTATGCTATTGGGGCATTTCTTACTCAACAGGGACATCCAGTGGCATATCATAGTGAGACATTGTCTAACACAGTTTGCAAGTATCCCACTTATGACAAAGAAATGTATTCCATTGTGCAACCTTGCCGATAATGGAAGAATTACATTTTGGGGAAGGAAACAATCATCCACATAGACCACCGGCCCCTGCAGTTCATACAGACAGAAGGGAAGTTGCAAAATGATCACCATCAGAAGTGGTCCACATATCTGCAACAGTTTCATTTGAACATCAAGTATAAGAAGGGTAGCACCAATAATGTTGCGGTACCTCGGAGGAGCCACCGATCGTGGCGCTCACGACCGTGCTCAACTCTTGTGGGCACGAGACTTCGATTGGCCACTTCTCCTGAGAGTGACCCAAAATTTGGCCACACTTACAAGGCACTCTTGGGGGGCACACAAGTTCCAAATTTTCACCTCCAAGATGCAATTTTATGTCACACAGGGCACCTTTGTGTTCCTTCAAGCGGCGTGCAAGATGATTATGGGAAGCACACTACAGTCAAGTCGTTGGGCATTTCGGGGTCGAGAAAATAGTATCAGTACTACAGAAGTATTTCTATTGGCTGAACCTTCGAAAGGATGTCGAGAAGCACATCAAATCATGCACTGCTTGTGCCATTGCCAAACCGACCATCAAGAAGCAAGGCCTATAAACTCTGCTACCTACCCCTAGTTGACCTTGGGAATCCATCTCCATGGATTACATGTCGGGCCTACCTTCTACTAAGCATGGGAATGATTGTGTTTTCGTGGTCGTCGATAGATTCTCGAAGATGGCCATTATGGCGGCCTGCAAGAAGAATATCACAGCAGAAGCCACTACTAAACTCCTCTTTAAACGAGTGTGGGTGCACTTTGGGATCCCACGGTCTATCATATCAGATCAAGATAACAGGTCCCTCAGCACATTTTGGTCCAGCCTCTCGTCAATGCTGGACACCAAGCTCACCAAGTCCACATCTTTCCATCCCCAAACAGATGGCCAGACAGAGGTCGTCAATAGAATGATTGTACACATTCTGCGCATGTACAATTCAAATAATCCACGCAAATGGTACGAGAGCCTCCCCTATGTACAACATAGTTATAATTAGGCTCTCCACAGTTCAATCGACCATAGCCCCTTTCGGGTGGGCTTGGGATTCTAGCCACTATGTCCCATTGATGTAGCCATGCCATTTGCAGCTGCTCAGGCCGATTCAGCCCATGTCCAGTCTGAAGTTGACAAAGCAAGTAGCTTCATCGAGTGCACTCAACACATCCGCGAATAGGTTCATGATATATTGGACGAGCCAATGTAGGTAAACGCGGCGCCATGATCAACACCGGGTGCCACACAACTTCCAAGTGGGCGACAAGTATGGCGCATTTGCGAAGGAGCGCGTCCTTTGGACCTCACCGCGAAGCTTCGCCGCTCATCTGGGTCTTACACCATCACCAAGGCTGCAGAACAATGCTTTCGAGCTTAGTATTCAACCATTCCTTGGTACTTTTGATCTTCTATGTGGATCGCCTTCGTCCTTACTTCCACCTCTACTCCCACCTCTTTTGGACACTTCGGACATTGCGAAACAAAACTCACACCATGAGAGTTAAACCCCGAGCCCCGCATGGAACGGGACACCACTGATTGTATCATGGACATGCAAATTAAGAACTCGCCAACAAAAGGATCCAGCTGTACTCGGGTTGCAAAGTGGCCAACTCCTACACCAAGGAAAGTGATTTACGAGACCAAGTTTAGCAGAAATTTCCTCATCTCATGGAGGAACTTAACACAATGGGGACCATTGCTTCCTAAGGGGGGAGGAATGATCCAGATGGATATTGGTGGCCACCCGCCTATTCCACTTGGGCCCCCACCATTTTCTCTTTCAGTTTTTCAGTTTCGGCATAACTTACTATTTTTAGCAGTTTTTTTTTGGGTCCTGAACTTTCGGAGCTGTTTTGAGGCCCTAAACGAGGTTTTTTGGGCATCACGCCTCCAGTTAATATCATTCTGTTCCAGAATGATATTCATGGTGAAAGTTGTATTCCTCGGATAGAGCTTTCTAATGATGTATCATGTGCGTCAAACGGAGATAGTATGCCAAAGTTACGTCCCTGGGAAGTTGAAACACCAATTTACCCAAACGGGGCCCATAGTTTTTGCGCTTCATCTCCTAGGGTTAGGTTTTTGGATGTTTAAAGTTATCCATTGTTTCTCAATAATAAATAAGCCCTCGAGCCTCATTGTAAATCAGTTGAGAGGCCTATAGCCACCACATCTCTTCTCAGAGATAGCTACCAGCGCCCTAGCTTGTTTTATTTCCATTCTGTCTATAAGCAAATTTCAGTTCTTTGATATTAATGAAATAAAGTGTTATTTCTACTGCATCTATGTATTTATGGTTATGTGTTTATTCTGTTGTGTTCCTGTATAAATCTGGATCGGTGGTATCGAATCGAGTGCCTTTCTCGATCCTTCTTTGCATGTCCCCAACGAGGTCGGGGTATAAGGAGCTAGGGCTTGATACGGTGGAACCTTTGAAGAATCGACCTCGCAAGCCTCGACGGACGCCCATGGGGGATGGAAAGAGAGATGAGGGAGCAGGATATCCTATCAAAATATTTCTTGAGGAGGCCCTCGAAAAAAAAAGGAACGCAATGATGGATAAATTTGCTTAGATCCTTCAACGGGCGCACGGTGGCGCATCTGCATCCGGTGGCCTCTGGGTTGCGACTCCCTTTAATGTACGAAGTAAATTTTGACATTCCCATATTTGAGGTCAAATAGACGCGGATATCGTAGATAGATGGTTGAATTT
>CM076574.1:716735777-716831290 GCA_034641835.2 Pinus albicaulis | reverse complement strand
CTGTTGGGCCTTAGTTTTGGTCTTATTTTGCTCAAAGAAACTTATTTATCCATCTATTTTCCATCCATTTTCCATTCATTTATTCCATTTTGACATATATTTGATATCTATTCAGGTATTTAATTTTAATTTTTCAAATTCTAAAGTTTTTATGAAAGTTTGATTTTTAGTGCAAAATTGGCTGATTCAGAAATTCCCGTAATAGCTATCTGGTTGATATGGTTGCAGGACACTTGGGCACGAATTGAATGCATGGATGGACAGCTTGGCAACTAGGACTAAGCCACCTATGCTTAGTTCGAACAGAACAAGCTTTATTAGGCCCATTTAGTTCTAGTCAATCATGACTAGTCATTCAGAAATCCCATAGAAATAGGGCAGTTTTGAGATTCTATGGAATTGACCATATTTCTTGGGATAAGAATAATGAATTCGACTTAGATAGGTGGATGAGAAGTAGATGGGTTTGTTTGAGTAAAAATAGATCAGTTTTTTCATGAGACTTCTTATTTAAAGCCAAAGCTTTGATGGCTTATGTATTAGGATTATTATTGACTTATATACTTTTATATTGTGACAATTTTGGATTGAGAAGTTAATTTGAAGACTTGTGCTGTTATCAATTTGCTGTTCAATGTTATGGATGTGTGACTGAAGTTAAGCTTCTGAGATCATTTGTCAAGTGTGCAAGGCAAGGGTGGAAGGGCCCCCATTCCAAGCTAAGTACACTTTCTTGTTAACTAGTTTTATTTCTTTGTAATTTGATGATTGTAGAACTGGTTTTCAAAGCTTTATTTCAGATTGTTTAATGATTCATGCATAGTGATTGATGTCATTAGTTTATAACTTATTCATCACTTTATCAAGTTGGAAAAACAGATGTATCAATTTGAGCATCCCTTCTATGAAAATGATGAATTAAAGTTGGTTTCTTTTGTTTGTGTGCAAGCAGTTTCTTGTTGAGATTTTTGATATTAAGATGAATGAATTATAATGGAACACTTTACATGTCTCTTAAGTTAAGAGCTTCTTTCATTCATAATTTATCCATCTTAAGTTCTTAGTTTTAATCTCTGATTCATTAAGTAATAATTGAGGTGAAAATGAATTTCTTGAGTCAAGAACCATTTCCATATTAATCCTCTTTTTAAAACTAATTGAGTTGGAGTTGTAGAATATATTACTTTCAGCATATCTTTCAAGGTTGATTATATCTGATCTTCACATATAGTGATCTTGCCTCAAAGCATAAACAACTCGGATTGATAATAAATATTGTGTTAGTTTAGGTACATAAATTAGCTCAACATTTTGGCGCCGCTACCGGGGAGGCAAATATCGGCATAGTCAATAGAGAGAAAAAATAAAAATAAAAACACAAAAACAGTAGTTACACTTTTTAGTTATGTTTCTTTATGCCTAGACATAGAGATCCTCATGGTAGATTTATTAAAAACCCCCCACAAATAGAGATAGGATCATCAAACACCCCAGTTACTGGTAATCCAATCATTGAGGAATGGGCAGAAAAACAAAGAAGTGGACAAAGATTAACTTTGATTGAGAGACAAACTTTGTTAGCTTGGGAAGCAAAGCAAAAACAATCTTCAACTTCTGGAAAACAAAAAGAAATTATCAAAGGAAAACAATCTTTATTTCCATCCATAAATCCTCTTATCTTTGACCAACCTGAAACCCCACTTAAAATTGAAACAAATCAACCAATGGCAGAAGAAGGACATGGATCTGTTATTCTCACTCCTGAACAACAAGCTCAATATGAAAGACAACAAGCAGAATGGAGAAGAAAGAGAGAGGAAGATGCAAAACAAGAAAATGATAGAAAAATAAGAAATGATCAGAAAAGACAAGAAGATGAGACTACCTTTGGCTTTCCAATAATTGACACAAGTGCAATATTTGGAGAAGAAGTGAAAATGAAAAATATTCCACCTTCTGTATTGCCAAATTTTTATGGAATGTCAACAGAAGATCCTGATTCATTTATGTTTGAATTTGATATTTTATGTAGAACATATGGATATACTGATGACATCCATAAACTTCGTCTTTTCCCTGCAACATTAAAAGCAGTAGCCTTGAAATGGTTTATGGGTTTAGGAGAACATACAATAACTTCTTGGGATGATATGAGATCAGTCTTCCTTAAAAAATATCAAGCTTATTGCAGATCTAGAGATTCAAAGGAAGATATTTTTAGAATGACACAACAAGAAGATGAAAGTCTAGAAGAATATTTGGAAAGATTTTTGTATAATCTACAGAAATATAAACAACATTCTCTAAATCAAGAAACCATTCGAACAATCTTTCTCAAGGGTATAAGGGATGAATACCTTGACATTTTGAATGTGATGGGTAAAGGAGATATCTCAAACCTACCATTCGAAGAAATTGTTGACTTATGTCAAAAATATTCTAGAGGAAGAGCAAAAACAGGAAGAAGAGAATTAAGTTCAAAAGCAGCAAAGTCAGCTGCAGGAGGGATAACAAGAGCTGAAATAGGAAGTTTATTGGAAAATTTCAAAACAGATCTTTTAAGTACATTAGGGACACAAGTAGATGTGCTAAAGGCAAATAAGAGGAAAGAAGAACAAGACCAAGCTTTAGCAATCTTTTGTCCCAAGTGTAGAAACAAACATCCATTAAGAGAATGTCCTTTAGATAGTGTTAAGAGTATTCAGGTTTGTGGTCTTTGTACGGAAAAGCATTCCACAGAAAATTGTTTAAAATTGAAAGAATTACAAATGAATTCAATGGAAGAAGTGCCAGGAATGGAAGGTTTTTATTATGTAGCACCACGAAGACCATGGCAACCTAGAATGCCTCAACAAAATCAGCAACAAAATTACCTTTATCCACCTCAAAATCCTTGGACACCTCCAATGCCATGGCAAGCTTGGCCTCCACAACAATATCCACAACAACCTGCACAAGGTTGGAAGGGATATGGTTATGGAAACCAGCCACCTCAACAATACCAGCAACAATATCAACAGCCATTTACATATCCACAATATCCTCAATCCATACCATTTCAACAACAACATTCTGCATATCCACAATCCATGCCATATCCGCAGCAGAATCCTCCACCATTGTTGACCCAACCACAACAGTTGCAGCTACCCACAAATCAACCCAGACCAACTCAATTACCAGCACAACCAATTGCAAATCCGAATAATAAGGTGGAAAAAGTTGCATATACTGTAGAGGAAGCAACATGTTTTCCCACATATTCAATTCTTCCTCTTAATGAAGTCCATCTAAGGTCTGGAAAAGTGCTTAAAAAGGATTCTCCTCCAATTATAGAAGAACCAACCGAACAAGGAGAATCACCTGAAACATCACAAACTAAGATACAAATTCAGAAAGGAACAAACATTACAACTCAAACACCACCTTATCCTGAAAGGTTAGTGGAACAACAAAAAGAAATAACCCTTCCTGAATTTGATATTTTAGATGAGTTAAAAAATGCTTATGTAAAAATTCCTTTGTTGAAGGCAATTAAAGAAATACCAATATATGCTAAAACAATAAAGGAATTGTGCATTAAGAAAACTCGGAGAAAGAAGAAGGATCCTACTACAATCCAAGTCATTGGTAAACTAGCAAGTCTCATGTCTACAGAAACCAAAATAGAAAAATATATTGATCCTGGTATCCCTATGGTTACTATATCAATAAATAATTTCTCAGTACCAAACACATTAATAGACTTGGGAGCAACTATAAATGTAATGACAATGGAGACCATGAAAACTTTGCATTTGAACAACATTAGATCAACCTCTACAATCTTAGAATTGGCAGACAGATCTAAAGTTGTTCCTGAAGGAATATTGGAAGATATTATAGTCTCTTTGGATTCATGGGAGTATCCTGCTGACTTCCTTATTCTGCAACCAAAATCAAATTTGGGAGGACATCCTCTAATTTTAGGCAGACCATGGTTAGCTACCGCTGATGCCTTTATAGGATGCAGATCAGGAAGCATGATTATTTCACATGGAGAAGAAAGGAAACATATTGCTCTTTATTCACCTACACAGTCAACTTCTTTAGAATCAGTACTTGAAGCTCAAGAAAAACAGCAAACTAAATCAGTTTTAAGTATAAATAAATTATTTGATTTAAGAGAAGAAGAAGAGAATGAAGACTTAATGGATCTTTTCATTTCAGAACCAAGTATTTCAGAGCAGCTTAGAGAAGTGCAATATGAAGCTGCAAATAACCTTTTGAATCAATGTTTTCAGGAAACCTGTACTATTCAAACTTTGCGAAATTCTTTTATAGACATCTTTCCTGTAAACACAATCTCCAATCCAACAATAAAAACAATTGAGGTAAGTCCTGGAAAACATTTAAACATTGGAAATGAGTTGCAATCAGAACAAGAACAAGAGGTAATTGCATTATTACAGAAATATTCAAAAGCTTTTGCCTGGGATTATACCGACATGCAAGGAATCCATCCTAACACATGTGTCCACCACATCTATACAGATGAACAAATTAAACCTGTAAGACAACCTCAAAGACGAATGAATCCTATGATGAAAGAAATAGTGAAAGATGAACTGCAAAAATTGTTAAATGTTGGATTCATCTATCCTATTTCAGATAGTCAATGGGTTTCTCCACTGGTTATTGTTCCAAATAAAAATGGAAAGTGGAGGGTATGTGTGGATTATCGAGAACTAAACAAAGCTACACTCAAAGATCATTTTCCTCTACCATTTATTGATCAAGTGTTAGACTCATTGGCCGGAAAGAAATTCTTCTCTTTCTTAGATGGGTTTAGCGGGTACAACCAGATTAGAATAGCAACAGAAGACCAAGACAAGACAACATTCACTTGCCCATGGGGAACCTATGCATATAATGTTTTGCCATTTGGTTTATGTAATGCACCTGCAACTTTTCAACGAGCAATGCTTGCAATTTTTGCTGATCTAATCCATGAATGTGTAGAGGTTTACATGGATGACTTTACAGTTTATGGAAACACATATAATGATTGCTTAAATAATCTTGAGAAAGTGTTGAAACGATGCATTGAAACAAATTTGTCATTAAGCAATGAGAAATGCTATATAATGTTGACAGAAGGAATAGTTCTGGGACACCATATTTCTTCTTCAGGAATTAAAGTGGATCCAGCAAAAATCCAAGTCCTAGTAACCTTAATGCCTCCTACAACACAAAAAGAGGTAAGAAGTTTCTTAGGCTATGCAGGCTATTATAGACGATTCATTGAAAACTTCAGTAAAATAGCCCAACCTCTGTTTAAATTATTAGCAAAAGATATTGAATTTCACTGGACAAATGACTGTCAAAATGAATTTCAAATTCTAAAAGAAAAATTATCAGTTGCACCCATTCTCCGTGGACCAAATTGGTCTTTGCCATTTCATATATCAACTGATGCATCTGATACCGCAATAGGTGCCTCCCTTGGGCAGAAAGAGAACTTGTTCAATTATGCAATATACTTTATAAGCAAGAATCTAACACCTGCAGAATTGAACTATACAGTCACCGAGAAAGAAATGTTAGTCGTTATACATGCAGTAAACAAATTCAGACATTATATAACAGGATATCAAGTTTTCATTCATACAGATCATTCAGCAATCAAATACTTGATGAATAAACCTATAACCAATGGAAGAGTAACAAGATGGTTACTATTACTGCAAGAATTTAATATTACAATACAAGATCGGCCAGGCAAGGAAAATCAAGTAGCTGACTTTCTGTCCCGCATACATTCACCTAATGATCCCAATCCAATTGCAGATAACTTTCCCGATGAACATTTGTTTGCTATCACGGTAAAAACACCATGGTTTGCAGACATGGCAAACTATTTATCTTCTGGAAAGTTACCAAACCAATTCACTAAAAAGCAAAGACACAAAACTATTAAAGAAAGTTCCAGGTATAGTTGGGTAAATGGTGATTTATTTTATACTGGTCCAGATTTGATAATTAGAAAATGTGTGCGAGAAGATGAAATATTAGATATTCTAAAAGCATGTCACGATGAACCATGTGGTGGTCATTTTGCAGATAAACGAACAGCATATAAGGTGCTGCAACTAAGCTACTACTGGCCATCCATCTTCCAAGACTCTAAGAAATATGTCAAGCAATGTGACAGTTGCCAAAGAACAGGGAGACCAATAACAAGAGATGAGATGCCGCTGAAGCCACAGGTCCTCATAGAACCATTTGAGCAATGGGCGCTTGACTTTGTTGGACCCATCAATCCATCATCAAATGGAAACAAGTACATCTTAGTATGTACAGATTATGTAACCAAGTGGGCAAAGGCGAAAGCAGTGCATAGAGCAACAGAAGATATAGTGGTCAACTTTCTTTTTAAAGAAATCTTTGTCAGATATGGAGTACCTAGACAAATTGTAACAGAACAAGGAACACAATTTACATCAAAACTGGTACGAGATCTAACAGAGAAGTACAAGATCAAACACAGAACATCTACACCATATCATCCTCAAGCAAATGGGCAGGTTGAATCAACAAATAAAGTCCTAGAGAATATCATGACAAAAACAGTAAAGCTGAACAGAAAAGATTGGTCTGAAAAATTACAAGATGCACTATGGGCCTATAGAATTACATGGAAGAATACAACTGGTTTTAGTCCATACCAGTTAGTATATGGAAAGAGGCCTTATTGCCTATAGAGTTTCAGATACAAACATACAGACTAGCAGCTGAATTAGGACTCGACCTGACAGAAGCACAACAGCAGCGGATCATGGAACTGAATCAGTTAGATGAGCATCGTCAACAAGCCATAGAACATACTACATTGGTGCAACAACAAAGAATGAAGTGGCACGACAGATATATCAAGACAAAGACATTTCGCAAGGGAGATTGGGCATTACTTTTTGACTCCAAGTTCAAAGATTTCAAAGCAAAGTTCACAACACACTTGCTAGGCCCATATGAAATTGATGAAATCTTCGACAATGGAGCAGTAAAAATCAAGACAATTGACCAGGATTCCACCTCCTTTATAGTGAATGGACATAGGCTCAAAGTTTACAATAGGCCTATCAGTAAAGAAGCATTTATGAAACAACTGACAAAAGATACAGAACTGGAAGTCATGGCACACCAAGTTCAGCCATCTTCCAGTCCTGTAGTTAAATAAAAATGAAAATAAAAAAAAAATAAAAAATAAAATAAAAAATAAAAATAAAAAACATAAAAAAAAAAACATAAAAAAATAATAATTTGTTTGCTAGTGAAAACCAGGAAACTGGTACTATGCAAACATGAATTCATAGGGGAAAATCAAGGCAACTTGGACTCTATGAATTCCTTTTCTTGTTCTACTGTTCTCACATAATTTCAAATACAGGTACTCTCCATCAACAATTGACTTGAGGACAAGTCATATCTTAAACAAGGGGGAGACTTGTATTAGATCTTTAGCTGGAAAGCTGAAGTATAGAAGAAACTTGTATTGTCAACAGAGGGACCTGAGAGACCTGCCAAAACAACATGTGCATATTATGTAAGCAGTGCAGAGGGACCTGAAACAAGGAATCATTATAAAGGGACCTGATTTTCAATTCAAGAACCAGAGCATGAAGAACAAGGAGCAGCAATAAAATTCACTTTTTGATTCATCTACAACATCTGACTTCATTCCACCTGTACAAACATCATCCAGGGAAGTATATGTATAGTCATTTTGTGCTTGAAATTCAAATTTTTTTTAGGAATTTTTAGTTTTTGTTAAGTTAAAGTTAGTACCTGAGGATATTCAATATTCCCTATACATATCCTATATTCATTATTCCTATACATATCCTATCTTCATAATACCCTATACATATTCCATTTCATTCATATACACATTTCTTATATATATTCCCTATAATCCTAAGTATTTTTCTTGAGCAAAAGACCAAGCTAGGACAACTTTCTCCACCTGCATACACAAATCAAGCATTAGTATGGTGATGATTTTAAACATGACCTAAGATGGTCATTTTAAAATCATAAAAATGCGCTATATGAAAATTATATACCATAAGTAAGGAATGCGAATTGAGCGCAAAGGATATAAGGTTAATACGCATAAGAGATAAGGTTAATGGCATATAAAAATGCGCATATGGTATAAACATAAGCAAAGGTATATGGCGCATATAAAATGAAGGACGAGTATAATGGTTATGATTTGGTTGACAGGCTTGACAGAGTAAGGTATAATGATAATGGCATATACAACGCAGGAGTATCATTGCACGAAAGGGCACGGCGGAAGTAATCAGTTCATGCAGAAGGTGGTGATGATACGGGTGTATCATTCAAAGTGAAATGCGTTGGTGCATATCATAGCACACGACGATGGGAAATCAACATGCACGGTGGTGACAATACAGCGTGATAATTCAAACATAGCATGCACGGTGGTGTGATAAAATAGCCATGTCATTCAAACATAGCGTGCGCAGGTGGTGGTGTACGTGTATATAGTTTAAACATAAAACAAGGCGGTGGTATCCTCATGACATAGTCGGTCGACTGGTCAAAGAGGACAGCCATACCAACCTCACATCATAACGCCATCAGGCACGGTACAACCATGAACTCGGTCCATTCATGACTTTCAACCTCATTCCTCATTGCCAGAGCTCAGAAGGAAGGCGTTCTGAAACAAAACATTGATCTGAAGAGAAGAGAAGACGGTTGAAGCAGCGGAATAGTGAAAATCGCTCCGGGGAAAGCAAGAAGGCGGATTTAAGGTAAGAAATTGCTCCGGATTCGACGATCAGAGATCGCATATTTCCAGGATTGAGTCAGGTAACAGTGAAGTTCATTAACACTCAGCGATTATGGAATATTGTTTGACATTAATTTTTGGATCCTGTGTTTTGACACCAGCTCAGTTAACCGAAACAGTAGGGATTTGGAGCGCCGGTTACACTCCACGCGTTCGTTGACAGTCAGGTAACTTCAAACCCGGGATTATCTCCAGATCGACAGAACTTAAGGATTGCTAATAGCGCAGCATTTTGAGGAAAATCCGTTGCATGAGTAACAAGTTTTAAGTGAAGTAGTATGGCGGAGGGTTGTTGAATTGCGCACTAAGCCGTGATCTATGCGCACCAATGTTTTCACAAACAGTTAGTGTGTAAATGAAAAAAACGCCATAAAACATTTTGTTGCCACTGCGTTTTGTTTTGTTTTGACAGTCAGGGATCGAATGCTTAATGGTCACATTGAATTGTGGTTGAAAAATAGAATCGGGTTCGATGAAGACGTGTTGAGGCCGAGAGCTTGTTGCATGGTTGCATTTTTATGATGAGTCTGCACGCAATTTTTATTCAAATACCTTTGCTTAAGTCGAAAACAGTGCGAAAATTTCGATTAGGCCGAGAGCACTCTTTAATTTTTTTATTATTTTATATATACACAAGTAAATCATGTTTGTGTGATTTGTGATACTGTGTGTGTATTTAATTTAAAAAAACAGAGACCAGAGTATTAACAGAAGTATACAGGTGTTGCTTGTATTCGACAGGGAATTCAGAGAGTGCTATTGCAAAGAAATATATCAGAGGTTAAAAGTGCAGAGTTGAGTTGAGTCAGAAGAGGAAGGTAAGCTTCCTTGCTTACTGAATTTCATTTTAACGATAGTCATAATTTTTATTAAAATGAAGTTAGTAACAGCAGAAGCCTACATTGATTGGTTTACAGAAACAATGGCAAACAGGGTAGAGCCAAAATTTCAAATAGAAAGCTGGGGAAAAGAGACCATAGAAAAACTCTATCAGGCAGGAATGATAGGCTTCCTACATAAATTTAATGGCCATTCTGAGGAGATAACCAAAGATTTTATAAAGAATTTCAATCAGGACCAAACTCGAATAGGAGAAATCATTGTTCCAGTAACCCAAGAATACTTGTCTAAAGCCTTAGATTTGCCAATGTTAGGAGAGAAGTATTACAAAGGGCTACACTTCAAGGAGAAAGCATGGACTTTCTTCCTTGAGAAAAACCGGAAGGGAACATTTGATAGGACAAAAGGTATACCCAGGGAATGGTTTAATGAGCCATGGAGAGAATTGGTCTTGATTATTCAAAAAAATTTTGACTTGTGACCGAGGATATAGTGTTGCCCATTTATATCATGTTAAACTTCTACAGCACATTAAGGGGGAAGATAGGATTAATTTACCTTATTTCCTATATAAAAGCCTCTTAAGAATGATTGAAACAGCAAGACATGAAAACAGGCTTAAGGCAGGACAAATGTATCATCAAGGATTGATTAAAATCCTAGTTGAATATCAAGTAAGATTGCAGGGCATAGTTTGGAGAGAATTCATGGTTAAAAATCATTTTACTGAACAGATTACAGAGGTGCAAGAGAAAACAGAGCAGGAAAGTAAAGGAGTGATGAATTCACCCTTATATCCTAGAACAAGAGCCAAACAGAAAAATAATATGGCCATGGATTATGAAATATCTGTGATGTCTATTCCCAAAAGATTTACAAATAAAAGTCCCATCAATTTAGACAGGGAAGAAGAAACATATTTTCCAAGACCACAAGAAGAAAATAATGTTCCACAAGAAGAATTTGATAGGGATTCTGCCTATGATGATGAAGCAGCTGCATCATTAATGAAAACAACTCATGATTTTGAAAAAGAAATTAATTATGGGAAAATCAGGGATTTAACTGATCAATTAGAAATTAGTAAAATTGTGGAAAAACAGTTAAAAGAGGAGAACAAAGCAAACAGGAAAGAAAATGCTAAATTGGTCAAAACAATTGAAAAATTGAAAGAAGAGTTGGGGAGATTGAAAAGGAAGAATGATCTAATTTCTAAACAAGCATTTAAATGGTTGAAGGAAAAGAACATGTGGCAGGCCAAGTATGAAAAGCAGAAGGTTAAGGCAGCTATGTTCAAAGAAAGACATGACACAGGTTTAGATTGTTTGGCAAGGGCAGCACAACAGGAAGCATCGACAGGTACAACATCTACTTCAGAAAGAAGAAGGTCAAAGAGGAACAGGCAAGCATGGGGACATGCTTGATGATAAGCAAGGGAGAGATGTTGGGCCTTAGTTTTGGTCTTATTTTGCTCAAAGAAACTTATTTATCCATCTATTTTTCCATCCATTTTCCATTCATTTATTCCATTTTGACATATATTTGATATTGATTCAGGTATTTAATTTTAATTTTTCAAATTCTAAAGTTTTTATGAAAGTTTGATTTTTAGTGCAAAATTGGTTGATTCAGAAATTCCCGTAATAGCTATATGGTTGATATGGTTGCAGGACACTTGGGCACGAGTTGAATGCATGGATGGACAGCTTGGCAACTAGAACTAAGCCACCTATGCTTAGTTCGAACAGAACAAGCTTTATTAGGCCCATTTAGTTCTAGTCAATCATGACTAGTCATTCAGAAATCCCATAGAAATAGGGCAGTTTTGAGATTCTATGGGATTGACCATATTTCTTGGGATAAGAACAATGAATTCGACTTGGATAGGTGGATGAGAAATAGATGGGTTTGTTTGAGTAAAAATAGATCATTTTGTTCATGAGACTTCTTATTTAAAGCCAAAGCTTTGATGGCTTAGGTATTAGGATTATTATTGACTTATATACTTTTATATTGTGACAATTTTGGATTGAGAAGTTAATTTGAAGACTTGTGTTGTTATCAATTTACTGTTCAATGTTATGGATGTGTGACTGAAGTTAAGCTTCTGAGATCATTTATCAAGTGTGCAAGGCAAGGGTGGAAGGGCCCCCATTCCAAGCTAAGTACACTTTCTTGTTAACTAGTTTTATTTCTTTGTAATTTGATGATTGTAGAACTGGTTTTCAAAGCTTTATTTCATATTGTTTAATGATTCATGCATAGTGATTGATGTCATTAGTTTATAACTTATTCATCACTTTATCAAGTTGGAAAAACAGATGTATCAAGTTGAGCATCCCTTCTATGAAATTGATGAATTAAAGTTGGTTTCTTTTGTTTGTGTGCAAGCAGTTTCTTGTTGAGATTTTTGATATTAAGATGAATGAATTATAATGGAACACTTTACATGTCTCTTAAGTTAAGAGCTTCTTTCATTCATAATTTATCCATCTTAAGTTCTTGGTTTTAATCTCTGATTCATTAAGTGATAATTGAGGTGAAAATGAATTTCTTGAGTCAAGAACCATTTCCATATTAATCCTCTTTTTAAAACTAATTGAGTTGGAGTTGTAGAATATATTACTTTCAGCATATCTTTCAAGGTTGATTATATCTGATCTTCACATATAGTGATCTTGCCTCAAAGAATAAACAACCCGGATTGATAATAAATATTGTGTTAGTTTAGGTACATAAATTAGCTCAACAAGCCCATTGGGAGCAAATGGGTGTTTTAGAAGAATATGAATGCAGAAGGCAAGGTGGAGAAATACAAAGCTTGGTTGGTAGAAAAAAGGTTATTCACAGGTGTCTAGAATTGATTTTGGTGATATTTTTTTCTCTTGCTGCCAAGGTAATTTCTATTAGATTACTTTTATCTGTTGTTGTTGCATTTGATTTTTAAGTAGAATAGATGGATGTGAAGACAAAATTTCTTCACGAGGATCTATAATAGCAGATCTACATGAAGCAACATGAAGGCTTTGTGGTGAAGGGTAAGAAAGAAATGGTATGTAGGTTAAAATGGTCTTTGTATGGGTTAAAACAGACACCAAGAATGTGGTATTAGTAATTTGATACATATATACGGGGACTTGGCTTCACCAAAGAAAAAAAGGGTCATTGTGTTTATTTTAAATTAATTGGTAACCATGTTATTTATTTGGTCTTGTATGTGGCTGATATGTTGTTGGTTGGAAATGACAAAGAAATTTTCTAGGATTTGAAGACCCAATTGTTCTCCAAATTCGACATGAATGATCTTGGTGTTGCAAACCATAATTTGGGCATGGAAATCAAATGAGATCGAGAAAAGAGGAAGCTCTAGGTAAACCAGAGGTAGTATGTTGAGACAATATTGCAGAGGTTCAATATGCAGGATAGTAAATCGGTGAAGGTTCATATTTCTATAGGTGTAAATTTATATGTTGAATATTTTCCCAAGGCACAAGAAGAAGAGGAATATATGTCTTGTGTTCCATATGCAAGTGTAGTGGGTAGCCTGATGTATGCAATGGTATGTACTAGACACACATTGCACATGCAGTGGGAGTATTGAACAAGTTTATGAAAAAACTAGGGAAGGAGCATTGGACAACATGGAAGCGGGTTTTCAAATATTTGCATGGAACTAGTGATCATGTTTTGTGCTACCAAGGAAGACCAAGACTGGGGAGATTTTTTTAACATTCATGCCTTTGTTGATGCAGACTAGGTTGGAGATCTGGATCAAATAAGATATACATGTGGGTATGTGTTTATCCTTTTTTTAAGTGCAGTCAGTTGGATCAGTAAAAGACAGTTTGTAGTGGCTCTTTCAACTACATAGGTGGAATACATGGCAGTCACTCATGCAAGAAAGGAAGCAGTTTGATTGGAGATATTGTGTTCAAGTATGGGGTTGTTTCAGCGAGCCATAAGGATATATTGTGATATCCAAAGTGTAATTTTCTTGGCTAAGAACCCTACTTATCATTCAAAGACAAAACACATTGATGTTTATTATCACTTTGTGAGAGATATGGCTAAGGATAAAAAGGTGTTGCTTGTAAAGGTGGACACTTTGAAGAATGTTGTAGATGCATTGATTAAGTCTGTGAGCACTAAGAATTTCTCTTGGTGTGGAGAAGCAATGGGCATTGCAGGGCTGGACCAATGACTAAGCTCTCTTGTGTCCCCATGTGGAAAGAAAATAAAAAGTGGGAGAATTTTGGGTGTGTGTTATATTCTTTCCATGACTAGCCTCGGGCAAGAAAAAAAATTGGACCCCATATTAGGTGGGCGGACCTTCCTATGGTTTCTGCATGGTTTTTCACATGGTTTTGGGCATGATGGTTTTTTTCCCATGGTATATTGTAGATCCAGTCAAGGGAACTATGGTTATGTTTTAATATAGGGTTAATGGATTGGGGTTTATGAATGCTTCAGCATGTATATATGTGTTGTAACATTGAAAGGAATATAATAAAAAATCAAGCAGGTAGTCCAGGTTTTGGGATCCAGGGGAAAATATTTTTGTATATCTATTTTTTGTTTTATTCTATCACTATTGTATTATTTTATGTTTTAAGATTTCATTTCCAGATAATTTTTTACAGGGTTAAAACCTACATTTGGTATCATAGTTGTCTCGGCTTCAAGGGGATGCCTTTGCTGCTGAGGGTTTTTTGCTTAGGATTGTGGTAGACCTTGTTCAGTGGGAGATCTGCAGGATCGATTATTGGAGTGAAATAAGATGGTGAGCATTGGAAAGACAAAGATTGAGAAATTTAATGGTCATATTTTTTAGTTGTGGAAGCTCAATATGGACTATCTGTTGGTGGATAAAGATCAATGGATCATAGTAGATTCGGATACTAAACCAACGACAATGTCAGATGAATACTAGGAAAAGTTGGATCGAAAGGAAAATAGCACAATATGGTTGTGTATCTTATATTTATCATTTTTTAATATATCTAGGGAAGCTACAATGAAGGATTTGTGGGAAAAGTTAGGGACTTTATACCAATCTAAGTCTCTATTGAATAAATTATTCCTACTAAAAAAATTGTATAAAATGAGGATGAAGGATGGAGACTCAGTGACAAAGCATCTAAACTCCTTCAATACTGTGGTAAGTCAGTTGTTATCTACTGATATTAAAATATCAGATGAAGATAAGTGCATCAGTTTGTTGTGTTATCTACTAGATTCATGGTATATTCTGGTTGTTGCAATAGGTAGCAATACAACTACCTTGAATTTTGATGAAATTGTCTCAGCCTTGATGTTGGAGGAAATGAAATAGGAAAATATGGAGGGCTAGAATGGAGATGCATTTTTTTTACGAGGATGGTCCCAGAATAGAAACAAAAATAATTTTTCAAGTGGGAGATATAAATATAGAGGGAGATCTAAATCTCCAAGAAAGACTGTAAAGGTGTACTGGAAATCTGGAAAGGAATGGCACTTCAAAAAGGACTGTAAATATAAGGCTCCTTAGAAAGGAAATGGATATGATGATGCTCCTTCTGCAGAGGAAAAAAATACCTAAGATGAAGGTGGGGATGTGTATTTGTCTTCTTCTTCAAATACACATGTAGATCTTGAGGCATGCTTGATTGACTTAGGTGCATCCTTTCACTTCACTCCCCACAAGGAGTGGTTATGTGAGTATGAGAAGTATTATGGTGGTAATGTATTCTTAGGGTATGATAGGAAGGCCATAACCATTGAACACGGAAAATTTAAGATGAAGTTGCAAGGTGGAAGGATTAGAAGACTTCCTGGTATTCTGAATATTCCTGCATTGGCCATAAATATGTTTTATGTAAGCAAGATGCATGATCCAAGTGTAAAAATAGTGTTCAAGAAAGATACATGCAAGGTCATTCGGGGAGCACTGGTCTTTATGGGGGGAATTCGGATTGGAACTCTGTACAAGCTTCTGGGTAGCACTGTTATTGATGGGTGCAATAGTTATGTGGTTCCTGAAAGTGGACCAGAAAGCCTAATGTTCTCTGGAGAAAATACCATGTTATGGCATCAAAGGCTTGGAAATATTGGAGAAAAGGGCCTTCGAATAATGCAAGGTAATGGTATGGTAGAAGATATGTCTAATTTCTCTCTGTATTTTGATTTCTATGAGCATTGTGTATATGGGAAGCAGAATCAGATGAGTTTCCATTCTAGTGCTAAGAGGGAAAACAAGATATTAGAGCTTCTGAACAGTGATATGTTTGGACCTACGTTGGTTCCATCACTGGGTAAGTCTATGTACTATGTGTCATTTATAGATAATTTCTCAAAGAAAAAATGGATATATTTCTGGAGAAATAAATTTAATTTCTTTGACAAATTTAAATATTTAAGGCTCTTATGGAAAACCATCCATAGAAGAAGATAAAGGTGTTGAGGTGTTGGACAGGGTGCCCCTAGATCAAAGTTTTTGGAAAAGGATCTGAATTTTGAGGAGTGGAGTACATAACAGATAGTTATGTTAGAGGCTTAGGGGCTTTGGGGCAGGTCAAATTCCCTTATTTTGTAAAATTTTGGGAATTTTTTGATTACTTAGAGCTTCGCCCATGGTTTTCGGACCCTGGTATTGTAAAAGAGAAGACTATATAAGGATTCTAGGGATATCAATCAATCAATCTATGAATTAATCATAGAATGCACTTGGAGGTAAGGTTTCATTGAGTTTGTATTCTATTTTTTTTTTAAAGGAAAGTCTCCCATAGCTGAGTGCGCGGAGACCTTAGAAAGTTTGCAGCTAAGTGCGAAAACCTCTACAGCTGAGTGCACAGGGTGGAAGTGTTGTATTAAGAAAATCCGAGGTAATAAAAGAATACGTTGAAGACAGATCTATGTTATTTACTTATATGTTTGATTTATCTGGATTTTGATGTTATCTATGCCAAGCTATGGTTTTCATTTTTGTTTTCATCGCGAACTATGGGTTATGGTTTCTTATGTTGATTAATGCATGTTAAAGTAGAATCGCACAGTTTGAAAGCTAGTTACCTAGAAGTATTGAACATATACTGTGTAGTTAGCATATTTGTTTTGAAAATCTGTGATAAGTATTAAAGAGAAGATAAGCCTTAAATCCACATTCGATAGTCCCTCTGGATGCAGAAACCTTGTTATAGCATCCCCTAATATTTCCTCGAGAGAGACTTCCATGTGAGCAACAGGTCGTTGCCGAAAGAGCTGGTAATAGTGGGTTTTGTTGGTTCACACAATCATATCTGAACCTTGGTCTAGGCCCCATTAAGCCAACATGACGAAAAATAATGGAGGAGAACTCTACAAGAAGGAATTTGAAGAGTTTTGTAAGAAGTGTGGTATAGCACAGAAAAAGACTACTCCATACACATATGAGTAAAATGGAGTTGCAAAAAGAATGAACAAGCATTGATGGAAAAGGCAAGAAGCATGCTCAGTGGTACCAGTTAGGACAAGAATTCTGGGTAGAGGCAATGGAGACTGCATGCTACCTGGTTAACAGATTACCTTCATCAGCGTTGGAGGATAAGACTCCACATGAGGTATGGACTGGTAATAAACCCTCTCTTTCACATATGAGGGTATTTGGATGTGATGCATATGTACATGTTCCAAAGGAGAAAAGGACCAAGTTGGATAATAAATTTTAAAGGTGCATCTTTATTGGGTATAAGGATGGTTTAAAATTTTATAAGATTTGGAACCCGGAAATAAGGAAGGTTGTGTACAGATGAGATGTGGTCTTTAGAGAGGTAAAATATGTTGCTAAACATGAATTCCTACCAAAGTAACCTGAGAAGATATAGTTTTAGATAAAGGAGGAAGAATCAAACTCTACAATAGAACAAGATTCAAAAGAGGAAGAGCCACAAACTCCAGTTGTGAGAAGATCAGTTCCAGATAGTAAACTGGTGAAGGTTCTTATTCTTGTAGGTGTAAATTTATCTCTTGAATAGTGTCCCAAGACACAAGAAAAATAGGAGGATATGTCCCATGTTCCATATGCAAGTGCAGTGTATAGCCTGATGTATGCAATGGTTTGTACTAGACTATATAGACATAGCACATGCAGTGGGAGTATTGAGCAGGTTTATGTCAAAACAATGGAAGGAGCATTAGAAAATAGTGAAGAGGGTTTTCAAATATTTGTGTGGCACTAGTCATTATTTTTTTTCTTCCAAGGAAGACCAATATTGGATAGATTTTTGTGCATTCATGGCTTTGTTGATGTAGACTGGACTGGATATCTAGATCAAAGAAGATCTACAAGTGGGTATGTGTTTAGCCTATTTGGAGGAGCAGTCAATTGGATGAGTAAAAGACATTATGTAATGTCTCTTTCAACTACAGAGGAAGAATACATGGCAGTCACTCATGAAAGAAAGGAACCAGTTTGGTTGCATAGATTGTGTTCAAAAATGGGGTTGGTGTGGTGAACTATAAGGATAGACTGTGATAGCCAAAGTGAAATTTTCTTGGATAAGAACCACACTTATCAGTCAAATA
This sequence comes from Pinus albicaulis, assembly GCA_034641835.2. Taxonomy (NCBI): domain Eukaryota; kingdom Viridiplantae; phylum Streptophyta; class Pinopsida; order Pinales; family Pinaceae; genus Pinus; species Pinus albicaulis. The sequence continues at coordinate 716,813,049 of CM076574.1, read as the reverse complement.
AAAAGCACATTGATGTTCAGTATCACTTTGTGAGAGATATGGTTGAGGATAAAAGGGTGTTGCTATCAAAGGTGGAAACTTTGAAGAATGTTGCAGATGCATTGACGAATTTTGTGAGCACTGAGAAGTTATCTTCATGTAGAGAAAAAATGGGCGTTACAAGGTTGGACCAATGACTAAACGTTCTTTTTGCCCCGTATGGAATGAAAAAAATAAGTGGGAGAATGTTTGATGTGTGTTATATTCTTTCCACAACTAGCCTGAGACGAGAAAAAAAATTTGGACCCTATATTAGGTGGGTGGACCTGCCTATGGTTTTTTGCATGGGTTTGCACATGGTTTTGGGAATGATGGTTTTCTTCCCATGGTATTTTTTAGATCCATCCAAGGGAAATATTGTTATGTTATAATCCAGGGTTAATGGATTGGGGTTACTGAATGGTTCGACATTTATATATATGTGTTGTAACATTGAAAGGAATATAATAAAAAATCAAGATGCTAGTCCCAGTTTTGGGATCCAGGGGAAAATAATTGTGTATATTTATTTTATGTTTTATTCTCTCGCTATTGTTTTATTTTTTGTTTTAAGAGTTCGTTTGTAGATAATTTTGTATAGGGTTAAAACCTACATTTGTTATCAGAGTTGTTTCAACTTCAAGGGGATGCCTTTGCTGTTGAGAGGTTTTCTGCTCGGGCCTGTGGTAGACCTTGTTCAGTGGTAGATCTGCGGGGTTGATTCTTGTGGTGAAAGAAGAAGGTGAGCAATGGAAAGATAGAGATTGAGAAATTTAATGGTCATAGTTTTGAGTTGTGGAAGCTCAATATGGATGATCTTCTAGTGGATAAATATCAGTGAATCATGGTATATTAGGGTACTAAACCAACGAAAATGTTAGATGAATACTGGTCAAAGTTGGATCAAAGGAAAAGAGCACAATACGGTTTTGTATCTCAAATTCAATATTGTTGAATGTATCTAGGGAAGCCACGGTGAAGGATTTTTGGGACAAGTTAGGGACTTTGTACCAATCTAAGACTCTGGTGAATAAATTGTTCCTATGGAAAAATTTGTATAACATGAGGATGAAGGATGGAGACTCGGTGATAGAGCATCTGAACGCCTTCAATAATGTGGTAAGTCAGTTGTCATATGTTGATATTAAAATCTCATATGAAGATAAGTGCACCAGTTTGTTGTGTTCTCTACCAAATTCGTGTGATAGTTTGGTTGTTTCAATAGGTAGCAATACAACCACCTTGAATTTTGTTGAAATTATCTCAACCTTGATGTCAGAGGAAATGAGACAGAAAAATATGGAGGGCCAAAATGGAGATTCCTTTTTTGTGCAAGGATGGTCCTAGAACAAAAACAAAAACAAGTTCTCGAGTGGGATATCTCAATATAGAGGGAGATCTAAATCTCCAGGAAATCCTATAAAGGTGTGTTAGATATGCAAAAATGAAGGGAACTTCAAAAATGATTTTAGATATAAGGCTCCTAAGAGAAGAAATGGATTTGATGATGCTCCTTTTGTAGAGATTAAAACCACCTCAGAGGAAGGTGGGGATGTGTATTTGGCTTCTTCTTCAAGTACACATGTAGATCATGAGGCATGGTTGATTGAAACAAGTGCATCCTTTCACTTCACTCCCCATAGGGAGTGGTTCTACAATTATGAGAAGTATGGTGGTGGTGATGTCTTCTTAGGGGATGATAGGAAGACTAGAATCATCGGACGTAGAAAATTCAAGATGAAGTTGCAAGGTGGAAGGATTTGAACACTTCCTAGTGTTTTGCATATTCCTACATTGGCAAGAAATATGATTTATGTAATCAAGATGGATGATGCAAGTAAAAAAATAGTGTTCGAGAAATATACCTGAAATATGGTTCGAGGAGCACTGGTATTGATGCGGGGAGTTCAAATTGGAACTCTATACAAGATTTTGGGTAGCACTTTTATTGATGGGTCCAATAGCTCTGTGGTTAATGAAATTGGATCAGAAAGCCTAGTGGTATTTGGAGAAAAGACCATGCTATGGCATCAAAGTCTTGGACATATTAGAGAGAAGGGCCTTCGAATACTGCATGGTAATGGTATGGTAGAAGATATGTCTAATTGCTCTCTGGATTTCGATTTTTTGAACATTTTGTATATGGGAAACAGAATTGGGTGAGTTTCCCCTCTTGTGTTGTGAGGGCAAAAAATTATTAGAGCTTGTGCATAGTGATGTGTTTGGACCTATGTCGGTTTCATCATTAGGTAATTATGTGTATTATTTGTCATTTATAGATGACTTCCTAAGGAATAAATGGATATATTTCCTGAGGAAGAAATATGAAGTCTTTGACATATTTGTGTGTGTGTGTTTGCAACATTGAAAGGAATATAATAAAAATCCAAGCTAGTAGTCCCGGTTTTGGGATTGAGGGGAAAATATATGTGTATATTTTTGTTATGTTTTAAGCTCTCGCTATTGTTTTATTTTCTATTTTAAGATTTTTTTTGCAGATCATTTTTGTACAGGGTTAAAACCTACAAAAGGTATTTGCAAGAGCAGTCTGTGTACAAGTGTTTCCTGATGTACTACTACATGAAGGGGTACCAACAGGTATCACAAAGGAGTCCAACATAGCTAACAACCTATTTTATCTCATGTGTGTACGCTTCCCCAACCACAAGTTGATGTGCATGACGATAGATATTTTTAGCTTAAAGACGTTAGAACATGTCTCTAACCTAAAAAAATCTAAAATTGGTGGTGCAATTAGTCCAGGAAAGTAATTTGATACCACTTGGAATGCTCTTAACCTATTAAAAAAAACAACAGAATGCCAAAAAATACCAAAGAAATAATACCAAAAACGAGACAAGATGGAAATATTTTATTATGAGTAGAAAATATATAATGTTCACTTGCCCTCTTCGAGGATGAAACCTCCAGCAGAGAAGAGCTCAATTACAAATTACTAGATGAGACTTCCCTTGTTATCTTAGATTGTATATAGCTTCATGAGATCCAAAACCATAACTACTCGTGGTCCCTTGCATAATTCCTCTTAACCACTTTATTTATTATTTATGGCCCATTTATATATCATCCTTAACTAAACTAACTAATTGCAGTCCCTTTTTTATAATGTGGGTCAACCACTTACAATCATCATTAATTTTGTTAACTGCTTATGGGATTTATTTACTAAACCAAATAATCATGACTCTTACGGGGCCACTTGGGCCTATCACATTAATAAAGGGGTTAGGATTGGACCCTAACAAAAAATTTAAAAGCAACTTCCCTTGATGCAAATTTTCCTTTTGAGGTTCACATTTCGTAGGCTATCAGTGCTCCATGTAAACGATATAATGTCAATGTGTTGATATCTTTCATCGCTTCAATGGATGATACTTTGGAATCAAATCTGGCTACAAGAGATCTCATCACCTTTTGAACAATGAAGGATTCATCCATGGGTTCATCAAGTTCTCTTATAGTGTTAACTATCTCACCCAATCAAAGAAATAATTTGGTTACATCTGTATCCTCTTTCATCTTTAATGCTTCAAGTTTCATTCGGTAGCCTTGGATTTTTCCTTTCTTTACTCTACTATCACCATTATAGAGAATATTCATATTATCCCATATATCTTTGGTTTTTTTTGTAGTGCCTGACTCTAACCAATTCATATTCAGGAAATTCACTCAGGATTGAATTCATTGATTTGTCATTTTTAGCGAATTCAACCTTCTTATCTTTTCAAACCAATGCATCATGATTTTTATAGCCTTTCCGAACTATGTCCCAAACATTTGAACCAAGAGACATTATGTAGGTTCTCATTCGTACATTCCCAAATGAAAACTTTTCTCTAGTGAACGTGGGAGATTTGTTGGTGGAGCTTCCATCCTGGTTAGACATTGTCTAGGATCTACTTTCTAGATGTCAGACTATTGCTTAAGGAACCTTGCTCTAATACCAAATTTTAGAAACTAGGCCCTAACACTAATAAGGGAGGGTTGGGCGGGGAGGGTGGTGAATCAATATTATGTAAATTTTCAACACTTACTAAAATTATTCACATTGTCACAAATCAAATAAACCAAAGCGCCATACATAAAACAATATGCACACATGAGACACAAATATTTACACGTAAGCCCATAAATGGAGAAAATCACAAAACTTATGTATGAGAATAGTTGCAGGCTTCAACCTATTGCTACATCAGCTTTTATGGAACTAACCAAAAGGAGACACCCATCCACTGAATTTACAAGGACCTACTTGAAGGAAGCACCCACTCCCTAGTGTTTACAATCAGCAACTTAAAGGAAGCACCTACTCCCTAATATGCAAGCATTGACTTGCTTTGCCTATAGAAAATCCCTCTTTCATTCATTTTCAAATTCAAACCTTCAAGAACATTCTACTCAATTTAGTGTTTAGATCTTTGTCACTTATGCTCTTAAAAAATTTTAAATTCTTACGCATTACATACATGCATAAATCAACAAATCAAATATCTCCTCCTCATTACAAAATTTTATGCTCAACTAGATATTGCTACTACTCAAGTGTAGTTTCATGTTGTTGTACTTATTAAATATTGTAGCTCGGACAATTGTTCTAGTCTTGATAGGTGTCATTGAGGCTTGAAACACATAGGAATTGATTATCTCCAATCCCGTGTACTTTTTCCTAAATTTTACCTTGGAAAAATATCTTAATTAATTCAATTAGTGATTTTTCATATATTTCTTAAGTTAAAAATTAGGGAAAGTGGATAATTAATTGAAATTAGTTGGGATAAGATTGATTTTCCTCTATAATCTTGTAGAAATTTTATAAGATGAACTTAGCCATCGATTATATCAAGTTAAATTCTAATCATGACCATTTATTTATGAATGAGAGATTATAAATGGAGATCAATTATTATCACACAGATCATTTGAGTTGGGTGAGTTTTCAGTGAGACGCCAAAAGGGTTTCAATAACATTGATTGGGTAGATATTTTCCAGAGTTATTCTTCATCCAAGAGACTTCCAACTTATGAGTTTTAGAGGGATATTTTTGTTATCAAAATATTTTCTATAGAAGAGATTCGAGTTAATTTTTTGGAGAAATTGTGAGTTTTCCAGAGGAGGCGCGAGTTCTCTAGGAGATAGTGAAAAATTACCTAAGACAGATCAAATTTCTAGGAAGGTAGATTGAGCTTCAGAAAGCCGCACATGTGGGTAGTGCAAGTTTCCAAATCGAATTCCTAGAGGAAATGTGAAATGTCGGAAAGGGAATTGAAAGTTCCTAGTAAGGCAACATCAATTCCTGGAGAGCCAGCATGAGTTGTTTGAGAGGTAGAGCAACTTACAGAAGAGGACCATGGAATGTTTTCTATAATCGATCCATTCATCCGGATTGGAGATCTATTTTTCTAAAGCTTAACTAGTGTCAGGCAAGCAGTTAATGTAATTTCTCAATAATTGTTTTTGTTGAAGATAATAATATTAAACCCTCATACTGAAGAATGGTTCCCCCACATTGGTGTTTTTCTAGGGACATTTATCCAAAAATATTTGTGTTGTTTTTGTGATTGGTTTCTCTTTTATTTCAATGCAATTTATTTTTTGAATGGTGTTGTCCATTTTTTTATTCATTACTTGCAACTCAAGAATTAATTTGTTGTGTATAAGTAATAGTTTTAAGTCCCTATATTACTAGTGTAGCTCCTTATTGTTGTTAGTTTAGCCCCTTTATTGTTATTTTTGTACCCTTGTAGTCCCCATATTGTTATTATTGTGCCCCATAAAAGCCCACTATTGTTATTATTGTGCCCTTACATTATTATTTTTAGGTCAGATAGGATTATATTGTGACCCCATGGACCCCTATATATAGAAATGAGGTTTGGTCATTTGTGTCATCCAATAATTGTTCATTTATGTAATGTAAAGGAGGTTTACCCCTCAAAGTGACTGATTTATAAGGCGTTGATCTCTCTTTTTTTATATTTTGGGAGTAGTTTTTATAACATTTTGTATCATATCTTTGGATTCTAGGGTTTCTCTACTTCAAATAGGTCATCGTGGAATTTTTTCTATCATTTTTTTCTATGAAGATTTAGAAGCTAAAAAAACCCATTTGCGAATAAATCCTAAGGAACTTCGTGTAAAAATTTCAGATCTTGGTTCGAAATATTTTCGGAGATATGATCTATGTAAGTTAGGGTTTTTACAGGCTCCTGAATTTCATCTCAAAGAGGTGACCTTAGGAAAATTATCATCTCTCTCTCTGAGCATCGGATTGGAATTCTGTAAAAAGTGGCTGAAATTACACGGACTGTAGTTTCATTTGTTTCAATTTCAAAGCCTAAGGAGGAAACAGTGACACGTGGCACGTCATACAATTTTTCTCTACTAAACCAGTCCATAATTAGGTCATTGTGAGAGATTGGACATCACTTTGCCTTGAATAATCCAAATCAAGTTAGACATAGGCATTTGAATTGGCATTAGAAATAGGATTCAGAGGGATACTAAAGGACCAAAGATAAAATCTTGGGGAGCTAAAATTATAGAGATACATCAGTTTCAATATTGAGCTCCTCAAAAGCAACAAAAAGGTGTGTATTTTTTTTTCAAATTGCATAAGTATTGTTTTAAAAATCAGTTTGAAGTGACTCCAAGGGCATATTGGGCATAGATATCAGTTTTGGGTTCTAAAATTTCCCCTAAAAATAATTCTATACCCATTTAGCCCTCATAAATCTCTATTATGACTCATGAAGAGGAAGAAATGTAGCATGATATATCAAAATTAAAAGACCAAGTGCACCAAATTTCGCTCTCGCAAAGTGTAACAAAAAATTAAATGAAAGTTTTGAAGAAAGGCGTGGAAGCTAAGATGGATGGTTTGAAGAAAGACGTGGAAGCTAATATGGATGGTTTGAGGAATGGAATGGAAGCTAATATGGATGGCATGGAAGCTAAGATGGATGGCATGGAAGCTAATATGGATGACATGGAAGCTAAGATAGATGAAAAAAATAAAGACAACATGAAAGACATGAATAATGACCTAAAAGCAGACATGGAAGGTTTTAAGGAAGGTTTGACAAAGTTGATACAAGAAATGATTCCTAATGGTGAAAAGGTAGTAGAGGAAACTCATGACGAGAAAAAAATAAATGTTAATCGTGATTTCATAAAGTATAATATTGGATTGAAGACACACCATATTCCAAATATCGATATGAGGAAGTTTGATGGCAAGGATCTTGTAACATGGATAAAGAGATGGAGCAATATTTCGATCTTCATAATGTGAAAAACACACAAAAGGTGTGCAATGCAACTTTATATTTAGAAAAAAATACATTTGTATGGTATCAATGGCTTTACTCTAGTAAAAGAATTGTCACTTGGTCAATTTTTATGGAGGAAATGATATCACATTATGAGGATACAAAGAGAAACACCTTAGTTAGCCAATTGATAAATTTCAAAAGAAAGGGTTCAATGGTGGAGCACATTGAGGACTTCCAAAAATTGAATATAAGGGTAACTAGTATTCTAGAGGAACACTAGATTAATGCCTTCATAGCGACTTTATGATCTAAGGCTTAGTATTTAGCTCCAAATTGAAAGTGCTCAGAAATCCGTCAAACCTGAACGCCTAGATAGAGCTTGTCTCCAAGATTCCAATGCAACTCATTTCATCAAATTCCTAGTTCGTATGAGGTAATTATGGCCTGCAGTTCATTTTCCAAAACAGGTAAAAAAATTAGCAGAATAGGTACACGGATGATGTGGCAGTCCAGTCAGCTTCATAGGGTATATTCTCCAGTTTTATCCAGTGACACTGTGACAAGTGTCATCTTTAGGTTCGCCAAGGTTGATATATGAAGTTGAATTTTTCCTCCATTTCTTAAGTTGGAAATTTTATTTTAATGACTCATTATTTTTATTATATAGAGGATTTTTTAGCCAATAGGGAAGGGCCACGTACCCCCCCCCCCCAATGGCAAGGTGGCAGGTTTTCACTATGGTCGAATTGGGCATATATATATAGTATAGCAATATTTCACATGTCCCAAGTTTGAAACCTAACTATAGAGGTGGATATGTATCATTGGAGTGCACATATATATTACATGTATAGCTTTTTAAACCTAAGGTCTCAAACCTTGGATATGGGCAAACACCTCTATATGTAGCGAACAGCCTAACTGAGTATGGTGGAGGTCTAACATTGAAGATGGCATAAAACTGGTGGGCTATGGTAAGTATACGGTGGAGAGAAACTATTGTGGCAAGGTCGGGGTCGAACCCGCGACCTCACCCGCGCAAGCCATCCGCTCTATCGTCTCTCCTAGCTCATGGATCTTAACCCATATACGATGCCGATCCTAATTGAAGATTAAAGGTGCCGCGAATGGGGGTTCGGAGGGGGTGATCCCCCTCCCACATGATCAGCACCTAAAGATCAATGGCTAGCACCACAGAAATCTGGTGGAATTATTAATGACGTTTAATTAGCCACTAAACTACACTAAAGCCACGTTAAACTATCATTAGTGCTAAATGTGCTTATATGTAAATAAGTGTTTATATTAATGTTAATATGCGCTTATATTAGTGTTAAGTGCAGTTTAATATGGTGGTTAAACTGGCGGAGCGTGCCAAATGCGGCGGCATGGCCAAATTTAGAAATTTAACTGGCGGAATCCTAGTTTTATAGGAGAAAAACTAGGAAAACTTGTTTCTACAATAACTCAAGCACTTTTCGACCAAAGTGAGCTCAGGAAGAGTCATTTCTAGTATATTTTGATGTTTTGAAGCCATTGGAGCAGTTTTCAGAGGTAACAGAAGAATATAAACAAGAATTTTTCACATTTGAAGCTAATACAAAGGCCCACACTATGAAGCTAGACCAAGGAGATGTAGCCTAGGAGGGGTGAACTCCTTCATCAAAAAATTGTGTACTGAGCTCTGTTATTTTTTCTTGATGTGTACTTATTTCATTTTGTTCAGCTATTAGTTTTTATTCTTTTGACTTCATCAACTACACTAAATTTCACCAAGTGTAATGATTAGACAATCACATGTTCATGGATAAACTCTTAATGGATAAGAAAACCAAAGCAAAGTTTATTTAAATCTAAAACTAATATTAGCACAGCAAAAACTAAAAATCATTTTCATATCAAGTTGGTATCAGAGCACAAGGTTGCTTGCTAGTTTTTCTTGAAGGGTTTTAATAGTTGCAATTTTCGTGATGCTTACATTGTTGAGATTGTAGAGATTAGAAGGGGATCTATTGGTATTTAGTCCTGATATTAGTAAAAGAAGGAAGAGGGATGAGAAATAATCATCCTCACCCAAAGGACCACTCAAAGAAGCACCTGAAGCACCTCAAATTCCATCTCCATCAGTTGAGATTGAAGAGGTAAAAATTGCATAAGAGGCTGAAGTGATTGAAGAGGTACAAGCTATAGAGGTTGAGCTTGAATCCAAAGCCAAATTTTTAGGCTATGAAGAGACTTATGAACATTCTAAAGAAGAGGATGTTAAGAAAGACTTCAAAGAAATGAAAATAATGGTTAAATTCATGTATGAATCATTCATTTCAGAAAAATATAGAGAAGGTTCAAAGCCTCCACATGGAGAAGGATCTTCAAATAGTAAGAAGGATCAAGAGAAGAGCTCAAAAGGTATTGGAGGAAATCCACCTCCATCTCCACCATCCTCATCTTCCTCATCCTCATCAGCATATTCATCTTCCACACCCACCACAAAAAATCATACCCACACTCATTCCAATATCCCAATTGGAAAGACTCCAATACTCAAGTTGGAAATCAAGTTTGAACTTCCCATATACAATGGAGAGGTTAATGCAGAAAAATTAGAAAATTGGATTTTTCATTTGGAATTATACTGTAGAATTCAGAATTTACAAGAATACAACATAAAGATCAAGTTGGCTTCATTAAGGCTAAAAGGAGAAGCACTAGTTTGGTGGGAGGAAAAGACACAGGAGGAAATGTGAATCCATCGTAAGATTTCCATTTCTTGGGTTAAATTCATTTCTTCCATTAAAAGATATTTTTATCCATTAGCCTATATGAAATAAGCAATTATGATTTGGCAAAACTTTAGGCAGCTCAAAGGCCAAACTGTTCAAGAGTACACTCAGGAGTTTAGAAAGAGGGCTTTGTTGCTAGGAGTAAAGTTGAATTCACAAGATACACTCTTCAAAAATATAGGAGGTTTACATTCCTACTTGAAACATATTATCCTTATGTTTAACCCAAATAACTTAGATGAAGTATATGTGCAAGCCACACATCTTTAAGCAAGGGAAAAAAACATTCCTGAAGAGGGTAGTAAGAAGAATCCATTCAAGGATAAGGGAAAAGAGAAGGGAGGAAAATGTAAGGGAAAGAAGAATGTAGGTATCAATAAATAAGGGGATAAAACTACATGCAAACATTTTTCCAAAGAGGGGCATGATGAATCCCATTGTTGGAAACTAAATCCCGAATTAAGGCCAAAGAAACCAAATAACAAAGGGAAACAAAAAATGACTGCCACTACACAATAAGATATTGGATCTGATTCAGGAGATGAAACCAAGATAATTTCCATGGTTAACAAAGGAAAGGAAGCCATAACAAGTTCTAGTTCCTCAAACAGTCACAACAACACTCTAAATGAAGACATAAGAATAGAATTGTTCCATTTTAGAGTGATTTCTAATCATACAAATATTGATGCATTATTTGATACGGGGTCACAAGCAAACTTGATTTCAGAAGACTTAGTCAAAAATATTAACCTTGAAACTGTACCACATCATAAACCATACCCTTTGGGTTGGATAGTTAATAATGCCAATTTACAGGTTACAAGGAAATGCATATATAGATTTTCTATTACTGCAAAATTTGTTGATGAATTCGAGTTAGATGTGGTTCCACTTGACATTTCTGGGATTAACTTGGGAAGTCCATATTTGTATGACAGGAAAGTGGTGTTTTATCGCCATGAGAAAAAATATCATTTGCTCAAGGATGGGGTAGAGTATATTGTGAGAGCTCATTGCAAGAAACTGAACATTTCTTTAATTAATGCAGGGCAAATGAAGAGGCTAGTAAATGCAAGTAAAAATTTTGTGCTTCTCATGATCAAGAAAAAGGATTTTGTTCACTATGAATATTTTGATGGATGTGATGAAAAATTGAAATATGATTTCTTTGATGCGGTAAGTCAACATGGCAAGATGTTTCAAGAACCAAATGGGTTACCACCCAAGAGGGGAATTCAACATGAGAATATGTTGCAACAGGATCTTCCACTTCCAAACATTGGTATGTATTGCATGTCAATTATGGATAGTTTTGAAATCAAGAAGAAAATCCAAGAATTGTTGAACAAATGTATCATACACCCATCTACTTCGCCATGTGGTTCACCAATAGTTTTGGATCCAAAGAAGGACATGAATTGGCGCATGTGTATCGATTTCCGTGCGGTGAATAAAATCATGGTAAAGAATGGCTACCCACTCCCACGCACTGATGATTTTCTTGATCAGTTAAAGCATGAAAAGTATTTCACTAAGTTATAATTATGAAGTGGTTATCATAAAGTTAGCTGAAGAGGACATTTGGAAAACCGCTTTCAAAAATAGACTAGGATTGTACGAGTGGTTAGTTATGCCATTTGGCTTAACAAATGCACCAGCTACTTTCATGAGAGTCATGAATGATTTACTTAGACCATTTCTAGATGACTTTGGCATTTTTTACTTAGATGACATACTCATATTCAGCAAATCAAGAGAAGAACATGTCAAGCATGTGAACAAGGTACTTGATATCCTGAAAAAAGAGAAATTATTTTTAAAGATGTCAAAGTGTGAGTTTGGTAAGACTTCATTGATGTATTTGGGACACATTGTTGGAGAAGGTGAGTTGAAGATAGATCCTTCCAAAGTAGAGGTCATTTTGAATTGGCCCAAGCCCAATATGATTACAGAAGTAAGAAGCTTTTTAGGGGTAGCAAAGTATTGGAGGAAATTTATTACTAATTTTTCTTCCATTGTAGCTCTATTACATGCATTTACAAGAGTGAAGAAAGTCTTCCACTGGGGAGATGTAAAGCATAAATAATTTGATGATTTGAAGAAAAAGATAAGTTTAGCACTGGTTTTAGCACTTCCGCATCTTAGACATCCATTTGAGATCCAAACAGATGCAAGTGATTATTCCATGGGCGCAGTGCTCATGCAGCATGGTAAGCCTATCTCATTTCATTCTGAAAATTTTAATGGATTTGTGACTAAATATCCCACCTTTGATAAATATTTATATGCATTGGTACAAAGGGTAAATAAATGGAAGCATTAATTGATGGGGAAAGAGCCCATTTTCCATACTGACCATCTGCCATTGAAATATTTACAATCACAGTCAAAGTTGCAGCAATCAAGACATTTCAGATGGATAGGTTTTCTACAAAAATTTCATTTGGTTATCAAGTACAAAAAGGGAATATACAATAAGGTAGCTGATATGCTCTCTAGGCCTATTGTAAATTCAGCTGTTATACTCAAACACAATTCCATTATGCATGAAATTTACATTGAACAATATGCAAATGATAGTGATTTTCAAGATGTGTATGAGAGTTTGAGTCAAGGAAACCAAAATGAAGATTTAGATTATCATGTGCATAACAGTTTATTATATCACTTGGGAAAGTTATGTATTCCACAGGGAGAAATAAACAATATCATAAGTGATGCACACACATAATTGATTGCAAGACATTTCAGCGTAGGTAAGACAGTAGCAAATCTCCAAAGGTATTGTTATTGGCCACGCATGATTGACAGTGTATCTCGTTTTATTAGAGAATGTTATTTATGTGCAACAAGTAAGCCTAGCAATATGAATCTTGGATTGTACACTCCACTTCTGGTTCCTTCACATCCTTGGGAGAGTATCTCAATGGATTTTGTAGGTGGTATTCCTATGTCAAAGAAAGGTCATGATTATTTGTATGTTGTGGTAGATAGGTTCAGAAAAATGTGCATTTTGATGTCATGTAAGAAAACCATTACAGCTGAACAAACTGCTAATATTTTCTTTCAAAATGTTTGGGTCCATTTTGGTCTTCCTACTTCTATTTTAAGTAATCGAGATTCTCAATTTGTTGGGAATTTTTGGTCAAAATTATGGGACATGATGGACACAAAGTTGAAGAAGAGTATATAATTTCATCCGCAAACAGATGGTCAAACAGAGGTGGTGAATAGGACCATTATTCATCTTCTTAGAGGTTATTACAGCAAGCATCCCAAGTTGTGGGATGAACAGTTGTACTACATTCAGCATGCATACAATAGGGAAAAACATTCTTCCACAAACACATCTCCATTTGAGGCATGTTATGGTTATTTTCCAAGATCGTCATTGGACTTCATCTTTGAGAAAAGTGTCACTATAGATGGTCATAGTAACATAGACAAGGCAAGGAAGTTCATTGAGAAAATTCAGTTGATACATCACATCGTGCAAGAGCAACTTGAAAAGAGTCAAAGCAGCTACAAGGCAAGGCATGAAAAACACTGGTTTGATCACAAATTCCAAGTTGGTGACGAATTTTGGTTGTAAATAAGCAAAGAAATATTTCAAGGGGAAGGTAACAAGCTCAAACCAATCCATTATGGCCCATTTAAAATTCTGGAAAAGATTGGTACAATTGCATTCAAGCTAGATTTGCCTCCTTATATGAAAATTTATTATGTCATTATTGTCGAGAATTTGAGATTTTTTGAGCCTCCTTTGATTGATGATCAAGGAGAGCATGTTTAGCTACCATCAATAGATGATTTCTCTCCAGAATATCTTGATGAACTTCATCAAGATCTCATACTTGACAGAAGAATCAGAACTTCAAGAAGAGGGAATGTTGAATACCTTAGAGTGGGACTCAAGGGTCAAAATCCTTAAAATTCCAAATGGTTGGAGATTGGAAGAGTGAGGGAGTTGCAACCTCACTTTCTGAACAATTGATAGTATCTTTTGGGTCCAAAAGGCTTCTAGTGGGGAGGAATGATCTAAGGCTCAATATTTAGCTCAAAATTGAAAGTTCTCAGAAATGCTTCAAACTTGAACGCCTGGATAGATCTCATCCCCAAGATTCCAACGCAACTCATTTCATCAAATTTTGAGTCCATATGAGGGAATTATGGCCTATTGTTCGTTTTCCCAAACAAGCAAAAAAATGAGCAAAACAGGTATAGGGATGATGTGGTAGTCCATTTAGCTTCACAGGGTATATTCTCTAGTTTCAGTCAGTGACACTGAGACAAGTGTCATCTTCAAATTCGCCAAGGTTGTTATATGATGTTGATTTTTTCCTCCATTTCTTAAGTTGAAAAAATTATTATAATGGCTCATTATTTTTATTATATGGAGGATTTTTTAGCCAATGGGGAAGGGCCACATGGCATGCCACGTACACCCCCCCCCCCACACATGGTAAGGTGGCAAGTTGGCACTATGGTCGAATTGGGCATATATATATATATAATAGAAATATTTCACATGTCCTAAGTTTGAAACCTAACTATAGTGACGAATAAGTATCGTTATAGTGCACATATATATTACACATATATCTTTTTAAACCTAAGGTCTCAAACCTTGGATATGGGCGGACACCTCTATATGTAGCGGAAAACCTAACTAAGTATGGTGGAGGTGTAACATGGCAGAGGCCCTCAACTGGCGGGCTATGGAAATTATACGGTGTAGCAAAACTATTGTGGCAGGGTCAGTGTCAAACCCACGACCTCACCTGCACCAGCCATCCGCTCTACTGTCTCTCCTATCTCATGGGTCTTAACCCATATACGATTCCGCTCCTAATTAAAGATTACATGTGCCACGAATAGGGGTTCAAAGGGGGCCAGACCCCTCCCATGTGATCAGCACCTGAGCACCAATGGCTAGCACCACATAAATCTGACGCAATTATTAATGACATTTAATTAGCCACTAAATTGCATTAAAGCCATGTTAAACTATCATTAGTGCTAAATGCGCTTATATGTAAATAAGTGATTATCTTAATTTTTATATGCGCTTATCGTAGTGTTGAGTGTAATTTAATCTAGCGGTTAAACTGGCGGAGGGCACCAAATGTGGCAGCATGGCCAAATTTAGAAATTTAACTCACGGAATCCCAGTTTTAGAGGAGAAAAACTAGGAAAACTTGTTTCTGCCATAACTCAGGAAATTTTCGACCAAAATGAGCTCAGGAATAGTCATTTCTGATATATTTTGATGTTTTGAAGCCATTGGAATAGGTTGCAGAGGAAACAGGAGACTGTAAACAAGCATTTTTCACATTTTAAGCTAATAAAAAGCCCTGCATTATGAAGTTGGACAAAGGGGATGTAGCCCAGGAGGGGTGAAATCCTTCATCAAAAACTTGTGTAATGAATACTGTTATTTTTGCTTGTTGTGTACTTATTTTTTGTTGTTCAGCTATTAGTTTCTATGCTTTTTACTTCATGAAAAACACTAAATTTCACCAGTTTAATAATTAGACAATCATATGCTCATGGATAAACTCTTAATGGATAAGCAAACCAAATCAAAATTTATTTAAATTTGAAATTGATATTAGCACATCAAAAACTAACAATCATTTTCAGATCACTTTAAGGGATAACATCCAACATGAGGTTCGCCTTTGCGAACCTAATTCATTGAAGAAGGCATTCAGGTTGGAAAGAAAAAATAAAAGTAAAATTATGGAGGCAAGGAATCCTACCACGCACATCCATAAAGATGGAAGTGTTTCTACTCCTAGACTTCCACAACCTGCAAGGTTGACACCACAAAAATTGGAATAAAATATAGAAAAAAGGGCTTTGCTATAGTTGTGATAGAAAATACACTAAAGGTCATAAGTGTGCTGAGAATAAATTATTTTACATAGATTATGAAGAGGAGGAAAAAAAATTAACAAGAAACTTCAAAAGAAGAGGATATACACCAGGAACCAACCCTAGAGAAAGAAGAAATGAGTCTAACCATATCATGTAATGCATTGGCAGGAATTATGATTCCTCAAGCTCTTAATATAGAAGGACATATCAAGAAGAAAAATGTAATAGTGTTGATTGATTTGGGTAGTACCCATAATTTTATTCATTGTAAGGTAGCCAAGGAATTGAATTGCTTCATATACCCAGCAC
Organism: Pinus albicaulis; assembly: GCA_034641835.2. Classification (NCBI taxonomy): domain Eukaryota; kingdom Viridiplantae; phylum Streptophyta; class Pinopsida; order Pinales; family Pinaceae; genus Pinus; species Pinus albicaulis. The sequence goes on along the minus strand of CM076574.1, from coordinate 716,796,766 downwards.
CAGAGTTTCAAGTGATGGCTACAAATAGAGGAACTATAAATTTCTCTGGAAAATGCCATAATATCAAGATAACCATGGGGGAATATGTATTGAATAGTCCAATGCTTTACATTCAATGGGAAGTGTTGATGTTGTACTAGGAGTACAATGGTTACAATCTTTGGGGATGGTAGCTTTTAATTTTCAAGAACTTCTCTTGAAATTTTTTTCAAAACGAAAGGAAGTTGAATTACGGGGTATCGCAGGGAAGCCGGGAAAGATAATAAGCTCTAATGACATGACAAAGCCTCTAAATAAAGAACAACAAGGCATAATTTCATAATTATGCTCACTATAAGTTCCAACATCAAACTCATCTATTTCTCCAAATCTCCAAAAAGTCTTGGAAAACCATTCTAAGGTGTTTGAAACTCCCAAAGGACTCCCACCTATTCGTGATCATGATCATGTTATTCATTTGATTCTAGGAAGTTTTCCTTCAAAAATCAGGCCTTACAGATATCCTTATGTCCAAAAGAACGAAATTGAACGTATGATTGCAAAAATGTTAGAGCTTGGTATAATTCAACCTAGTCAAAGTTCTTTCTCTGCTCCAGTAGTATTGGTGCATAAGAAGGATGGATCATGGTGCATGTGTCCCGATTATAGGGAGCTTAATAAGCTCACTATTAAAGATAAAGTTCTCATTCCTATGATTGATGAATTATTGGATTAATTACATGGATCAGTTTATTTTACCAAGTTGGATCTTTGTTTAGGATATCATCAAATTAGAATGAAGACTAAAGATATTTTGAAAACAACATTTCGAAATCATGAGGGTCATTATGAATTTTTGTTCATCCCTGTTGGCCTTAGCAATGCACCTTCTACAATTCAAGGGTTGATGAATTCCATTTTCAAACCCACCCTTAGAAATTTTTTGTTAAAATTTTTTGATGATATACTAATCTACAGAAGGTCTTGGAAGGATCATGTTCAACATGTTGACAGGGTGCTCAAACTATTGGATGAGAAACAATTATATGCAAAACATCCAAATGTTTCTTTGGAGTACAAGAGGTGGAATATTTGGGTCATATTTTATCTCAGGAAGGTGTTAAGGTAAACCCTAACAAAATTAAATCAATTAAGGAATGGAAATTCCCCACAACCATAAAGCAGTTGCGATGATTTCTCGAGTTAACAGGGTATTATCACAAGTTTTTTAATAATTATGGGAGAATAGAAACACCTATAACAAGATTATTGAAGAAATATGAATTTTCATGGACTCCTGAAGGAACTAAGGCCTTTGACCATCTTAAAGAGGAAATGTGCCTAGCACCGGTCTTAGCTGCGCCAAACTTCACAAAAACATTTATTGTGGAATGTGATGCCTCAAGAAGTGGAATTGGTGTTGTTTTAATGCAAGAATAAAAAACCATTGCCTCTAAAAGACGTCCAATCAAAGGAAAGTATTTACAGAAAGCTATTTATGAGAAGTAAATGTTGGCAATACTACATGCACTAAATAAATTGTGACCTTACCTAATGGGAAGACACTTCAAGGTAAAAATTGATCATGATAGTCTTAAATAATTTTTGGAACAAATACTATCTTCGGAAAAGCAGCAAAAATTGGTCACAAAGATGTTGGGTTATGACTTTGAAATCATCTACAAAAAATGGAAGCTAAATTTTGTTGCAAATGCACTCTGAAGAAAGGATGAGGAGGTGGAAGCATTGCTTTGTGCCATTTTTATTATCCAACCAGATTGGATAACCGAAGTAAGGGAGGAATGGAATAATGACAAAGAATGACAAAGAAGTGTGGACACTCATTCAAAAGTTGCAGCAAGATCCCAGTACATCTGATACATTTAGTTGGAAAAATTATTCCTTATGGTACAAAGATCTCTTATATCTTTGTAAGAATTCTCAACTAAAAAAAAATATTATTTTGGAATTGCACACCTCTCCCTTAGGAGGACACTCAATATTTTTTAAAACTTACCACAGGGTGAAGAAAGATTTTTTTTGGGATGGCCTTAAATCTTATATTTAAAAGTTTTTGGCAGAATGTTTGGTTTGCCAAAAAAATAAAGAGTAGACAATTAAGACCCCGGGTCTGCTACAGCCTTTATCCATTCGAATTCAATGTTGGGAGGAGGTTTCAATGGATTTCATTACAATTTTACCTAAGTTCGAAGGAAAGAGTGTCATCATGGTGGTAGTTGTTATACTTACCAAGTATGCACATTTTTGTGCATTATCTCATGCATTTAAAGTGAGTACAGTTGCTACTACATTTATGGAAACAATTTAAAAGCTACATGGAAATCCAAAGATTATTGTAAGCGATAGATATCCCACTGAAAATATTTGGACGGAATTAATTTCTTGTATGAGTACTTAACTAGCTCATAGCTCATCTTATCATCCTCAATCTGATGGGAAAACTGAGATAGTGAACAAATGTTTGGAAAGATATCTTCATTGGTTTGTATATGATAAAAAAACACAATGGGTCAAGTGGTTACCTCTGGCTGAATGGTGGTATAACACTTCCTTCCATATTAGAGCAAAAATAACCCCATTTATGGCACTTTATGGATATCATCCACCGTCCATCACATCATCTTTAAGAGAAAATTATAAGTTTCAATCAGTGGAAGATCACATCAAGCATCAACAACAAGTTCTCAAACTCTTAAAGGATAACCTAAATCTGGCACAAAATCGAATGAAACAACAGGAAAATCAACATAACAAATAGGAGTTGGTTTCATAACAAATAGGAAATATTAATTGGGTTAATAACACCCTATGGGTAACCAAAAATTTTACATGGGATTAGAGAACTGAATTTTTGAGGTTATTGTTTATCTGAGCACAAGGATTTTGAAAGAGAAATCAAATGTTTTCATACAAGATGATTTTCAGATCTCTTCATATTTATTGGAGTTTATTGTTCAAGGGTTTCAAAAATGGCTTTAGCTAGTTTTGAGAGACCAAGAGAGACTTGATGGTGCATCGAACTATGGTATCTAGAAATCCATAATTCTTTTATTGTTGTAGGATCATGGACTGAAGGAGTATGTGACATTTATTATTTTTGTATTGACAAATATGATGCGATTAGTGACCTACCACAAGTAGGATGCCAAAGTTAGGTGTATTATCCAATATGGGGTTAAATATCATACCTTTCCCCATATTACAAAATTGGATACATGTAAGAAGATGTGGGATGCCATCCTAAAGCTATTTTAGAATGCTACTGTGAACAGGAAATTGATCCTTAAAGAGAAGCTAAGAAACACCAAACAAATCAAGGGAGAAAAAATTTTCAGTTGTCTCACCAGGATCAGACTAGTCAAAGATGAGTTAGGAGTTGTCAAAGAGAAAATAGAAGATTATGAATTCATGAGAACTAATCTAAACAATATCTTACAGCAATGGGATGTGTTTCTCCAAGTGACTAATTGATGAGAAGACCTTCCTGACTAGGATTTTCTATGGAGAAATTTCACTCAAGAAGAGCTTAGGTTGAGCCTTTTTAGTGGTGGCAGTAGTAAAAGCTAAAAGTGTCAGGATGAAGAGAATTTTTCTCTTTTGGAAAAGGAAAATCCAACAAAGGCTCAAGGAAAGGGCCTAACACCAATGGAAAGAAGAAAAAGAAATAATTGAGTAAAATCAAGTGTTTTGGTTGTGGTAAACATGGAAACTATGTTAGTCAATTTCCAAACAAAAATAAGGGTGATATGAAGAATAAATAGCAGACAACAACTTCAACGGATATTGATGAACTTTCTTCAAGACTTGGATATGAATTTTCTCTTACGGCTTGTTTATCTGGATCGACGACCACAAGGGTCTGGTACATTGATAGTGGGGTGTTATGTCACATGAAATGAGTTAGAGAGTACTTATCCAACTACAAAGTAGAGGAGATATGATTATATAAACAAGTGGGAAACAAGTTCAAGTTTACTCCAATTCAAAGAGGGGCAATCACATTTCAAAGGTAGTCAAGCAAAAATATCCATGTTATAGATGTGTTGCACGAGCCAAGTTTGGGGATGAACTTAATTTTAGTTTCTGATCTTCAAGATAAGGAGTATGTTGCTTACTTTTGAGGAAAAAAAGTGTATATAAATCACCAAGATTAGAAATCAGTTAAAGAGATCAGGGTGATAAGCAAAAAGTTGTACAGGTTGTAGTTAGATGCACCAAAGGCACTAGTTAGCAGCAAGAGTAGCAAAGACATATGAGAGTTATAGAATAGGAGGATGGGTCATATCCATCATGGATAACTTAAATTGCACATAGATATCATTTCAGGTATTCCATAAGTGAGTATAGAACATGATGACATGTGCAGAGGGTGTGCGCTTGGAAAGTTCTCAAAAAAATATATTCCCGAGGAGTGACAGTACAACCAAGGATGTGTTAGATTTGATACATTGTGATATTTGTGGACTATTGTACACTATCTCTCTCAAGGGTTACGAGTATTTTGTGACTTTTATTGATGACTTCTCCAGGAAGACCTGGATTTACTGCTTGAAGACAAGAGATGAAGTCTTTAATCGCTTCCAAGAGCTTGAGGCTCTTGTCGAGAACTCAAGAGGAAAGAATATTAAGGTTCTTCACATAGATAATGGGGGAAAGTATATCAATAAAACCTTCAATTATTTCTATCCCAATGAGGGAATCAAGAGGGAATGGACTTCCCCATTTAACCTACAGTAGAATTGGGTTGCAGAACGCAAGAACAAAACCACAGTTGGAGCATCAAGGGCCATGCTAATGATCAGGATATTCCTATATATATTTTGGAATAAGCATATAACAGACCAGTTTAAATTTAGAATATGGTTCCACACAAGGTGTTGGGAAATATGAAACTAGAGGAGGCATTCATAGGAAAGAAGCTAGAAATCAGTCATTTCAGGATTTTTGGCAGTATTGCTTATTATCACATTATAGATGAGAAACACACCAAGCTAGATGTGACTGCAAACAAGGGTTAATTCGTTGATTACAATGAAACATCCAAGGCATGTAGGATCTATATTCTAGGTAGTAGGAATATCATCATGTGGTGAAACTTTAAGTTTCAAGAGGAGAAATGTAAACATTAACCTATTTGCAGAGTGTAAATAGTATATCAAAAGGAATCCTAGTATATGCAATAGAAATAGAAATGTTGGAAATGGAAACCATGAAATAATTCTTCAATAATTGCATTCAAGATAGATTTTGTCAATAAATTTCATGACGTGCTTCATAAATTAATCATGAAAATCATCATTATGCTCTTCAAGTTATGAATTTGTCCATTGACCATAACTGCAGAGGTGAATTTCTTTGGAGAAGAGACAAGGCTTAAGAGGTTTTTGGTCTTACTCAATCATGGTTTTGAAGCCTATGGGTCATTATTCAAGCCTTAGGGGAAAAACCCAAGCTTTTGGAGTAGATCTAGTTAAGTTTACACGTGCTACAGGAGTGCTATAGGAGGTGCTACAGGAGGCCCTGTTTTTCTACAGGAGCGAGATAACTTGCCGAATGCCCAAGTAAATAAAATGAAAATGGGATGAAAAAAAAAAAATTTATTAATTAGGTTATCTTAGGACTCCATTCCAAGGGGAATCACTCCAAAATACCATTGTTAACATGTGCTAAAAAATAGCAAAATTTTACTACTTTAAAAACTTGAAATTCAGGAACTAGTGAGCTAGTTAACCTATCAAATTCCTAACCTAATCAAGTGAAAATGATATGGGGTAAATTTTTTTATTAACTTGAATTTTTTATGACCAAATACAAGTGGAATAAACTCAAATGAATCTCATTAACACGTTCTAAAAATTTCAGAAAATTACTACTATTTTGCTACAAGGGACTTCCAGAAATTCTAGATTTGTGAACTAGTAAACCAATCCAAGTAGCTCAATGATGAATATGAATTTTCAAAGTTTTTCTAAGCATGGATAATTCTTTTGAATCTTTAAATATCCTGAAAAACAACTCACTTCAATAATTTAACCAATATTAACTTCAACAACGAAAGCATGAATATTAAATGCAGAAATGAGAGATGCAAGTGAAAAAGACATTCAAAGGAAATAAAGAAATTGTACAAGTGGGATTTGAGGCTCTTAGGATGGCCAAGCCCAAGAATACTCAAATTCCTATGAAGGAAACCAAGATTTAGAAGCTAAAAATGGCACCAAACTTCATTATTTGAATCAATCCAAGTACATCCCTTCTAGAAATGAAAGTGGAGTTGTTAAATTTCAAGTTTTCTCTACAAGAAGACTACGAAATAGGGGAGGGACGCCATTACTTGGGTGCCTCCATTCCATGCTAGAAATGGTCTTCTACACATGTACGACACGTGCCCAGTGAATTGAGCCAACTGTTGTGTTTGGTAAAAACATTAAATCGCAACTTCCTCCATGGGATTAGGGTTTGTTTAGGCTTGTTTACCGCCATGGGTCGTTTACCCTTCGCATTCCTATTCAGGCTCGGAGGGTGGGCACTGAGCTCCGCCGATCTCTATGGGTGAGGCACCATTTCTTATTCACCTGGTCTGCCATTGTCTAAACGTTCTTACATCTTTCTTGTTCGCATGGGGTTTGTGATTGTCTACTTACTGTTCACATCAGTTCGTCCTTGCGCCCAGTTGTGGACTTGTTTGTTTCTATGAACTGTTCTTCTTTGCTCCTCGATTGTTCCTCTTTTCTCCTCGACTGTTCTTGGCTGCATAGATTTGTCAACCTGTTCATCCGTTGTTTTTGTTTCAGAATTTCATGGACAGTCCAGGGTTGCTTGAGGTCCATTTAGGTAAATTCCGAATTTATTTGTTTTTTGTATGCATTTTTTGGAATTGCTCTGCATTTTTCCTGTTTTCTATTATGGGTTTTTTCTAATTTGTGTTAATTTATGTTTTTTTGCAAGTAATTTTGAAGTATAGCGAGGTCTGGCATTTGTGGCTCTCCAGTTGGCTTATGCACCTCCCAGTAGAAATTCTATTCATACCAGCCAACTATTGTGTTTTTTAACACTTAAAATCATGTGTTTTCAAACACTTAAATTCTGTGTTGGAATATTTGGCTCTCTGGGTTTTAGAATAGGATTTGATGGCTAATTAGCTTATGCCCTAGAAATCTCATATGTATGAAGTTTTTTCATGGTGAAGGACATCATTTAGCTTTCTTACTTCCTGTTCTAATCACTTTGATAAATGAATGAATGTTCTTAACTCTAAAAATTTGTTGGTTATTATTCAGTGATGAATGATATGCCTTGCTAGCCTTGACTTGAAATATTTGTTCATATGAATGCCTTAAAGTCATTTATTTCTTTATTTTCTGCCTACCATATATGAAATTATCTAAAAGCGGGTTTGAGAATAGGGTTTTACCTGCAATAATTATTGTTTTGGGTTTTGGCTCTCTTGGCTTACTGTTCGTGTTAATTATTATTTCGGGTTTTGGCTCTCTTAGCTTACTGTTCATGTTTTTTGGCTCTCTAGACTTAAAGGTATGAATCTTTATAATGATCAGAAAAACAGGAATATGTTATTGGACTTTTAGGTCTGCATTATGTTTTTCATCTGCCAGAAAAACAAGGATGTGTTCTCGGACTTTTAGGCCTACACTGTGTATTTTCATCCAGTCTCAAATGAAATGAGTGTTCATATAATAAATCAAGTATTTTATCATTTGGACCATGAATTTATTTATCTTTCAAGTACTAATATGATGAAGGAAAATGGTCAGACAAACAGGAATATGTTCTTGAACTTTTAGGTCTGCATTGTGTTTTTCATAGTGTTTTTCATCTGTCACTTACTTTTGAAGAAATAACAGCATGTTTTGATCCCAAAAAAATTAATTATTGCCTAACAATTTTATCTGACTAATTGGAACATTTGAATCTTAAAAACAGATATCAAACTCTGATTTGTTTGCAAGGATGGTAAGGCATGTTCTATATCTATCTTGAAGTTGTGCCATCTTTAGTTCCTTTTTGAGGATTCAATTACTTTTTGATGATTTATGCTCCTATTAACTTTAAGATATGTTTGTCTCTCTTTTTATGGATTGCCCCTTCTCTTGTGTGGATGGGGTGGACATAGCTATATGTATAATCTTATTTTGAGGTTGCAAAGATTTATTGTTGTTTTATGTCCACAACAACCCTCTTATCATTGTGAATTTTCTTGTTATTGTGAGGAAATATAGTTATGTGTGTTAGATCACTTTTGGCCACCCTTCTGTAGGTTCTAGACTTGGAAGAATCTAAAAGATGGGTCATGATTTAATTACTATTACCATTCATGTGTTGATATAATAACTATTACTAATGTATGAACATTCTTATACCTTTTATCATCTTACACTCTTCATATTACTATTATTACTCGAATTAAGCAAGGTTATGTATAGATAATCACACTAGTAATGTAATGTTCCAAATTTTGCAATAAAGTATATGGAACATTAATCTTGCTTTTATTTTAATAAAAGGAATAAAATGGGTGATGTAACCCATGTAGCAACTTAATAAACACTCCTAAGGTGAAAAAAGTCAATTAAGTGGCTTAAGTTAGCAACCGCAAGTGTGAAAAGGGACGAAAACGAGTGAGCTAGACCATGGTTGACCAAAGTCAACAACGTACCCAAGGGGGGAAGCTTGCACAAGAAGATTGCGTAGTTGGATGGAGGGAAATTTGAAATAAGAGAAACCCTAAGGTGAATGGGTTCCATGCATGCTTTGCATAAAAGATGAAGGAGAGCCATTTTTGGGGTATCATCTTTGGAGAAGAGAATTCAAAGTTGAAGCTACCTTCAACTGAGGGAGCTTGTGCTGCTTAGCACAAGAGGGATTCCTATTTAGGAATGCCCTTCTCTTCCATGGGAGGCCATGGAGAGATTTTTCTTCATCTTCCTCACACCTTGGCTTGAGGCCAAAGCAATCATTTGTAGCTACTGCATTATTCTTGCAGCAAGAGAACGCTAGAGTTGCTGGTGTTGCAGTGAGGGACCTTCATCATCTCACTTCCGAATTTGTTCTGTAGAGGAGGGGCCATCCGTTTCTCTAGGAGATCATCAAAGGAGATCCCGGAGCTTCTAGTGTAGATTTTGGCATTGGGCCATATGTTTTCTCTCATGCCCAGTGCAGTCTCCTTCCCTTACAGCGTTATCTTCAGAGGTGGCTTGCACAAGGGATTCATTTTGTGCACTAGTGAGTGCAATCTTCAGTAAGGGGATCGGCCCCTTCACTTTGGAGATCATTGGAGGAGGTATCATTGTTATTGCAGCATCTTCTTCCTTCTCCTCTGTTGTATTATATTTGAGTTGCAGCAGCTACACTACAACTCCGGCATTTTCCAGTTTTATGTATTTTAGCCAATCCCTTAGAGGATTGATGTAATAATGTTTTATGGGGTTGAGATCTTGCTCCCCCTTCTTTATTTGAGCATATATTATTATATCATCTTATATATATTATTCTTCAATCATTTTCCCTCATATATTGCGCAATGACAGAGTATCTGGGTCATGTAGTAGTGTATTCACTTCCCATTGAGGCTGATTTGAGCTCACCTTGAGAGGCATTTTCCTCAAGGAATTTGTATACGTTTGATGTTTCATATTATATGTTAGATTTTCACTCTTCCTACATTATATGAGGCATTATTTCAGTGTTTTCACATATTGAATTTTAATACTGCTGAAGGTTCTCTCATTAAGCATCATTTCGGTGTACTTGTTGGTGGGAGATCTGAATAAACCCCTTAGGGTTATTTCTTTGGGCTTATATTCTGCAGAGAGTTTGTATCAGATATATTCTAAGGCATCCCAGCATTGGATTTCCTTATTTTCACATTGGCTTCCTTATACAGCTTCCTCATGGGCAGCTGTTGCAGAAATTCCTTGAAGGGAATTATTAGCCTTTGACAAGTTATATTGGCAGAGTCTGCTAGTGGGCCAGGTAGCCTCTGGATCTCATCCTTCCTTTTGAAGGTGACATATCCAGTAAATGCCCCTGCATTCAATCTCTAAAATAGTTTAGTGTTGATTCTTAATACTCCCGGAGTTGGAAACTAGGAATATCTCAAGATATTCCCGGCATTGCAGAAATTCCCAATTTGGGATATTACAGTGGTATCAGAGCTTTGAACTTAGCTCAGCCTGTGAAGTTCGAATTTTAGAGAAGAAGAGGCCAAAGTGATGCAGAGGATGAGATTGATCTCATCAATTTTTAGATCTAGCAACAACCTCTCCAAGGAGGTTGAGGAGACAGAAAATGAGAAGAGGAAGGACCATGCACTTCCTATCCTCACAAAGAAGCAGAATAGAAGCATGGAGAACACTTGGAATTCGAATTCTAAGTGAGTATCTTGCTGAATATGGAGCAAACCCTAGAGTTTTCCAAGAGACTCTATCTTTTTCACACTTGTTTAAGCAGAAAGAGGAAAGAACTTGGTGGTTCAGCCATGGGAGGGATGCAAGGGTTTCTACTCTTGCTGATTTTTCTCAGATCTTAATCAGAAAATTTGGCCAAAGGAGGGAGGATCCCTCACCACCAGAGGCACATTCCAACGCTATCACATTCATGGAGGAGAAGCCTCCACCTTCAGCTATTGAGGCAGCCAGCACACTTGAGGAATATACTCTTATAGCAACACAAGATTCTTCCAAATCTCTCCAAGGTATGCATGAGTTTGCATCTATCATGGAGGATTGTACATTATTACATGTTGATTGTCTTGAGGAGGTAAATTTCACTGCATTGTGCCATTATTCTCAGACACCCTTGATGATTCATGCACCACACATGAGGTTGGGGTTTGAGACATGGACCATGGAGGAGATTGCATTTCAATGTCCCATGAAATGCAAGAGGAGAAATTTGTTTTGGGACAATGGTAGCTCTTGTGAAAGTGGTACCAAGTGGCAGGATACTTACACCAAAGAGCGGAGCCTTATGGATGAAGTGTGCCCAGCGGAAATGCGGAGGATCCATAACCCACAAGTCCCAGGATCATTTCACAATTATTACTCTTGATGGAAAAAGAGAAGAGCATGGGTGCATCATTATGGGATAGAATTTCTCTTACAACTCATTATGTTCCCATTTCAGATTGGGTATGGTGTAAGTATGGGGAGCAGCAAACATCCTTTTTGCTCAGATTTTGTTTGAATGTTGCGGGAGCAAGAGGAGGCACTAGCATAGTGCAAGAGGATTGCTCTTTGATCTTGGATGCCAAGCAGCACCTTCTTCATGGGAGGAGCTCTACATTTGTAGCAACATGATGGGAGGAGTCTTTGGCAAGATTCATGTCAAAGAGGGGAGCTTTGAGATGACAGTGGCCCTACTCCAAGGCCAGCAGCGCTGTCACTTGAAAACTTGAGTTACTTGTTGGAGTGTCTTCCAAGCCACTTCACAAGTGATGTACTTTGGAGGCATGTAGGTGATGAGCATGAAGGAGTAATGGAGGAGATCACTCCTTACTAAATTTTGACTTTCTTGGCTTGGTTGCACAAGCACAAGAAGAGGGATCTACATGCAGTATTTATGGGTTCTTCTTTCATGAATTTTCATGCATATTCTTCATTAATGGAGGAGTCCACTTGGGAGAGAATATTAATGGTTGCATATCAGCATATGGATAGATGCATAGCCCAAGGATGATGATATGGTTGGCACAACCACTCCCCTACTATGTTGCAGTAAGGGGGACTTTTCACTTGAGCCATTTCAGCTCAAAGGCCAAAGTACATGACGAGGGAGGTAACTATTTGTGACATGCTTTGCACTCTCTTATCTTTATGAGCAGAATATCAGATCAAGAGGGATCCTTCCTTCTTGCACATTTTTTTTTATTGTACTTATGGTTCATTGCGACAAAATGATGGTTATTTTAGCAGTGGATTGTGGGGGAAGCCACATGGGTTTTGGTGTGCACCATTGGCACCAAATTTTGTTTTCATGATAACATATTGCAAGATGAATGTGGAAGCAAACAATTGGCTGCAAAGACACTTGTTGCATCATATATTGAGGCAGGAAAATGATGCCCTGTGCTGGTTCCATGCATGGGACCAAATTTCACCTCCTTGCTCTCATAATTTTATGCTTCCATATGTTGCAGATGGAAAGTTGTTCAGAGGAAGCACTGTTTTGAAGGAGGGAATTAAATTGAAAATTCCCATTGGGAGTGTGATTCTCCCTACTTTGCATGTTATATGTTTCTAGAGGAGAAATGGGCAACCTATGGTTGCCAAACTTCATCTCTTCCCTTCATGTGGGAGGAGTTGTTTGGAGAGTTGAATTTTTGGAGGAGTCACTTCATGGTTTTATGTTTGATGGGTGGCTTGGGTCTCTTTTGAAGACCATTTCATTTCAGCCATATATCAGCAGCAACCCCATATGTATCTTGAGGAGGGAGAGACTCATTGGGTGGATGTGCCCTTTGGGAGAGAAGACCTCCATTCTTTTTGCAGCACATGCTCCAAGGGGAGTATCAGATATGATATGGTCACCATGTTCAGCCATGTGTTCTTCCATAAGGTGAACCATATGATTGTTTGGATGCCATATGTTGATGAATTCCAACTCATCACATATGAGATGATTTGGGCCAGCCTAATTTGCAACGTTGGAGGAGAGGTCCTTGGGGATCTAGACTTCATCTTGCCTCTTGAAGGCAACATTATTGCAGCCCAAGTTCAGCTTTCACTCCACATTCATCATAAGTGGAGAAGAGGACAGCGTGGGGTAGGCTATGAAGCTTACCAAGTTCAGAAATTTAGCCCACCTATTTCTCATGAGCACAAGGTGGAGGAGTACTTTCAGGAGTTGCCTAGTTGGAGGGTGACTCATTTTTCTTGGTTGATTGCTTGAGGGTGGAGGATCTACATGAGGATATTTCAGACTCCATGCCTTGAGTGGAGGACTTTTTGCATCTCATCCTTGCTCTTGCTTGAGGACAAGCAAGTTTTGGGAGGGGAGGACTGTAATGTTCCAAATTTTGCAATAAAGTATTTGTACCATTAATCTTTCTTTTATTTTAATAAAAGGAATAAAATGGGTGAGGGAACCCATGTAGCAACTTAATAAGCACTCCTAAGGTGAAAAAAGTCACTTAAGTGGCTTAAGTTAGCAACCCCAAGTGTGAAAAGGGCCAAAAACAAGTGAGCTAGACCATGGTTGACCAAAGTCAACAACGTACACAAGGGGGGAAGCTTGCACAAGAAGATTGCGTAGTTGGATGGAGGGAAATTTGAAATGAGAGAAACCCTAAGGAGAGTGGGTTCCATGCATGCTTTGCATAAAATATGAAGGAGAGCCATTGTTGGGGTATCATCTTTGGAGAAGAGAATTTGAAGTTGAAGCTACCTTCAACTGAGGGAGCTTGTGATGCTTAGCACAAGAGGGATTCCTGTTTAGGAATGCCCTTCTCTTCCATGGGAGGCCATGGAGAGATTTTTCTTCATCTTCCTCACACCTTGGCCTGAGGCCAAAGCAGTCATTTGCAGCTACTGCATTATTCTTGCAGCAAGAGAACGCTGGAGTTGCTAGTGTTGCAAGGAGGGACCTTCATCATCTCACTTCCGAAGTTGTACTGTAGAGGAGGGGCCATCTCTTTCTATAGGATATCATCAAAGGAGATTGTTGAGCCCTAGAATTGCCTTCTCTTTTACAAACCTTCACTTCATTTCATCATTATTTTATCACTTCATAAGCCTAAAATCAATGAAGAATGATTAGGATTGATTAAAGGTTACATGAAATCGATTAACATATTGTATTTTCATGATTTTTTCTATTTTAATAATTTTCTGCAAAATAGCTACAGAATACAGGCATTCCGTAGCTGACCGCGCATTCCGTAGTTGATCCCGCATTCCGCAGCTATTTTACAGTTTGAGTGGGTTACAGGTGTCGTCTCAAAGAAAGGCGCATATGGGCAAATTCCAGACTTCATCCACATCATTCCTTGCTCCCTACAAAGTCTGAGCACAATTCTACATGTGGTTATGCACGTGGGAAACCAAAACCAAGAGGTATAGTTCTACCGGGACACAAACTCTACAGCTGTCTACAGCAAAGTACGCAACCTCCAAAAAGATTTTTAATTCGATTAGAAGTGGGAAAGACACTTATCCATGTTTTTTCTCATAGAGTAGTTATGTAATTTCATTATAAAAATAACTTGAGAGACTAAGATGCGGTTAGTTGGTGGTTGTTTGGGTGTTAAGCTGTCTAAGACTGTAATACGTTGTTTTTGAAGATTTTCTCCTTTAATGAAAGAAGCATCATTCTGCTGCATGAGCTGAGTCAATTTTGAGTTAGATTGCATGCTACCAGGTGGTGGAGGGCCCCTACCTCCTGTGCAACTTTGTTTTTATAATTTATATAAGTATTTTAGCTCTGTTTTCACAGTTTAGATAAGTATTTACTTTCAGTCTTATGTTTATGTTTCAATTGCATTGAGTTATACAACCAGAATTGTTCTAATAAACTTTTCCAACATATTATTCATGATGAACAAGATGGACTGTGTAATTTCATAGAGTAATGGCATGTCAATTTCAATAGAATACTCCGGAGGTAGAATGCATGTGTTTTAGCTTTGTCCTTTCTTTTCAAGTATGATAATGGCTCTTTAGTTTAATACTGTTCATTGTAGATTAATAGCATCTTAGTTTAGTTTTAACTCATTGCTTTAACACTTCAAGTTTAGCTGTTGTCCATTGTAGCTTACTTTGTCTTAGTTGATAAATTCAATCTCACATGCTTAACTATTTACAAAAAATCTTTTGTTCAAAATTCATACTCATACACAATTATCTGGACAAAAGATAGTATCATTATAAGGTCTGGAGTATTTTGCAGCCTCTTTTTCATTTCACAAACAAGCCTCTTTCTCAAAGACTATTTTTGAAAGGAAATCTATAATTTTTGAGATAGGTTTAGTGGTGTTAAATTGAGTTGCAGAACAGAAGTAGAAACTAGTTTAGAGTAGAAACTTTACCTTGTTACAATTTTCTTTTCCACATATTTTCCAACAAATCTTTATTCATGGATGAGATGTTGTACATTGTAAGTTATCTGTTTGATTAGTGATTTAGGAGAAAACTTCATTTACACTTAGCTTGTTCATTTCTCATGTTCATTTCAATTTCATGTTGTGAGTTTACAATAGAGTCATTATCAAGCTTTGTATTTGTTGGTTGCTAGTCATAGTTAGACTCTGTTTTGTTTCAGCATTTGCATTTATTTACCATCATAATTTAGGCTTTACTCTGTTTTGACATAGTCAATAGCTTCTTTACACCAGTATTTAGTTCCTTCCCTTTTCAAACATAAAACCATAAAACCAAAAACATCAGAAAACACTAAACACAACGAAGTAGGGAGAGGTTACTTAGGCACATATGGTGCACTTCACTTCAGCAGTTTACCAACCCTGGTTGACAATTAAATGAACTCAATTTAGGAGACTAGGTTGAGCACAAACATTTTGGCGCCGTTGCCGGGGAAGTGTAACTAGGTATCCTGATTTCCTACATCCAAAAAAATAAAAACAAAAACTTCAATCACCTACCACACCCACTATATCATGTGGTGCAGTAAGAGCCACACATCCACATCATGAATTCATATTTTTGTAGGTATAAGAAGAGGTGACAAAGCAAGTTGAAGAAATGGATGGAGATGATGACAATGAGGAAGATCCTTTTGGATTTCCCATTCAAGAAACTGATATCAATATTCAAATGAAGAAAATCCATCCATATGTACTTCCTAACTTCAAAGGTATGAGATCAGAAGACCCGGAAACCTTTCTTTTTGAATTTGAAATAATTTGTAGATCTTATGGCTACTCATTGCACATGAAAAAATTGAATTTGTTTCCGGCAACATTAAAGGATAGAGCTCTTAGATGGTTCATGACTTTAGGAACAAATTCTATAAGGACATGGGATGATATGAAAATATTATTTTTGGAAAAATATAAAGGTTATTGCATGCACCATGACCTTAGAAATGAAGTCTTTAAGATGAACCAAAAAGAGGGTGAAAGCCTAGAAGATTTAGTGGAGAGATTTACTTATAATATCAAAAGATCTAAATTGCATAATTTAGGATCAAATGCATTAAAAACTCTTCTACTAAATGCTATAAAGGATGAATGGATTTATCTTCTTAATCTTGTGGGAAAAGGAGATGTTTATCGATTGTCATTTCAAGAAATTTGTGAACTATGCAAGAACATATCAAGAGGAAAAGCAAAGTGTGTAAGGTCCCCTCAAGATCCATTTGTGGCAAAAGTAAGTAAGTCAGCATCAAGATTGGTAAGTCAAACTGAACCTAACAATTTGCTAAAAATTCTTGGTAATTTAAATGAACAAACTGACATGCTAAGAATGCAAAACAAGCAAAAAGTTGCTTCATTTATATTTTGCCCTAAATGTAGAAAGAAACATACTTTGCATGAATGTCCACTTGATAACATTAAAATGTGTAAAATTTGTGCAGGATCACATACTACTAAAGATTGCCCATCATTACCAGGGTTGAAGGCAATTTACCAGAAGGATAATGGAGCAAATCAAGCACAAGAGAAACTTTGTTATGTAGCTCCAAGAGGGCTATGGCAGCCTCATCAACCCAATATGATGCAATATCCTTATGCACAGTATCAAGGTTATGCACAACAATCTCAAGGTAATTGGAAAACACCCTTGCCTTGGAAACCTTGGCCATATCAATCCCAACCTCAAAATCAACCTTGGAAACCTTGGCCATATCAATCCCAACCTCAAAACCAATCTTGGCAACAAAGTTGGCAAAGGCCCTATAAAGGAAATCCACCATATCCTCAATCTTTCCCTCTCTATCCCCAATACCATCATCAATGTTATCCGTACCATTTACCTCCACTACAACATCAATATCACCCTCATTTTACCTCAATTCAACCTTTTCCATTACCATCCACACAAACACCCCAAAGATTCCCCACTCCACTACCTCCACAACCATTTCATATCCCCAACAATAAAACACCTCAATCAACTTACAATTTTGAGGTATTGCAAAATGATTCACCAGCTGTCATTGAAGAACAACAACCAGAAGAAGAAGAAGACTCAGATGAGGTCCAAGAATCTTGGATGTCTATTGATGAAGAGAAGATATTGGAACCAGAGATTGAAAATTCTCATGCATGCCTATCACCAGATCCTATGAATGAAGATCATATCTCCGAAGAATTTCATTTCATGATAGAGGAAAGACAAGGAAGACAAGATTACATTGAATCTTGGTTCAATTCAATGATTGGATTCCAATGCTCAATTATTCAATATCTTCTAACATCATCTAAATCAAGACAGTTGGCATCTCATATACAGGTACATATCAAAGGTGTCTTTCAAACCTGCATATGAGTTTATCTATCATCTTGTTACAAACATGGTTCCATTGGAAGTACTCATATACTTGAACAAGATTTTCTTTTTCAAGTAGAGTAGGACATAAAAAAAAAAAAAAAAAAGGTAAAGAGAAAAATAAGTCCTATTGTGAAAACCAGCTTGTTGGCACAATTGGACATGAGCTTTGCTTGAAAACCAGGCAACTGGCGAGCAAAGTTCACAATAAGTTCTGCAATTTCTTGATGGTTTCAATCTTTCATGGTTCTTCAAATCATTCTTGGTTCTATGCTCGAGTTGGATGATGTGGAATTCCTTAAGGTCCACCTTTCAACAGATCTTGTCCCATCGACCTCAACACTTTATCTGGGATCAAGATTAGAGATTATTTGAAGTGCCTTGGAGCTTGCATTCATCAATGGCAAGTCTCCTCGTTGATAACAATGGGAATACAACAATGTCTCTTGATTGTCAAATCTTGCAGGCGACTCGACTTCGACACATTCATTCGTCCCTGTCAAGATGCACTGAGGTACCTTGACACTCATTTACATTATCAGTGAGTTGTCTCGCATTGGTTAACGATTTTCATTATTGATCGGTAATCCAATGATTTCTTCCCATGCTCGACTTCGACACATTTATTCGCATGGTAAGAATTGTACCATGAATGTTGGCTTTGATGAAGACTAATGGTTTTATGGAATCAACAACAACTTGCAGCAGTGCATTTTATTAGTTTCTTGTAGCAGAATTTTCATCTTTTTTTCAATTCAATAACAGCTGCGGAAAGTGGCAGTTTCTGCAGCTATTGTTGTAGCAGCCTATTTTTGCTTTTTGCAACTTTTTCCAGAAGGCATTTTTGGCACAAATATTGCAAGAGATTGGTGCAGAAATAAAAAATTATGAGCTTCTGGGTTTTCTCAGAATATGATAAATTGAGTAATAGGCAGACAGAATTTGGAAAAAAACAATTTTTAAGGGCATTTCAGAAGGGTTTTTCAGGCAGATTTTCAATTTTCAGCATTACGGACAGAATAGGACAGATTTGAGTATTTTTGCACAGCAGCACCTTTTCTTCATCAAAATGAAATTTTGGAAGCATGTGGCAGTAGAGAAGGTAAAAATACACAGTTTCCCTTTGGAATCACTCAATTTGGCCTTAAAATGAGTTCGTGGCGTACTTTTTTTGTTGCAACATTGGGCAAAATGAAGGGTGAAACAGGGCAGAAATTGATTTTATCATAACTTTCAAACCGTGCACCCGTTGATCCTGAAATTTTTATGGTAAATGAATTGAGGCAGGGTGAATAAACACAGAAAATTTCAGAAAATTTCAGTGTGCATTTTTCAATAAATTGACCACTTTCACCTACAGCCATTTCTCATTTTCCGGGAGATCCGTGTAACCAATGGCAGAGATTTTTCGTCGGAAGATGCATAATAATATTGGTGACAACCTCAGAAAATTTCAGGAAAGTCTGATGTACCATTTGAGAGAAATTGCAAAATTCATTTCATTCTACAATTCCACTCCATCTCACTCCACTTTCACTCCATCTCACGCCATTTTCATTTCATTTCATAAGTCCACTCCACTTTCACTCCATCTCACGCCATTTTCATTTCATTTCGCAAGTCCTATTCCACTTTCACTCCATTACATTTCACATCCATCTTCCATATTCATACATCATTTATTTTTACAGATTGCATGTTGCAGCCACATCTTATTCAGCAATTCTGACTCAATTGTACAGCCTACAAAGAGATGATGATTACAGGAAATTGAAGGATTTTGTTTTGAAGACCAACATGCTCAAAGAGGACCAAAGGAACAACATCAAGCACAGCAATTAACAAGGTCAAAATTCTGAGGTAAATTGTGAAAATTATTTTAATAGCAAAAAGTCAAAACATGAAATAGATACAATGTGTATAATCATATGTTTCCTAAAACAACCTATCATTCGAATTGATTAACATATCTTAGCCATATCCCTTATCCAACATTCCAACCTACTATTCCACATCTCCTTAAGATTGTATCATTCACTTATTTCACGACAAGTTCATCATAAATTCTCCATCAGATCCATAGCCACTTCATTTTCCCTTATAGCTTAATTACCTCCATCCATTCACCTCCATTACACTTTGCAGCCAATCCATCTCTAAGTGCAGAAAGGTAATTCTGAGGGTGAAGCATCATTCTTGAACTAATCCATCTTCAGACACAGAGATACAGTTTCAGAAATAAAGCATTAGACTCTGTAGTCAATCTAGCTTCAAGCATAGAAAATTAATTCTAAGAGGAATATAATCTGCACAGAGGAGGAATGTGGCCAATTGTCAAGACATAACTAGTTGAAGTCTAGTATTTGGAAGGATATCCACAAGTCAAGGAGCCACTACAACAAGAAGGGAGGCTAAATTTTATAGAGAAATTTGATGGCTTCCATAAGGAGATTACAAAATCTTTTGCCAAATCTTTTGATGGAGCAGAAGAAGAAAAACTAACATGGTTATTGAAAATAAACTTGACACTCCACTACAAGAGGAAGATGAAGAACTAATTTCTGAAAAGTTAACAGAGATTAGAAAATAGATTAGGGCCAAAAGAAGCAGAAAGATAAGGTTGGATGTTCTAACATAGGTTTCAAAGCAAATGGAATAAGCTTTGATGAAATTGCATGAGGACATGCAATATTCTTGCAGTGGGGGTATGTTGAGCCCTAGAATTGCCTTCTCTTTTACAAACCTTCACTTCATTTCATCATTATTTTATCACTTCATAAGCCTAAAATCAATGAAGAATGATTAGGATTGCTTAAAGGTTACATGAAATCTATTAACATATTGTATTTTCATGATTTTTGCTATTTTAACAATTTTCTGCAAAATAGCTACAGAATACAGGCATTCCGTAGCTGACCGCGCATTCTGTAGTTGATCCCGCATTCCGCAGTTGTTTTACAGTTTGAGTGGGTTACAGGTGTCGTCTCAAAGAAAGGCGCATATGGGCAAATTCCAGACTTCATCCACATCATTCCTTGCTCCCTACAAAGTCTGAGCACAATTCTACATGTGGTTATGCACGTGGGAAACTAAAACCAAGAGGTAGAGTTCTACTGGGACACAAACTCTATAGCTGTCTGCAGCAAAGTACGCAACCTCCAATAAGAGTTTTAATTCGATTAGAAGTGGGAAAGACACTTATCCCTATTTTTCTCATATATTAGTTATGTAATTTCATTATAAAAATAACTCGAGAGACCAAGATGCGGTTAGTTGTTGGCTGTTTGGTTGTTAAGATGTCTAAGACTATAATACGTTGTTTTTGAAGATTTTCTCCTTTAATGAAAGAAGCATCATTCTGCTGCATGAGCTGAGTCGATTTTGAGCTAGATTTCGTGTGCTACTCTGGTGGTGGAGGGCCCCTGCCTCCTTAGCAGCTCTGTTTTTTTATAATTTAGATAAGTATTTTAGCTCTGTTTTCACAGTTTAGATAAGTATTTACTTTCAGTCTTATGTTTATGTTTCAATTGCATTGAGTTATACAACCAGAATTGTTCTAATAAACTTTTCCAACATATTATTCATGATGAACAAGATGGACTGTGTAATTTCATAGAGTAATGGCATGTCAATTTCCATAGAATACTTCGGAGGTAGAATGCATGTGGTTCAGCTTTGTCCTTTCTTTTCAAGTATGATAATGGCTCTTTAGTTTAATACTGTTCATTGTAGATTAATAGCATCTTAGTTTAGTTTTAACTCATTTCTTTAACACTTCAAGTTTAGCTGTTGTCCATTGTAGCTTACTTTGTCTTAGTTGATAAATTCAATCTCACAGGCTTAATTATTTACAAAACTTCTTTTGTTCAAAATTCATACTCATACACAATTATTTGGACAAAAGATAGTATTATTATAAGGTCTGGAGTATTTTGCAGCTTCTTTATCATTTCACAAACAAGCCTCTTTCTCAAAGACTATTTTTGAAAGGAAATCTATAACTTTTGAGAAAGTTTTAATGGTGTTAAATTGAGTTGCAAAACAGAAGTAGAAACTAGTTTAGAGTAGAAACTTTACCTTGTTACAAATATTCTTTTCCACATATTTTCCAATAAATCTTTATTCATGGATAAAGATGTTGTACATTGTAAGTTATCTGTTTGATTAGTGATTTAAGAGAAAACTTCATTTACACTTAGCTTGTTCATTTCTCAGGTTCATTTCAATTTCATGTTGTGATTTTACAATAGAGTCATTATCAAGCTTTGTATTTGTTGGTTGCTAGTCATAGTTAGACTCTGTTTTGTTTCAGCATTTGCATTTGTTTACCATCATAATTTAGGCTTTACTCTGTTTTGACATAGTCAAATAGCTTCTTTGCACCAGTATTTAGTTCCTTCCATTTTCAAACATAAAACCATGAAACCAAAAACATCAGAAAACACTAAACACAACGAAGTAGGGAGAGGTTACTTAGGCACATATGGTGCACTTCACTTCAGCAGTTTACCAACCCTGGTTGACAATTAAATGAACTCAATTTAGGAGACTAGGTTGAGCACAAACAGAGATCCCAAAGCTTCTATTGCAGATTTTGGCATTGGGCCATATGTTTTCTCTCATGCCCAGTGCAGTCTCCTTCCCATACAGCGTTATCTTCAGAGGTGGCTTGCACAAGGGATTCATTTTGTGCACTAGTGAGTGCAATCTTCAGTAAGGGGATCGGCCCCTTCACTTTGGAGATCATTGGAGGAGGTATCATTGTTATTGCAGCATCTTCTTCCTTCTCCTCTGTTGTATTATATTTGAGTTGCAACAGCTACACTGCAACTCCGGTATTTTCCAGTTTTATGTATTTTAGCCAATCCCTTAGAGGATTGATGAAATAATGTTTTATGGGGTTGATATCTTGCTCCCCCTTCTTTATTTAAGCATATATTGCTATATCATCTTATATATATTAGTCTTCATTCATTTTCCCTCATATACTGCGCAATGACAGAGTATCTGGGTCATGTAGGAGTGTATTCACTTGTTTTATGTACATTTCCCTTTGAGGCTGATTTGAGCTCACCTTGAGAGGCATTTTCCTCAAGGAATTTGTATTACATTTGCTACTACATATTATATATCAAATTTTCACTCTTCCTACATTGTATGAGGCATTATTTCACTGTTGTCACATATTGAAGTTTAATATTGTTGAAGGTTCTCTTATTAAGCATCATTTCGGTGTACTTTTTGGTGGGATATCTGAATAAACTCCTTAGGGTTATTTCTTTGGGCTTATATTCTGTAGGGAGTTTGTATCAGATATTTTCTAAGGCATCCCAACATTGGATTGCCTTATTTTCACATTGGCTTCCTTATACAGCGTCCTCATGGGCAGCTGTTGTAGAAATTCCTTGACGGGAATTATTAGTCTTTGACAAGTTCTATTGGCAGAGTCTGCTAGTGGGCCAGGTAGCCTCTGGATCTCATCCTTCCTTGTGAAGGTGACATATCCGGTAAATTCCCCTGCAGTCAATCTCTGAAATATTTCAGTGTTGATTGTTAATACTCCCGTAGTTGGAAACTAGGAGTATCTCAAGATATTCCCAACATTGCAAAAATTTCCCCATTTGGGATATTACAAGTAATCCCATTTATACATGTGTTCATCGTATTCAGACTAACATATTGTAATCTAACCTCATTACTGTTATCTCCATATAAGTTGATCTACTATTGTTTCATCTATTATGATGTAAACTCATATTTGTACTTAATAGTTCGAGTTACTTTCCCTATTAGGTTTTATATCTGTATAATATAGATGTTGTTAGCTCTACACTATTGATATGGACTATATGCTATTACTATAATTACCCTTTTTCTTACTAGTGAAACCACCTAACCATGCCATTTAATTTTTTGGAAAACAACACCTCTATTAAGAAAACCTGATAAGTACCATTGCCCTTCTAACACTCGCTGCCTAAACCAAAGAAGTATCCTCTCTGCCTGTGGCCAATCAGCAGGTTGCCTACCACCACTGATAGTAGGCGGTATTCTAGCTCTAGGAGTGGGTAAATGAGTGGGTCTAATTCCCCTTTGTGATGGAATTCAAGCCACAGTATGAAGTAACTCTCTCTATCTGTATCTCCCGAAGAGTATTTGGATGCTCTGAGCCGACTGCTAATGATCTTAGTATGGCATACTTGGCATTAACTCTATATTTAGGAGTAACCTTTTGAATGGAAATAGACTTTTATATGGAAGTGATATAGCAATGAGCTTCATACTATTTATCTGTGAAATCAATAGGACTATGACCTATAATATATGATTCTTCAATGTGTTATAGTAATTTTTGTTCAATGGTGAGACTATAACCATAAATAAGTAATGTATGATAGTAACAAGATGTATCTTGTGTTTATATCACTATGTATATTCAGTGTCTATTCTATTGAAAATGATGTAGTCACGACAACAATAAAACCTATTATGGAATTGACCTTGATATGAATGTTAATGATCATTGTATGGCATACTTGGAATTAACTCTATATTTGGGAGTAACCTTGTGAATGGAAATAGCCTTTTATATGGCAGTGAACCTTCATAACATGGTTTATGATAACTCCATAACATGGCTATGTATTAAATGTTTATGAGAACTCTATATTGCGGTTTTATATTGCACATCTCACTGTGCTATCACAGTGGTTGTATAAAGAGGTATGTTTTGTTGCATGTGGTTTATGAGAACTCCATAACATGGTTATGTATTAATTGTTTATGAGAACTCTATATTGTGGTTTTATATTGTACACCTCATTGTGATATCACAGTGGTTGTATAAAGAGGTATCCTTTGCTGCATGTTGTGAGTGGAGAGATATGTGAGATATGGTTTGCAAAGTATGTTGAAAACATTTGAATTATACTTAGTGTAGTAGAGGAAATCTTGGATCTATTAATATAAAAAAATTCCAAACATATAGAAATTTATAAAACATTCATAAACTAACAGAACTAACAACATTCTCATGTCATTCTGTCAGAATGTTCCATTATAATAGACCATAGATGTTCCTTCTAAGATCTATTTTGGTTACAATGTCGCATACAGTATGGAATAAATCAACCTTCATGTGACAAGAAAAATAGATATTCCATCCAAAATCCACATCATAATGTGGTTACAACCAAAAACATATAACACCCCTATTCTTTATGGCCTTCAGAATATTCAGTGCCAAATCCTGAGTTGCCTGATTGAGCAAAGTAGGTTGGCCTTCCTAAGAAGAGTTGATTATGTTGTGGTTGATTGCTGCCATATAATTGAGACCAATTTGTCCCTTCCAACCATGGAGGAATTTAGTACCCATACCTCACACTTGCGCTAAGTGGAGGTGTGTGATGAGCATACATTGATTTCACACCTCCTGTGGTACGAATAAGGCAAGTGGGTAAACCCCCATTTTGATAGTGAGGCACTTGAATGTTTATGAGGTCTTGGGACATGTAACATCCCCCAATTTGTGTGTTGAATTTTTAAAGTTAGACATTTGAACTTTAATCCTAGGGGGATGGACCCAAGGGATGAGTATGGTGTGAATGTATTTGCATATTTTATTTGAGGAAATAAATAAAATGATTGTGCATTTTGACCAAAAAGAGAATTTGAGATCACTTGCCAAATCCATAAGGATGGATAAGGCAACAAATCCCCAAAAATCTTTCAAAAATCCTTGAAAGAAATTTATTTAGATTTGACGAGGAATCTAAAATTCCCCAATGAAGAGGAGTAGTTGGGAAGAGGTGAGAAAAAGCTGGAAAAGCTGAGGAAAAGCTTAAAGCAGCTTTAAAGAATCCCAATATGGGAAGCCTAGGCTAAACAGGAAAGAAAGCATCCTGCTATTCTGGACGCAGAATTAGAAACATGCTTTGGGGAATTATGAGCTTAAATAAGCTGCTCCTAAGCAGATCAGGGGTTGATCTGTTCTAGGAGGTGATCTCTGCTCGGGGGTGAATCCTAGGAGATAAAGAGGATTCTAAGGTTGGGAGGTTGGTCAATTTGCAGATTGTGGTATGTTCTGAAATTTTTGTTACTATGTCTTATTACAGTATGAATTGGCTACATATAAAATTGAATTTTATTAAAATGAGAAATTATGGTACTACATTTAACAGAATCTATTCTCAGGTATACACCTTCCAGATTTTGTTTAGTTGTAGACCAGAAAGTCCATAGAGTAGAAACTTCAGAATCCCTAAACCAAGGTTGGTTTAAATCTGAAGTTACTCAGCCTCTACAGATGATTAATTTTTGCTTTGCTTCCTGTAGACGTAAACATGATATTTTATGTTTATGTGTATGATAGAGAAACGTTATAGCAGTACTAGAGTACATGGAACAAATATAAACAGCTGAAAGTAAATAAAATAAGTTGTTACATTGAACTTATGCCAGAAAATTTAATATTACCTTACACCATGTATGTGTACAATTGTGAAATTTTATGCTCATACATAAGTGTAAAACTATATTAGCAGATCTGAAGTTATATGATATTATGGAAGCAAATAGGAGATGCTAAATTTTATATGTTAATGTTTGAAAAGAACTTCTATTATGTATAAGGGCTATACTACCCATCGCATTTACAGTGCATATCATATTTTGAGAACTACCTCTAAACCTTGAACTACTCATCATAGTTGAAGAATTAAACTACAGTAAGATACATGAATCAATGTTTATTGAATACCGATATATATATGTATATCCAAAACCTATGTATAGAGGCCGTGAGCTAAAAACCTAACAACCTATATATATATATATATATATATATATATATACTAGCATCATGCATAGATTATTAAAGGACGTGCGCTCCCATATAGGACGCATGGGAACAATGATATTAAAACACAACATATATATAAATATATATGAATTATATAGGTTAAAAAGGGAGTTAAAATTTCAAACTATATATATAAATTTTATTAAAATGAAACATATATATATATATGAAAAGTAGATGCTAATACAAATCCGACATGTTGGAATGCACATATAGATATATGGTTCCTACGAATAGCCGAGTCAATGTATGGTCAAAGATATAATTGCATGACAGTAAAAAAAATAAAAATTGTAAACCCGTGGCCTTCGTCATAATCCCAACCAACCCTTGGACGGGCCGACTTTTATAGTCACTGTATTTCGATGAATATTAAATAAAATTAACATAGGTGAACGAACAAATAATAAAACCCTGATACCACGCGTGCAGCGTTTCACCGTATCAATAGAAAAACGCCGACGCCAAGAGAAAAGAAAAACGAACCTAGCTTGTGCTCATGGCGCTTGCCATACATGCCAGTATGAACAAATGAGGGAAATAAACTAAGTAATGAGCACCACAAAATTCATTTATTTGGTTTTGATTCGAGCGAAAGAGTTCAGAAAAAAAAATGGTAAACCTATCATGCAGGTTTCCAGGAGTTATAATCAAACGATAATCGTGGTAGAGACGTGTTCAGTAGGCTAAACCAGCGTAACCCTCGGTTGGGCTACCATTGCAGAGGCCGCGGCGTCTGGGAAGCCGTAGAAAGAACCGCAAACCAAAACATGAAATGACGCCTCCAAAGTAATAGGCAAGGACCTGAATAATTGCTGTAGTTGAGCGTCCTGCACCGTTTTAAAATAAATTTTGTTATATGTCAGCAGTATGGTGAACATCCCCCCAACGCCCGTATGAAATAACTTGCGTTGGAGGGTATACTATTCTCAATAAAGCGATAAAAAAAAAAAGATGCAGAGTTTTCATTCAGGGAGGTGGACAGCCGACATAATCATTCGGCCCCCTTTCCTCATATGAATCCCAATCCGACACAATAGTAAACCGAAACGAAAACTAATGACATAGCTAGAACCTGTAGATCGGAATACTGGTGATTCTCGCAGACGGAGATAATTCAACCTAAGCATATAACTACAAACATAGAGTAAATTTGATAGATCTGGCGAGATGTTGAACGATAGCCGGAGGAGGTCAACACAAAATAAACAAACTGGAACAATACACTACGCCCTGAAAGAAAGAATCTAGGGTTTACCTGCGTTCCATCTTTACGACTGGCTGGAGTTAACCACTACCCAATGAGACAACCAGAGGATGCGTGAGAAAAGTTGCAGGTGGGTGACTTAACGACTGTTACACTTGAATGAGATTCGAAAGACTCTCGATGTTTAAACCCTGAAAGACCTGCACATGCTTCGACATATATGAAACGTATTGAATGCAGAATTAGTGAATAGTAACTCAAAAACACTAATACATCACCTCCGAAGGAAGTTGCAACTGTGTTAAGAATAAACAAAATTAAAACCGCGTCAACGAATGCAGATTAGACCCCAGCCTCCGAGGGGCAGACATAGGCGCCGATCCTTTTTCCTCCTCGGTGCAGCTATACAACCGCTCTGTAGATAATGTAGCGGAAAACAAAAACGAAATAAGAGCGACAATTGAAGGAAGATAGAAACAGAGAGGAGTCAAGAAAAAAAAAAACAATAGAACCATGACAAGAAGGAGCTGGGAATTTAGGTCGACTGAAGGGGTTCAATTAAAGGAACACCCGAAACCCTAATTGCACAATATCAATACCTCAGAAAATCCCGAGGTTTATTGAGGAAAACCATCTACATCGACAGTAAGGTACTAAGCTCCATCAATGAGTGCAGAGCAGGAGGGCATCGTATACATGCCGCCGCTGGATGGAACCTGGCAAAAAAATTCGACTGCCAGAGACCAAGCGCAATGCACCAGTACATACACCAGCTTTCCTCCCACGTACGACATGCGCTCCTGCCAACAAAAACCAGAAAAATATTATATTTCAAGCACACGTCAAACCAGATGAATTAAACATAGCAGTTGAAGGCGCATAAAATCTTGAAACAGTACAATACGGGACGGAGCAGCTCATAACGCGTGTATCTACCGGTCCCAAATCAAAAAAAAAAAAACTAGGATTTACGCCAACCCCGCCGGCATTCTGTACAATGGTGATCAGTGTGATCATATCCGCTGGCAGAGAGATTGCCACGACTCGACCAGGCCTGCCAGGAAGGTACGCCAACAAATCATCCGCATTTCCGATGGGAGAGTGACGCGGTTCACACAGTTCATAAGCCAAACGTTGAACTTTTATATGACTCTGCCTATATCTGAAAGTCACTGAGCGCATGGTATGTATTATATGGTTAATGGAAGGTTCACCATAGTCTCCAACGTAAATTGCGCTAGGACCAAATCTTTATTGAACAACGGCAATCGGTTTAGTTAAATGCCTTGACATAAGTCAACAAATATATATAAAATATAATTCATGTCATGTTGTGCTATGGGCGTATCAATAAAATATAAATAGTGGATGTATATTCGATCCTCATATGGATTTGATACTATATGGATGTGTATTCGATAGTATATATGGAATTTATATCTATGCTAAATTTTTGCATGGAGGTATGCAAAGTGGATTGACTTTATACAATGACATATGTATATGGATATATGATTTATAAATTTCATATAATGTTTTATATATATATGATATATATCAGTACCCTAGCATGGTGATATATAATGTTTTATATATATGTGATATATAATGTTTTATATATATGTGATATATATCTATACTCCTAGCATTGGGATATATATATATATATTGTTTTATATATATATGTGATATATAATGTTTTATATATATGTGATATATATATCAGGACCCTAGCATTGAATATTAGTAAACCAGCTTCTGAACATAGTATTCATACCAAACGGTAGATACCAAGGATGGAAAAGAAAAAAAAAGAAAAAAAAATTCCCTAAACTGGAGGTGTGACAAATGGTATCGGAGCACTAGTTACAACAATTGGGCTGTGCTGTCGTTTTGTGCTCACTGCTTATTACATATTTTGTTTTTTTTTAAGTTTATAAACTTTGCTAATCTGTGTTGTAAGTGTGTACAGTTGAAATGGCTGAAGGTGAAGGGATTTATGTGGATCTGCGGGATGAGTTTGCTACTGCAGATCCCAATGCCCCGGTACTGGCTATGTTGCACCGGATGCAACGAGAGTTGGCTGAATTAAGAAGCCAAAATGACATGTTGTCATCAGCCAGTAAGGAGCAGGAAAAGCTCATCAGAGAGCTAACTTCCCGGAACAGCCAGGAGGGCGAAGGTTCCGGGAAAAGAAAGATGGATGAATTTGAGGATGAGGATGCAGCTAGACATCAACATAAGCAGAAAAGAGAGTTGCAAGGAGAATTTAGAAAGATCAAACCTCCCTCCTATGATGGGGAGAAGGAGGAGGATGCTGAAGCTTGGTTGCTGAACATGATCAAGTATTTCCAAGTCTATGAATATGAGAGCAATCTGAAGGCTAGATTAACTGTGTACCAGCTACAAGGAAAAGCTACACTCTGGTGGGAAGAGACAAAAATGGTGCATGCCATTGATGAAAAGACAGTTACTTGGGAAGATTTTCAGACTAAGTTCAAAAGTCGTTATTTAAATGAACGTTATTATGACGATAAAGCAAAAGAATTCCATGAACTTAGGCTAGGGCAGCTCACTATTGATGAGTTTGTCACTAAGTTTACTAATTTACTGAGGTATGTCCCTTACATTAGGGAAGAAAAGGAAAAAGTGCAAAGGTTTTTAAATTGTTTGCCTACTGTGTACAAGGAGAAAATTGAGTTTGACAACCCAAAGACAATGGATGAAGCTGTTAGAAAAGCAAGATTATGCTATCAGCAGTTTAAAGGTAAAGCTGAACAAGGGAAGAGCTGGCTGAACAAGGGTGAGTTCAAAGGTAAAAGACCAAAACCAGCATATCTAAGAAATTTTGGTAGAGATCATCAACGGAAAAAATTCAATAAACCAAGAGAAAGTCAAACTGCCCAGTCCCAAGTGGCTTCAAAACCGGTAGAAGGGAATAAAAAGGAAGGGACAGTCAGAATGAAGGAACCCTTGAAATGTTGGGGCTGTGGAGAACCCCATATGATGAGGGACTGCCCCCATCGAAATATTCATATGATCAGCAGAGAGCGAGAGGCAACAACAGTCAATGACATAGCCAGAAACATACCAACCATCAGTGCAGCCCTGGAAAATCGGCAAGCAGAACATCAAGCAACCATGGTGGAAATGGAGGGTAAGATTTCTGACCTACCTGTTACTGTTTTGATTGATCCAGGTGCTTCTTTGAGTTACATTAGTCTTGGAATTGTAGAAAAATGTAAAATTAAACCTGAAAAATTTCAGCAGTCATGGTTGGTACAGCTAGCCACTGGAACTAAGAGAAAAGTCACACATAAGTTGCCCAAAACAGCAATACAATTAAATGGGTTCCCAACAGAAGTAAATCTGAACATATTGCCATTAGGATCCTATGATCTGCTGATAGGAATGGATTGGCTAGAAAAGAAGAAAGCCCTGATGAACTGCTGGGATAAAACCTTGCATGGTGTAGATGAGGAAGGGAAACCTTTTACACTAAAAGGGAAACCAAAACCCATTGTAGTAAGACAAATATCAGCCTTACAATTGAAAAGAACAGCTAGAAAAGGATACCAAGTCTATGCAGTGCATGTAGAAGAAATAGAACAGCAAACTGAGGAAGAGTTAATGGATGCTATACCAGTCATCAGAGAATTTAAGGAAGTTTTTCCCAAGGAAATCCCTCATCTTCCCCCCAAAAGAGAGATTGACTTTTCTATAGATCTGGTGCCGGGAGCTACACCTATTTCCCAAGCTCCTTATCGGATGAGTCCGCCAGAACTGATGGAGCTAAAGATGCAGCTGCAAGAATTATTGGATAAGGGTTACATTAGACCAAGTGTGTCTCCATGGGGAGCACCTGTTTTATTTGTTAAAAAGAAGGATGGAACTTTTAGGATGTGCATTGACTATCGTCAACTGAACAAGTTGACCATTAAGAATAGATATCCACTTCCTATAATTGATGATCTTTTTGATCAAGTGAGAGGAGCTTCAGTCTTCTCCAAGATAGACCTAAGGACTGGGTATCACCAGCTCAGAATTAAATAAGAAGACATCAGCAAAACAGCATTTCGAACCAGGTATGGGCATTACGAATTTGTAGTCCTACCTTTTGGTTTGACAAATGCCCCTGCCACATTTATGTGTCTGATGAACAGTGTGTTGAATAAGTATTTGGACAAATTTGTTCTTGTGTTCATAGATGATATCTTGGTTTACTCCAAAAATGAGGAAGAACATAAGGAACACCTGAGAATAGTGTTGCAAACTTTGAAAGAAAATCAGCTATATGCCAAGTTCAGTAAATGTGAGTTTTATAAAGATAAAATTCAATATTTGGGTCATATAATTTCTGAAAAAGGGTTGGCAGTTGACCCTGAAAAGATAAAAGCCATTAAAGAATGGCCAGTTCCCACTGATGTCTCAGCAGTAAGATCATTTATGGGGATAGCAGGCTATTATCGCAGATTTGTGGAGAGATTTTCTGCTATAGCAAATCCCATAACCTCATTACAAAGGAAGGGTGTCAAGTTTGTGTGGACTGAAAAATGTCAAAACAGTTTCGAACAATTGAAACAGAAACTTATTTCAGCTCCTATATTAAAAATTGTTGATCCTGATAAAGAGTTTGTGGTATGTACAGATGCTTGCAGAGAGGGGCTAGGAGGAGTCCTATTGCAAGAAAATTCAGTTATTGCTTATGAGTCTAGAAAATTGAAAACTCATGAACATAATTATAGTGCATATGATTTGGAATTTGCAGCTGTTATTCATGCTTTAAAAATGTGGAGGCACTATCTGCTGGGGAAGAAGTTCACATTGATGACTGATCATATTAGCCTCAAATATTTCTTTTCCCAAACTGACCTGAATGCAAGACAAGCCAGATGGCTGTCCTTTTTAAGTGAATTTGATATGGACATAAAACATATCAAGGGGAAAGAAAATAAAGTTGCTGATGCCTTAAGTAGAAATGCTTGTCAACATTTAAACAACATTGGGAGTAGTGCCCAGATGGAGATAGAGGAATTGGTGGGAAAAGCAGCAACTCAAGATCCCAACTATGAAGCACTCTTGGTGAAATTACAGACAAGGGATAAAACATATTACACTAAAAACCCACAAGGGCTGCTCTATTACAAAAACGGGTTGTATATTCCAAATCTAGAGTCATTGAAAAAAGAAATTCTAGATGAATATCATAAACAGCCCTATGCAGGACATCCCGGATATCAAAAGATGTTAACAGCCTTGAAAAAGAAGTTGTTCTGGCCAGGAATGAAGAGAGATGTGGCAGAGTATCTAAGTAGGTGTATGGAATGTCAACTGGTTAAAGTTGAGCATCAACACCCAGCAGGGCTTTTAAATCCCCTGCCAATTGCAGAATGGAAATGGGACACAGTTTCCATGGATTTTATAACAGGATTACCCAAGAACAAATATCAACATGATTCTGTAATGGTAGTAGTAGACACTCTCACAAAAGCTGCTCACTTTATACCAGTGAAATCTACTTTCGGAACAGCTCAAGTAGCCAATGTTTTCCTGAAGGAGATAGTAAGGCTTCATGGAGTTCCCAAAGTAATTGTCTCAGATCGAGATGCTAAGTTTACAGCAGCATTTTGGAAGGGATTGTTTGGAGGGATGGGTACTAAGCTGAATTTTAGTACTGCCTACCACCCTCAAACAGATGGGCAGACAGAAAGGACGAATCAAATCTTGGAGGATATGTTGTGAATGTATGTGATGGATAGACCATCAAAGTGGGAAGAGTATCTGCATCTAGCTGAGTTTGCCTATAATAATAGCTACCAATCCTCTATTAAGATGAGTCCGTTTGAGGCACTCTATGGGAGAAAGTGCCGTACTCCCTTGAGTTGGAGTCAACCAGAGGATAAACTGGTGTTGGGACCAGATGCACTTCAAGAGATGGAAAGAATTGTTAAACAAATACAGAAAAATATAAAGACAGCACAAGACCGACAGAAGAGCTATGCTGATAAGAAAAGGGTGCACCGAGAATTCAAAGTGGGGGATCATGTGTATTTACGCATCAAACCCAAAAAGAGCACACTTTATGCTGGAAGTTGTGCAAAACTTGCACCTAGATATTGTGGGCCTTTTGAAATTTTAGAAAGGGTGGGACCGGTGGCTTACAAGCTGGCCTTACCACCCCATGTTAGAGTGCATGATGTGTTTCATATTTCATTATTAAAAAGATATGTACATGATGCTTCTCACATAGTTGATTGGAATGTTGTACAGGTGGAACCAGAAGGGGAGTTTCTGCCAGAACCGCTTCAAATATTGGAGTGGGAAGAAATTGAATTGAGAAACAGAACAGTGGTCAGAGTAAAGGTGCAGTGGAAGCACTTTACTGCTGAAGAAGCCACTTGGGAAAGGGAAGCTGAAATGATGGAGAGATATCCATTTTTGTTTAAATGAACTCTAGTAGTTGAATAAGAACACCGAGGACGGTGTTTATTTTCAGAGGGGGAATATGTAATACCCCCAATTTGTGTGTTGAATTTTTAAAGTTAGACATTTGAACTTTAATCCTAAGGGGGTGGACCCCAAGGGATGAGTATGGTGTGAATGTATTTGCATATTTTATTTGAGGAAATAAATAAAATGATTGTGCATTTTGACCAAAAAGAGAAATTGAGATCACTTGCCAAATCCATGAGGATGGATAAGGCAACAAATCCCCAAAAATCTTTCAAAAATCCTTGAAAGAAATTAATTTAGATTTGAGAAGGAATCTAAAATTCCCCAATGAAGAGGAGTAGTTGGGAAGAGGTGAGAAAAAGCTGGAAAAGCTGAGGAAAAGCTTAAAGCAGCTTTAAAGAATCCCAAGATGGGAAGCCTAGGCTAAACAAGAAAGAAATCATCCTGCTATTCTGGACGCAGAATTAGAAACATGCTTTGGGGGAATTATGAGCTTAAATAAGCTGCTCCTAAGCAGATCAGGGGTTGATCTGTTCTAGGAGGTGATCTCAGCTCGGGGGTGAATCCTGGGAGATAAAGAGGATTCTAAGGTTGGGAGGTTGGTCAATTTGCAGATTTTGGTATGTTCTGAAATTCTTGTTACTATGTCTTATTTCAGTATGAATTGGCTACATATAAAATTTAATTTTATTAAATTGAGAAATTATGGTACTACATTTAACAGAATCTATTCTCAGGTATACACCTTCCAGATTTTGTTTAGTTGTAGACCAGAAAGTCCATAGAGTAGAAACTTCAGAATCCCTAAACCAAGGTTGGTTTAAATCTGAAGTTACTCAGCCTCTACAGATGATTAATTTTTGCTTTGCTTCCTGTAGACGTAAACATGATATTTTATGTTTATGTGTATGATAGAGAAACGTTATAGCAGTACTAGAGTACATGGAACAAATATAAACAGCTGAAAGTAAATAAAATAAGTTGTTACATTGAACTTATGCCAGAAAATTTAATATTACCTTACACCATGTATGTGTACAATTGTGAAATTTTATGCTCATACATAAGTGTAAAACTATATTAGCAGATCTGAAGTTATATGATATTATGGAAGCAAATAGGAGATGCTAAATTTTATATGTTAATGTTTGAAAAGAACTTCTATTATGTATAAGGGCTATACTACCCATCGCATTTACAGTGCATATCATATTTTGAAAACTACCTCTAAACCTTGAAGTACATATTTTGGTTATGGATTTAAGCTATGCTCAATATTTAACCGCAACTGAACTATTAAATCCATGTAAAGTATGTAGAGAAAAAAATATATATCCCTATATTTAGGAGTATCAAGACTCAAATAGACCCTTTTCACATGTACTGTACATGGACCATACATATATATATATATATATGAATTATATAGGTTAAAATGGGAGTTAAAATTTCAAACTATATATATAAATTTTATTAAAATGAAACAT
The DNA here is from genome assembly GCA_034641835.2 of Pinus albicaulis. Taxonomy (NCBI): domain Eukaryota; kingdom Viridiplantae; phylum Streptophyta; class Pinopsida; order Pinales; family Pinaceae; genus Pinus; species Pinus albicaulis. The sequence goes on along the minus strand of CM076574.1, from coordinate 716,761,297 downwards.
ATATATATATGAAAAGTAGATGCTAATACAAATCCGACATGTTGGAATGCACATATAGATATATGGTTCCTACGAATAGCTGAGTCAATGTATGGTCAAAGATATAATTGCATGACAGTAAAAAAAAATAAAATTGTAAACCCGTGGCCTTCGTCATAATCCCAACCAACCCTTGGACGGGCCGACTTTTATAGTCACTGTATTTCGATGAATATTAAATAAAATTAACACAGGTGAACGAACAAATAATAAAACCCTGATACCACGCGTGCAGCGTTTCACCGTATCAATAGAAAAACGTCGACGCCAAGAGAAAAGAAAAACAAACCTAGCTTGTGCTCATGGCGCTTGCCATACATGCCAGTATGAACAAATGAGGGAAATAAACTAAGTAATGAGCGCCAAAAAATTCATTTATTTTGTTTTGATTCGAGCGAAAGAGTTCAGAAAAAAAAAATGGTAAACCTATCATGCAGGGTTCCAGGAGTTATAATCAAACGATAATCGTGGTAGAGACGTGTTCAGTAGGTTAAACCAGCGTAACCCTCGGTTGGGCTACCATTGCAGAGGCCGCGGCGTCTGGGAAGCCGTAGAAAGAACCGCAAACCAAAACATGAAATGACGCCTCCAAAGTAATAGGCAAGGACCTGAATAATTGCTGTAGTTGAGCGTCCCCGCATCGTTTAAAAAGTCTTTTGTTATATGTCGCAGTATTTTGAGTATGATGTATATCCACCCAACGCCCATATAGGAAATAGCTTGCGTTGAAGGGTATAATATCTTCATTAACGCGATAAGAAAAAATATACAGCGTAGTTTCATTCAGTGAGGTGGACACCGACAAAATCATCGTGCCCTCTTTCCCTCATGAATCCCAATCCTACACAATAGTAAACCGAAACGAAACTAATGACATAGATAGAACCTGTAGATCAGATTTCTGGTGATTCTCGCAGACGGAGATAATTCAACCTAAGCATATAACTACAAACATAGAGTAAATTTGATAGATCTGGCGAGATGTTGAAACGATAGCCGGAGGAGGTCAACACAAAATAAACAAACTGGAACAATACGCTACGCCTGCAGGAAAGAATCTAGGGTTTACCTGTTAGAGGCGTTCCATCTTTACGACTGGCGGAAGGTAACCACTAACCCACGAGACAACCAGAAGATGCGTGAGGAAAGTTGCAGGTGGATTATTTAACGACTGTTACACTCGAATGAGATTCGAAAGACTCTCGATGTTTAAACCCTGAAAGACCTGCACATGATTCGGCATATATGAAACGTATTGAATGCAGAGTTAGCAAATAGTAACTCAAAAAACACTAATACATCACATCCGAAGGGAGTTGCAACTGTGTTAAGAATAAACAAAATTAAAACCGCGTCAACGAATGCAGATTAGACCCCAGCCTCCGAAGGGCAGACAGAGGCGCCGATCCTTTTTCCTCCTCGGCGCAGCTATACCATCGCTCTGTAGATAATGTAGCGGAAAAAAAAAATGAAATAAGAGCGATAACTGAAGGAAGATAGAAACAGAGAGGAGTCAAGAAACAAAAACAATAGAACCATGACAGGAAGGAGCTGGGAGTTTAGGTCGACTGAAGGGGTTCAATTAAAGGAACGCCCGAAACCCTAATTGCACAATAGCAATACCTCAGGAAATCCCGAGGTTTATTGAGGCAACTATCTTCTTTGACAGTAAGGTACTAAGCTCCATCAATGAGCGCAGAGCATGAGGGCATCGTATGCATGCCGCCGCTGGATTGAACCTGGCAAAAGTCGACTGCCAGAGACCAAGCACAATGTACCAGTACATACCCCAGCTTTCCTCCCACGGACGACATGCGCTCCTGCCAACAAAAACCAGAAAAATATTATATTTCAAGCACACGTCAAACCAGATGAAGTAAACATAGCAGTTGAAGGCGCATAAAATCTTGAAACAGTACAATATGGGATGCAGCAACTCATAATGCGTGTAGCTACCGGTCCCAAATCAAAAAAAAAAAAACTAAGAGTTACGCCAACCGGCAGGCATTACATGCTGATGGTGATCGGTGTGATCATATCACTGTTGCGGAAAGTGCCATTCGACCGAGCACGCGCGCGAGAAGGTACGTAACAAATCATCGCATTTAGATGGGAGGTAGTAGCGGTTCACACAGTTCATAAGCCAAACGTTGAACTTTTATATGACTCTGCCTATATCTGAAAGTCACTGAGCGCATGGTATGTATTATATGGTTAATGGAAGGTTCACCATAGTCTCCAACGTAAATTGCGCTAGGACCAAATCTTTATTGAACAACGGCAATCGGTTTAGTTAAATGCCTTGACATAAGTCAACAAATATATATAAAATATAATTCATGTCATGTTGTGCTATGGGCGTATCAATAAAATATAAATAGTGGTAGCGAGTGGTATCAATATTTATATATATGGGGGATATAGATATATGAGTTATGCATAGATGTAGGAAATTATAAATTGACTAAACCCCATGCCATATATGTATATATGGATTTGATACTATATGGATGTGTATTCGATAGTATATATGGAATTTATATCTATGCTAAAGTTTTGCATGGAGGTAGGCAAAGTGGATTGACTTTATACAATGACATATGCATATGGATATATGATTTATAAATTCCATATAATGTTTTATATATATGTGATATATATCTGTACCCTAGTATTTTGATATATAATGTTTTATATATATGTGATATATAATGTTTTATATATATGTGATATATATATCAGGACCCTAGCATTGAATATTAGTAAACCAACTTCTGAACATAGTATTCATACCAAACGGTAGATACCAAGGATGGAAAAGAAAAAAAAAGAAAAAAAAAATTTCCCTAAACTGGAGGTGTGACAATAGATTAAAATTTAATAAATCGAATTTAAAAAGAAGGGTGGTAGTGTAAGATGGAGGGGGCGTATTTAAAAATGAGGGAGTGGTACTATTAAAGGGAGCAGTATTAAAAAATTGAAATTTAAAAACGCTGAGTTAGAGCGTAGGGACGGGAGATGGCGTGAGACAGTTTGGGAAGGCCACGTATGTGGTGAGGCGTATGTAGGAAGGGCGTTCGATGGGAGGAGTAGCTGCGTTAGTTGCGGAGGGTAGACGCAACGTTTGGAGAGATGGCGGCGTTGTAGGAAGAGGGGAAGCCGTGGAAAATGTGGGTAGCTGGGGTTTGTTGCAGGGAATCGATGTGTTGGAGCGGCGAGGAGAGGAGATGGAGTGTGCGCAGGTGTGGTAAGAGTTGTTTGCAGGGAGGACGGGGGAGCGTGGTAGGATGAGGGGAGGAAGTTTTTAGAGGGCGCAAGATTGTGAGGGAGTTGAACTGTGTGAGCTATCGTGGAGAGGCCGTGAGGGTTTATGCAGTCGTGGGTGGAGTATGCGGAGATCAGGGTTAAACGATGGGAATGTAAGTGTTGGGATTATAACAGGGTGGAGCCGAGGGTGGAGCGCTGGTGTGGGGGTGGTGTTCAGCAGTGGTAGGATTTTGCAGTCAGGGCGTATATAAGGGAGCTGTATATTAAATGAATGTGGGATTGATTGTAGAGTTTAGGGAGCGGATAGTTGCAGGGGGAGCTTGTGGGAGTGTTGCAGGGATTTGCAGAGAGGGCCAAAGGCCAATATTTTTTTTGTTTTTATTTTTTATTTTAAAATTTAAACAGGAGAGAATAGAGATAGAAACTCTAAAACAATAGCAGAACTTTCTTTTGAATACACATCAGAATGGACAAAATGCATAAATGAAGGCAACAGTAGAATTTTTCCAGCAGCAGTGAAACCCAGAATTGCAGAATTTTCCAAATTATTTCAACAGTAAAACTCAGAAATCTTTCCAATAGCTCAGCAGCAGAAAAACTCAAAATTATTTTCCATTAAAAAGCCAGAAACTTCTACTTCAGAAACCCTCTTTAAACAGTGTTTTCCAGCAACTCTTCAATGCAGAAATTAATAGAAATTGCAGGAAAAATGAGAATGAAAACCTTCAAATGGGCAATGCTGCCTTTCTTCAAAACCACTGCTGCTCTTCTTCAAAACAAATTTTGAATGCTGCTCTTTCTTCAAAACAAATTCTTGAATGCTGCAGAATCACTGAATGCTGCTCCTCTTCAAAACACCTTTGAATGGCAGCAAAAACTCTGCTGCAAAAACTCTCTAAATGCTGCAAAAATGTCAAGAATTTTGCAGATATGCACAGGCCATAAACACAAATGGCTCATTCAAAATGGCGCAGGGCCAGCAATCAACCGCTCTGATACCATGTTAAACACCATGTTGAAGCACACACATGGTGTATGAAGAAGATGAGCACACACACAAGAGACTAAACACACAATGAAAGATAAGCGTGAGGCTTTTTTTTTTTATTATTATACAAAGATGTACATTTATAATACAATGGTGTGACTCTTGGTTTCATATTCCAAGGTCACTTGGACTCCATTGTGACTTTTCATATTCCACACCTACCCATGTAGGATTAGGTGTTCCAACAACGCCATATGTTCCTAAATAGTTAATTAATTGAGGTGTTGGGGTTTTAGTGAATAGGGGATTTGAGGATTATGGGATTTAGGGTATAGGGAATAAGGGTTAAGGGAATAGGGGTTAGATTTTAAGGTATTAAAGGTCAAGAGATAATGGATTTGGTGCTTATGAATTAGCTAGTTTAACAGTTAATGGCTAGGATGTTTTAGGATTGGATGCTCTATCAAAGCTTGTTGTTACATGATTAGATTTTACTTCCTTTACTATTGTGGATTACTTAAGGTTATTGGAGTTGTTTTTGTTGGATAGACAATTTCTTAAGCACAAGTTGCCTTTCCTAATAAATAAATATATAGGAAATCCAATTATTTGTCAAATTAATGGATACATCACGCTGCAATGATACTGCATGATTAGACCGTTCCGACAAAATTGCATTTTATAATTAATTTGTTGTAACCACCACCACTATTAACAGTAATCCATAATTATTATTATTATTTTATTTATTATTCGTGTCGTTACATCCATAAATCATTGCAATTGTTCGAAAAATAATTTTGATTTAAAAGTTCTAAATTGGTCATAAGGAGGAGTAACCACCCATAATTCCAACACCTTAACATTCTCCCATGAGTAAGCATATGTGTGCACTAAATTAACTCTATAATAGGTTCCTAGCATTATTAAGTAGTGTTATTGTGAGCAACAATGGGAGGAAAAGTGGTCAGACATGAACTTGAATTTGTTAATGTTTTGCTACAACATCCTGAAGCATTGAAATTTTTTCAAAGGGTTGGATGGTTGAGCTATTTTGAAAAATTATAAGGTTTCAGTGAATTGGTCTCTTTATAATTTTCCCAAGCCTTTTTTTAACAATATTTCTTGGTAAACGACTTCATAATTTTTGTTACAAAATAATTTATCGCAAAAATGACAGGGCAACCTAGGACAGGAGAATGGCGGTTCTCAAGGAAAGTGTCCAATCATGAAGCTAAGGCCATATTATTGCATGAGGGAGAAGAATTAACTCCCAAGCACAGGGTTTTTGATAGAACATATCTTCATAACCCTTGGGAATATGTATCCCTCCTCATCCAAAAATTCATTACCTATGAGGGACATTTTGGGATTATTTTGAATTAGCACTTTCAATTGCCAGCACACCTGAGGACGGGGTGGTTGATTAATTTACCATAAGACTTTTTGAATTCATTACAAAACATGGTAGACATTGTGAAAGGGGAATAACATCCATAAAATTTCATCACTAACCATCCGCTCATTAAATTAATCATCATGCATTCATTATAGAGACAAGGGAGCTCGTGGCATGCTTTGATAGTGAGACCTTGTGCTGGTGTGAATGAGGAGCATGAAGCGAGTGTTGAACCAACACTCAACGTTTAAGAAACACCCCATGTTAAATAAGTCCCTAGCATTGAAACAATACACACTATTGAAGCAACACTCAACACTGAAACAACACCTCTTGTTGAAACTACTGCCTATTCAAAGAGAAAGGAAAATATGGGCTCTAAGAGGAGTAGGGATATATACCTCCTATGACTGTTCAATGGAAACCTAAGAGGTGGAGTTCCATAAAATGATCCCTATTTCATCCTCACAAGGAAAGGAGATATGGATAGAAGAACCTGTGGTGTTGTCTAGTGAATCATCAGAGGAATGATGAGGTGGGTTCCTGCTTGTAGAGTAAGTGTTGAAGGAAGAAAGTGTTGGAACAACAGTTTTTCCTGAAAATGGAACTAAGGAAGTGAAGACACCTGAAGGGACCAGGCTAGGAGTATCAATAAATGTAATAGTGTAGAAAATAAGTGAAAAATACAATTGGTGGAAGAACCCATGGAAAAAGGGTATGAGCAGTTTTTATACCAGAAGAGACTCAAAAACTGACTCCTACAACAAAGGGGGAATTTGACGATACAACTAGACATGATGTATTTGAGGAGAAACGAGACAAAGCAAAGCAGGAGACGTCTGTAGAGGGAGACCCTTCTACATCTGAAATCCCAGTTGTTACACTAGATCCTTAATAATAACTAGAGAAACAATAAGAGACAAAAGGACTGGTAATAGAAGAGAAGAAAGAAGAAGAAGAGTTTGTTACTTCACCAGGTAAGAAAAAAATTAGCCCTCTTGTTCAAATTGAAAATATGAGAAAGGAAAATGAGGGGTTAAAGAAAAAACTTTCCTTGGTTAAAGAAAAATTTCATTTAAAGAATGAAACTAGATTGGATATGTTGGTAGAGGCTATAGAAAGGGCATCATCTAATATCTGAGAAAAAAATTGTAAGGGTTGCCAACAAATCCTTGAGAAGTGATATCCATATTATTATCATAATTTTGAGCAAGCGCTTCCTAGAGTTCATCGGTATGTTGATTGTAATAGGAGGATTGGTGTAGGCTCGATAGGACATGTTGGAAATTCGATAAACCAACACTCCTCGTGCGTTTCGTAACATGGACTAATTGTCTCTCATGGATCCTTATCTCTGGTGATGAGATCATTGACTAACACCTATGGGTTTTGGTCTAACAAAAATCATGATTCCAAACAAGTGGTATCAGAGCAAAGGTCACAAATTCGATACACATCCGACTCGCGTTGGGGGGGGATTTTGTTGGATATTGAATAAACCAACACTCCCTGCATGTTTCCCGACATGGAATAATGTCTCTCATGGATCCTTATATTTGTAAATTCAATCGTTGACTAATACCTACAGGTTTTTTTCTAACTAAAATCGTGATTCCCAACAAGACTTACATTCAAATACCCTCTTATTTGGTTACCCACCCCTCGGTATCAATATCCATATAATATTACTGATAAGTGTTGGGAGAGAGAATTGGTTATTAGAGTTGAGATAAATCAAATCTTTTGAAATGGAAACCTCTTTTAGAGTGAAAAAAATTTGATCTCTAGATTCTTGTAGTTCTCAAACTACGATTGATCTAAGCTCATTTAATTACACGCTTTAAATAGACTAATTATTTATTTTATAAATTTATTAAAATTATTTTAATGTATTTGATAATTGTAAAATATTTGTTAAAATAGATGAGTAGGAAATTAATTTAAACAATTAAGATTTCATCTTAACATCATATCTACCAAGTGTTGAGATAAATCAAATCTTTTGAAATGGAAATCAAATATTTTGAAATGAGAACCTCTTTTAGAGTGAAAAGAGATTTGATCTCTAGATTCTTTGTAGTTCCTGTGCTAAAATGAATCTAAGCTAGTTTAATTTCACTCACTCACTCTCTCTCTTTCTCTATATAATTTTAATTTTAATTTTTAATTCAAAATAATATTTTTTGTCTACATATATGTGAATAATAAATATAATAACATATATTTTTGTCTCCATATTTTTTTATAATAAAACATAATAATAATTAATAATTATAATGGTTTATTTTTATAATTGATATAGTTGAAAAAAAAGTATATATATATATATATATATATATATATATATATATATATATAATTTTATTAAGTTTTTATATTTATATGTTTTTAAGATAATAATATTATTTAATTATTATTAAAAAATGATTTTAATATTTTTAAGTTAATATTATGTTTTAAATAAACTAAAAAGTACTATATAGAAAGCTTCAGGGTCCATCATTGGCATGAGACTAATCACTAACACACACCCACACAACAAACATAGGGTGCACACAAACATACACAACCTACAAACATTACACATTGACTCATAAGGTCACATATTCATACACTTTACTATGAACTTCAGAATTAACATTATTTTTTGCATGTGATGTTGATAATTGCATTTATTTTATAAGTTAATTGGTATGATACTAAAATTAGTAACTATTTATTTTCCTTATTATATTTAAAACAATGATTATCATTAACACAATTTTAGATTAATATGTTTCCATATATTGTTAAATTATGGTATCATGAAAAGGAAAATTAAAAATTATTAAAATTAATTAAACTTTTTAAAATAAATATTTATTAAATTTATTTATTGTATTCATTTCAATATTAAATAATTAATTAATATTTGTAATTATAAATTAATTTTGTTATAAATATTAAGAGATTTGAATCTTGAGTGTCATGGTTTGCATAGATATTTTATAAAGTGATAATAGTTAATTGAGTTGTAGTGAGTGGGCTAATATTATGTAGTTTTTGATGTCATTTCAATTGAGTTGTAGTGAGTGGGCTAATATTATGTAGTTTTTAATGTTATTGAAATATGTATATTATTTTTCATTTTAGAAATATGGAAAAAAAAAGAGTTAATACAAAATTGATTAAAAAATAAAATAAAACTTAAAAAATAAAAATAAAATAATAATAATAATAATAATATAATAGAATCATATAAAAAAATATTTAAAAAAATGTATTCACACAAATTATACTTATATATCTACAAATAAATAATACATATATACAAATATCACAAACAAAGATTCAAACACATATAAATAATGCATTCACATGCATACAAAAATTACAATTAAACAAAAGGACATACAAATGTATCAAAGAAAAAATTCATACACACAAAGAATAATTTCATACACATACGAAGAACACAATTAAACAATAAGTGCATACAAATGTAGCAAATAATAGATTCATACACACATAAAGAATATATTCATACACACAAAGAATAAATTCATACACACAAAGAATACTTTCATACACATACAAAGAATACAATTAAACAATAAGTGCATACAAATGTAGCAAAGAATAGATTCACACATACATAAAGAATACATTCATACACATACAAAGAATACAAGTAAACAAGACACATTTAAATGTAACAAAGAATAGATTCACACACACCTAAAGAATACATTCATACACATACAAAGAATGCAAGTAAACAAGACACATACACATGTAGAAAAGAATAGGTTCATACACACACAAAAAGAATACAATCATACACATATCCAAAATACAAGTAAATATACAAATACAACAAATAATACATTCACACGCATAAAGTAAACAATATCCATACACAATAATACTCAAAAAATACACAAGAAAATAGTGAATGAATCTTGAAAAACACTCGAAATAATAGAAGCAACTATTTAAAAAAAATACATTGATACACACACAAACAATGAAGCCATCAATCTAACAATCAAGGAACACTCAAACAATACACTGATATGCATACAAAAAAAACAATGAAAAGATACTCAAAAGCATGCCAAATGAGAAAATTATAAACATAGAAGAATAAACACTCCTAATAAGCACATACAAGTAATGTAAACACTCTCAATAATACATTCACACACAATATAGAAGTAGAAATCCTATTCATTGATACATTCCAAAATAAAAACATGAACAAACAAATTCTAACTATATTTTCTAACTATAAAACATGCCAGTAATAAAAACACCTATTTCAATTCTCAAAATAATACATTCATATACATACAAAATAAAGAATCCAAAGCATACATTATAATCCTATATATATAAGAATTCAATAATATATTTACTATATATAAATAATAAAACCAATACACAAACATTTAGATATAAATAAATAATAAAAATATTTAAATATTTACAAACACTCTAAATAATATATTTGAATTTAATTTAAATTTATAAAAATATCAATATATATATAATATAATATAAAGATCCTAATATCATACTAATAATAAAGATCTATATTAAAAAAAAAAATGAAAATCAAAAAAAAAATTGAAAAAAATTCAAAAGAAAATATAAATTAAAAAATATATAAAAATAAAAGTTATAATTGTTTTATATTATTTATGTGAATAAGGGTGATTTTGTCTTTTGTGTGTATATGGGGAAGATGTTTAAAACATTGAAAAAATGTTAAATAATTTATGTAAATAAGAGTGATTTTCGTCCATTTTAATGTATGTTAGGAAGATGTTTAAAACATGTTTATAAAGTATAATTATAATAAAGAATATATTTGAATTTGTGCGTATTGGAATTACTATAAACTAAAAAGATCATGAAAACCATGTACACAAGGAACACAACTCAAAGGAGGGTTACAATTTAACCTTCCTAAGAGCCTTTTGGAGGGGTTGAACTCCCCTCCCCAAAAAATAAAGTCTACTCTTTTTATTAATGATAGTTTGTCTTCATGTACATTTGATCATGGGCTCATCTAAACAAAAAAAAATATAAATTGCTTTAATTATAACATTACAAAACATAAAAATAGATAATGTCTTCAGCTCACGAGCAACTTGGTATTAATAATTATTCTGCAACATACAACATTGAAATGATATTGTTAGTATACAAACCTTTCATAACAACTTGTAACATAATAAAATGCACAACTCATAAAAAAAATCCACAAAAAATATAAATGTTTTTTGTGTCTTGGAAACAAATCCTAATAGACTCATATCAAAATAACTATTCCATATAAAATCAATTTGATTAATATCAATATTATGTTTTTATTTTTAATTATTAAATGTATTGGTTTTGTTTGAATAACTAAAAAAATCAAAATTCTACTAAATTATATTACCAAAATCTTTAATAAAAAAATAAAAACAAATTATTAACCTTTTCCGAGTATAAATTAAGGATTTAAAAAATAATAATAAATTTTCGAAATATTTCCAAAAAAATAATAAACTTCCCCATAATATAATATAGAATAAAGATGTCTTTGAAAACATTAAAAAAACATAACAAACTTTTTAAAAATATCTGGTAATATTTCAGCTGTATTAAATTAAAATTCAAAATCTAGAGCTCAATTGAGGATTATAATAATCCCTTCAATAACACCAAAAAAAATAATAAACCTCCCCATAATAAAGTATATTTTAATAAACTTCCTCATAGTAAAGTAAATTAAGATATAGCTTTCCTAAAAAGATAATAATGCGATAATTAATTATATTCCTTTTCCCACATAAAAAGAATTTATGATCAATATAATGCACTAAATTATTTGCACAGAAAAACAAACCCTGTGCTTGTTCATTTTGCATTGGGAGAAGTGTTGAATGGTAAAGATAATTATTACTACTCTGACGTAGGTAAATGTTATGACAGTATGAAAATATATATAGGCTACTCTTAATAGATTTGTAGTGGTATGAAAATATATATAGGTTACTTCTTTTCAGGTAAGAGATGAAGTTTAAAATTTAATTTATTGTGATTATTTCTCTTTATCATATTAACTTTTTTTAATAACTTTAACAGTGGGAAAATATCTCACTTTTTAACACTCAATTTCATAACTGTTTATGAATAATTAAGTTGTAGTGTAAAATTTCCATTTTTGTTTTACCTTTAAAGGTTTGACTTATCAATTATCAAATTTCAGATCAATAATAGTGAATATATATATATATATATATATATATATATATATATATATATAGTTTAAGAGTTAAAGCTTTTTATATAGTTTAAGAGTTAAAGATTTTTGCAAGGAATATTTTTGTTTTGACATTTTTGAATTACTCACATCAAAATATTTGTGTTTGATGTTTTGAGTGTAGCTCATTTCCATATAATTAAAAAAAATTACTTTCAAATTTTTTAATCTTAAAACTATATTTTATAATAATGTGTTTTATATAAGATAATATATGGCCATCATTATTTCAATTTATCTTTAATTATATTTTGAAATGATTTTTTTAATATTTAATGATATACTTTTAAAATATTGGTTTTAATAATTAAATGTGTTTTATAAATATAGTAAAACATTATTAATATAATTTTTTTTAATAAAATTTATAATAATGAGTGATATATATTTATATTTTTTTATTAATTTTCAAAAATTTTAATGTTTAAGTTATGTTTTATAATAATGTGTTTTGTATAAAATAATATATGATTATTATTTTTTAAATTCATTTTCAATTATATTTTGAAATGTATTTTAATGATTTTTTAATATTTAATGACATGCTTTTGGTTTAATTATATTTAATGATATACTTTTAAATATTTGTTTAATTATATTTGAAATTTTAGTTAAAGAATATATGTTTTTAAATATTATTATATATTATTATGATTATGTTTTAATAATTAAATGTGTTTTATAAATATAGGAATATATTATTAACATTTTTTCATTGAATATAATTTATAATAATGAGTGATATATATTTATATTTTTTTTTATTAAGTATTTATTTTATAAATTTATTAAAATTATTTTAATGTATTTTATAATTGTAAGATATTTGATAAAATAGATAAGTAGGGAATTAATTTAATCAATTTAGATTTCATCTTAACATAAGATCTATCAAGTAAGTGTTGAGATAAATCATTTTTTTTGAAACGGAAACTTTTTTTTGAGTGAAAAAGATTTTATCTCTAGATTCTTGTAGTTCCGAGCTAAGATGGATCTAACCTGATTTAATTTCACCCTTTAAATAGAGTAATTATTTATTTTGTAAATTTATTAAAATTATTTTAATGTATTTGATAATCGTAAAATATTTGATAAAAATATGAGTAGGAAATCAATCAATTTTCGAAATAAATAAAAAATGTGTTGAGATAAATAAATTTTTTTGAAATGGAAATCAAATATTTTGAAATGGAAACCTCTTTCAGAGTGAAAAGAGATATGATCTTTGTATTTCTCCAGCTAAGATGATTTTCTTAATTACATTTATATATTTTAAATTTTAATGAAACACATAATAATAAGTATTCAAATTTATTTTATTATTATGATTTAATAAATAAATGTGAATGATAAATATAATATATGGTAAGAAAACACACATATAATTTTAATTTTTAGTTCAAAATAATATATTTTTTTAAATTTTTGATATTTTCTTAATTATATTTTATATATTTTAAATTTTAATAAAACACATAATAATAAATATTCAAATTTATTTTATTATTATGATTTAATAAATAAATGTGAATGATAAATATAATAAATATATGGTAAAAACACACAGACATATAATTTTAATTTTTAGTTTAAAACAATATTTTTTTATTTAATTTTAGATATTTTCTCAATTACATTTGATATATTTTAAATTTGAATAAGTCACATAATAAGAAATATTCAAATTTATTTTATTTTATTATTATGATTTAATAGGTAAATGAAAATAATAAATATGATAACATATATTTTTGTCTACATAGTTTTTTTTATAATAAAACATAATAATAATTAAAAATTATAATGGTTTATTTTTATAATTAATATGTTGAAAAAAAATGTATGTATATATGTGTGTGTGTTATAATTTTATTAAGTTTTTATATTTATATGTTTTTAAGATTATAATATTATTTAAATATTATTAAAAAATCATTTTAATATTTTGAAGTTAATATTATGTTTTAAATAAACTAAAAAGTACTATATAGAAAGCTCCTCTTGGCTTTGAGATGTAAAATCTCTACTAACAAGGTCAACCACGTGAAGGTGAGAGCTTATATGACCCCCAAAACGGTCCATCATTGGCATGGGACTAACCATTGACGCGCACCCACACAATCCATTGCCAATGAGGCACAATCACTAGCATACATGCACACAACAAACATAGGGTACACACAAACATACACAACCCACAAACATTACACATTGACTCATAAGGTGACATATTCATACACTTTACTATGAACTTTAGAATTAACATTATTTTTTGCATGTGAGGTTGATAATTGCATTTATTTTATAAGTTAATTGGTATGATACTAAAATTAGTAACTATTTATTTTCTTTATTATATTTAAAACAATGATTATTATTAACAAAATTTTAGATTAATATGTTTCCATATATTATTAAATTATGGTATCATGAAAAGGAAAATTAGAAATTATTAAAATTAATTAAATTTTTTAAAATAAAATTTTATTAAATTTATTATTGTATTCATTTCAATATTAAATAATTAATTAATATTTATTATTACAAATTGATGCTTATAAATATTAAGGGATTTGTACCTTGAGTTTCATGGTTTGCATAAATATTTTATAACATGACAATAGTTAATTGAGTTATAGTGTGTGGGCTAATATTATGTAGTTTTTGATGTTATTGCAATTGAGTTGTAGTGAGGGAGCTAATGTTATGTAGTTTTTAATGTTATTGAAATATGTATATTATTTGTCATTTAAGAAATATGGGAAAAAAATTAATACAAAATTGATTAAAAAATAAAATATAACTTAAAAAAAATATAAAAATAAATAATAATAATAATAATAATAATAATAATAATAATAATAATAATAATAACAACAACAACATTTTCATATATATTTAAATCAATGTATTTACAAGTTAATATTTAAACTAATATATTTGTAAGTTAATATTATAATATCTATATATAGAAATAATGATAGTATATATAGAATCATATAAATAAATATTAAAAAATATATATTCACACAAATTACACTTATATATCTACAAATAAATAATACATATACAAATATAACAAAGAAAGATTCAAACACATATAAATAATACATTCACACACATACAAAGAATAAAATTAAACAAAAGCACACACAAATGTATCAAAGAAAAAATTCATACACACAAAGAATAATTCCATACACATACAAAAATACAATTAAACAATAAGTGCATACAAATATAGCAAAGAATAGATTCATACAAACCTAAAGAATACATTCATATAGACAAAGAATAAATTCATACACATACAAAGAATACAATTAAACAATAAGTGCATACAAATGTAGCAAAGAATAGATTCATATACACACAAAGAATAAATTCACACACACAAAGAATACTTTTATAAACATACAAAGAATACAATTAAACAATAAGTGCATACAAATGTAGCAAAGAATAGATTCATACACACATAAAGAATACATCCATACACTCAAAGAATAAATTCATACACATAAAAAGAATACAAGTAAACAAGACACATTCAAATGTAACAAAGAATAGATTCATACACACCTAAAGAATACATTCATATACATACAAAGAATACAAGTAAACAAGACACATACAAATGTAGAAAAGAATAGGTTCATACACACACAAAAAGAATGCATTCATACACATACAGAGAATCTAAGTAAACAAGGCACATATAAATGTAGCAAAGATAGATTCATGCACATATAAAGAAAATAAGTACACACAAGTATAACAAAGAATACATCCTACACATATCCAAAATACAAGTAAATCTACAAATACAATAAATAATACATTCACACACATACAGGTAAACAATATCGATACACAATAATACTAAAAAAATACACAAGAAAATAATGAATGAATCTTGAAAAACACTCAAAATAATAGAAGAAAATATTTAAAAAAATACATTTATATACACACAAACAATGAAGCCATCACTCTAACAATCAAGGAACTCTCAAACAATACACTCATATACATACAAATAAACAATGAAAAGATAATCAAAAGCATGCAAAATTAGACATTCATAACCATAGAAGAATAAACACTCCAAATAAACACATACAAGTAATGTAAACACTCTCAATAATACATTCACACACAATATAGAAGTAGAAATCTGATACATTCCAAAATAAAAACATGAACAAACCAATTTTAACTATGTTTTCTAACTATAAAACATGAAACTATTAAAAAACACCTATTTCAATTCTCAAATAATACACTCATATACATACAACATAAATAATCCAAATACAGTTATATATATATATATATATATATATATGAAAACATTCAATAATATATTTATTATATATAAATAATAAAACCAATACACAAACATCTAGATATAAATAAATAATAAAAATATTTAAATATTTACAAACACTCTAAATAATATATTTGGATTTAATTTAAATTTATAAAAATATCAATGTAAATATTAATATATATATATATATATATATATATGAAATGAAGGAAAAAATATGATATAAATATCATAATATCATACTTATAATAAAAATCTATATTTAAAAAAAAAAATCAAAATAAAAAAAAATTCAAAAAATTCAAAAAAAAAATATAAATTAAAAAATATATAAAAATAAAAGTTATAATTGTTTATATTATTTATGTGAATAAGGGTGATTTTGTCTTTTGTGTGTATGTGGGTGTAACACCCCCAATTTCTGTGTTGAATTTGAAAAAATTAGACATGTGAACTTTAAATCCTAAGGGGAGTGGACCCCAAAGGATAAGTATGGTGTGAATGTATTTGAATATTTAATTTGAGGAAATAAATAAATTGATTGTGCATTTTGACCAAGATGAGAATTTGAGATCACTTGCCAAAATCCATGAGGATGGATAAGGCAACAAATCCCCACAATCTTTCAAAAATCCTTGAAAGAAATTAATTTAGATTTTGAAGAGGAATCTAAATTTCCCCAATGAAGAGGAAAGTAGTTGGGAAGATGTGAGAAAAGCTGAGGAAAAGCATAAAACAGCTTTAAAAAGTCCCAAAATGAGAAGCCTAGGCTAAACAGGAAAGAAAGCATCCTGCTATTCTGGACGCAGAATTAGAAACATGCTTTGGGGAAATATGAGCTTAAATAAGCTGCTCCTAAGCAGATCAGAGGTTGATCTGTGATGTAGGTGATCTCTGCTCGGGGGTGAGTTCTGGGAGACAAAGAGAACTCTAAGGTTGGGAGGTTGGTCAATTGCAATAGTGGTATGTTTCTAAAAGTTTTGTTGTTTTTATTTCTTATGGTATGAATTGGCTACATATAAAAATAAATGTGAATTGTCTGATTTAGTGTAGTGCTACATTCCACAAAATCCTTCTTAAGGCATTCACCTTCCGGATTTTGGTGTAGTTGTAGACCAATAAGTTATGGAGTGGAAACCCTCAGAAACTTTAAACCAAGGTCGGTTTAAATCTGAAGGTACCTAGCTCTCCATAGATGATTAACGCTATAACTTGTTTCTGATATATCTATATAAGTGAGATTATGTGCTTATGAGTATGCTAGAAAATTTTAGTAGTAGTAGAACTCTGAATCTGCATAGCATAATGTAAACTACAAAAGAGGAGAAAAAGCCTTAGCACATACTTTGAATAAACTCTATCTAAAAAGAAATTCTGCTATATGCAAATTTTATAGCATTAATAGCTCAGATTTCTAACACAAATCTGCTTCTAGAAACTTTAAAATTTACATTATAGAAATAGACTCCATTGTAAACCTATACCATGAAACAAACACATGTATATGTAAGCATGAATTATACCGAGAGCATATATATATGTAAATATAGAATATACCGAGAGTAGGATAGGTAAGCATGTAGGTGTAACACGAAATGTACAAGATTATACATAGGTAGTCCATTATAACATGAATGGAAAAAGATTGACCAGAATAAGTATAACCGCACCATGTAATTATTTCGTTTAGTTAAAGCGTATCTACATTTAATTAATGGTGTTATCAAATCGGTCAGGAATAAGTTCGACTCCAAGAAAAGCGCTCGGTCAACACAACCCTAATAACCTCTGCATTTACGTCTCTGTGTAACATTAGACGGAAGGAAAAATACCCTGATTACAATGGGAAAGCAAACATTCCGTAACCCTTAAGTCTCGGTTAGCCGGATTTATATAATTTAAACTAACATGAAAAATTCCAGACGCATAAGATGCATATAGGTTCCATTTATGAGAAAACGAGTGAAATCATGTCTGTGTAACATTAAAAACTCTCGTATCGGATAACCGCCGAGGGATCGGCTCGATTGGGCAGAGAAAATTACATACATTTCTTATTTAGTGCAACCAACAAAAAAAAATTCGGGTGCATGCCTTTAGAAACGAGAAGGTAGTCACTAAATATTCAATTCCAGAGTATATGATCAATTCAATTATGAACATGGCCGCCTGGCGTTGCTTCGCAACGCGGCAGGATAAAACTACACTATGTTAGGTTTCATAGTGCCAACCGATCAGAATATGTAAAAAGAAAAAAAAAACAAATAGAGAGTACCTGTAATTTTAATAAAAGTCAGAACCGTTAGCTACGTAGGATTTGGACTAGACGGCCTTTAGTCGCGCAGTCGAAATCTAAATAGGGTTATCCACAGATTAACCTACTTCGCATTCCTTTCATAAACTGGGAAATCAGATCATTTCAGAAGAAAAAAATTTATATATAATAAACGCCTGGCCTAACCATACTGATACTATGCGAATGTAATCATAGGGGTGCCGACTAATTACAACCCTGAAATACCATTTAAATCCAAAGGAAACGAATTCAATGAAGGTGTAATAATGAATGAGAACGAAAGAAAATTAAACAAATTTCACAAGACGTTAATCAGCAAGAACGGAGCGGAACAGAGAAGGGCGAGGCATGTAAATTGCCCCACGATCTTTACGTTTTCATGTAGACGCGGTTGCATTCGCCGAACGAGTCGGATGGGAACCTAGAGTAAACCATAAGGTACTGAGAATCGTCACTACGTCTCCGGCACTCGGTAGGAGGAGTCCGGAGGATAGGAACCTTTGGCATAAATTCCTTCGAAAACAGGAGCTAGTTGGAGGAAAACCATGGACTGGGAAGCCGTGGCGTAGTACCTGTAAATAAAAAAAAATCCAAACGCGACATAACTATGTTATACACCCAACCTGTAAATAGGTTATGTTGCCAGTGCAAACAGGACCGAACAAGTCGGAACGAGAATGGTTTGCTCACCGGATGTGAAGGCGCAGTGCGAGACAACCCGACCTCGCTCCGCGGGAACGAAAACACCTTCCCTCTTGGAACATCAATACCCTGGACAAAAATACAAACCGGATAAGGTTAAGCGTAGTGAAGAAATTCAGGATGAAAAACAAAATATACAACACGCATAACCTAAATAGACTCTCAGTCCTGAACCCATGACAGGATATAAACAACACGACCCTGTCGGAAAGAAAGGAATACTCGGCTACCAAACTGCTGAAGACAACACGCTCGCCTCTGGCATCCCTGCCAAGCGATTTCAAATCTGTAAGCTACAAAAAAAAAAAAACCAGTGAACGAGAAACGCAAATGAAAATGAAGATCGGGAAAATAGAATACCAATGGGCAGACAGGGTTTTAATAGGGCGAAACACCATCCAAATACCTCTAACCCACCGCTGTACAGGCGATAGCCATTGCTGGCCGGGTGTTGCACAAAATCCCAAGGGGGATTTGACAAGTCATAGCGTGCAGAACAAGCGGTACCAGTGCAGTGTGGTTGTTGTTCTTCAACCCTAAATTCTAAGTACCGCACAGGTGAAAATTCGGCCCAAGTGCTGCGATCTGTCCCTGCCGCGGTAAACCATATCAATGGGCCTCCTAACTTGTGTTGACACCTGCCGAGTTCAACGAGCCAAAGCACCCTGGTTGACAAACCCCGTATTCTCGAAATAAGCGAAGTCCACCCCAAACTGTACCTGGAAAAATCTCAGCGTATGAGAATGAGACACGTATACTTACTGCCTCCCGAGACGAGTTGATGGGCTGTGGTGAGTACTCGCACCGCAGAAATTCGAACCCCTGCCGTGGTGGGTTCACCCATCCGAACACTCCAGCAAAACGCAAAAGCATTAAGTACCTGACGCACGAACAAATGAGACGTGTAAATAATGGCGGTTAAGAAATCCGCGATGAGATTATTGTCGATTGAGTTCATATGATAGTAGTGGATCATAAAATATAGAGTGTGAAAGGCTAAACCGAGGGGGCGTTTATTTAACGATTGATTTTATATGGTGAGAGCATATCCAAATACCATGTTATATGCGCGGTAGGTTTTATATGCCCCTTGAATATAACGTCCCTCTTAACTATATTATAGTCATACTCTATGTGCATATAAATGGCCATATAACCATTCTTACATTTTGTATAGTTAAATAGTAGTGAGATGATTGTGTATTATGGGAAGTAAAAAGAGTAATATATCCCCCTTATGCTAGATGGGTGTAAATGAAAATAAAATAACTTTAGAATATGTGGATTTTAATTAAAGTGGAAAAAAATAATCCTACATCAATGAATAGAGTAAGTAGGACAACACCTATAAGTATTTAGATATATATATATATAGGTGTATAGTTGGGTTCCAAGTAGAGATTTTAAGGGGTAATTATGACTAATAAAAATCAAAGAAGATACTCACTATGAGAGATTAAAGAGGATAAAATACTTGGGATACTGAAATAAAAATAAAAATTTTTGGAGGCGTGACAAATGGTATCGGAGCCCAAGTGCAAAAACTGGGCTGTTGTTATTGTGCTCACTAAATTTCGAATGTATTGAACATTGTAGAGATTGTTTTTTTTTGTCTTACTAATCAAATGTATGAGTGTGTACAGTGGTGATAAAATGGCTGAAGAGGGAGCAATTTATGTGGATCTACGTGATGAGTTTTCTACTCCAGATCCCAATGCCCCGGTAATGGCTATGTTGCACAGGCTGCAACGAGAATTGGCTGAACTAAGAAGCCAAAATGACATGTTGTCATCAGCCAGTAAGGAGCAGGAAAAGCTCATCAGAGAGCTAACTTCCTGGAACAGCCAGGAAGGCGAAGGTTCTGGAAAAAGAAAGATGGATGAGTCTGAGGATGAGGATGCAGCTAGACATCAACATAAGCAGAAAAGAGAATTGCAGGGAGAATTTAGAAAGATCAAACCTCCCTCCTATGATGGGGAGAAGGAAGAAGATGTTGAAGCTTGGTTGTTGAACATGATTAAGTATTTCCAAGTTTATGAATATGAAAGCAATCTGAAGGCCAGATTAGCTGTGTACCAGCTACAAGGAAAAGCTACACTGTGGTGGGAAGAGACAAAAATGGTGCATGCCATTGATGAAAAGACAGTTACTTGGGAATATTTTCAGACTAAATTCAAAAGTCGTTATTTGAATGAACGTTATTATGATGATAAAGCAAAATAATTCCATGAACTTAGACTAGGACAGCTCACTATTGATGAGTTTGTCACTAAGTTTACCAATTTACTGAGATATGTTCCTTACATTAGGGAAGAAAAAGCAAAGGTTCAAAGGTTTTTGAATTGCCTACCTACTGTGTACAAGGAGAAAATTGAGTTTGACAACCCAAAGACAATGGATGAAGCTATTAGAAAAGCAAGATTATGCTATCAGCAGTTTAAAGGTAAGACTGAACAAGGGAAGAGCTGGTTGAACAAGAGTGAGTTCAAAGGAAAAAGACAAAAACCAGCACATCTAAGGAATTTTGGAAGAGATCATCAGCGGAAAAAATTCAATAAACCAAAAGAAAGCCAAACTGCTCAGTCCCAAGTGGCTTCAAAACAAGTAGAAGGGAACAATAAAAAGGAAGGGACAGTCAGAATGAAGGAACCTTTGAAATGTTGGGGCTGTGGAGAACCCCATATGATGAGGGACTGCCCCCATCGAAATATACACATGATCAGCAGAGAGCGAGAGGCAACAACGGTAAATGACATCGCCAGAAATATACCAACTATCAGTGCAGCCTTGGAAAATCGGCAAGCAGAACATCAAGCAACCATGGTGGAAATGGAGGGTAAGATTTCTGACCTACCTATTACTGTTTTGATTGATCCAAGTGCTTCTTTGAGTTACATTAGTCCTGGAATTGTAGAAAAATGTAAAATTAAACCTGAAAAATTTCAGCAGTCATGGTTGGTACAGCTGGCCACTGGAACTAAGAGAAAAGTTACACATAAATTGCCCAAAACAGCAATACAATTAAATGGCTTTCCAACAGAAGTAAATTTGAACATATTTCCATTAGGATCCTATGACTTGCTGATAGGAATGGATTGGCTGGAAAAGAAGAAAGCCCTGATGAACTGCTGGGATAAAACCCTGCATTGTGTGGATGAAGAAGGGAAACCTTTTACACTAAAAGGAAAACCAAAATCCATTTCAATAAGACAAATATCAGCCTTACAATTAAAAAGAACAGCTAGAAAAGGATATCAAGTTTATGCAGTACATGTGGAAGAAGTAGAACAGAGAACAGAAGAAAATCTGCTGAATGAGTTACCGGTGGTAATGAAATTTAAAGAAGTTTTTCCAGAGGAGATTCCTCATCTTCCCCCCAAAAGAGAGATTGATTTTTCCATAGATCTGGTGCCGGGAGCCACACCTGTTTCTTGAGCCCCCTATCGAATGAGTCCACCAGAACTTATGGAGCTGAAGATGCAGCTGCAAGAATTACTGGATAAGGGTTACATTAGACCAAGTGTGTCTCCATGGGGAGCACCTTTTTTATTTGTTAAAAGGAAGGATGGAACTTTTAGGATGTGCATCGATTATCGTCAACTGAACAAGTTGACCATTAAGAATAGATATCCACTTCCTAGAATTGATGATCTTTTTGATCAAGTGAGAGGGGCCTCAGTCTTTTCAAAGATTGACTTAAGAACTGGTTATCACCAGCTCAGAATCAAGGAAGAAGACATCAGCAAAACAGCCTTTCGAACCAGGTTTGGACACTACGAATTTGTAGTTCTACCTTTTGGTCTGACAAATGCCCCTGCCACCTTTATGTGCCTAATGATTAGTGTGTTGAATAAATATTTGGATAAATTTGTTCTGGTATTCATAGATGATATTTTGGTCTACTCCAAAAACAAAGAGGAACATCAGGAACATTTGCGGATAGTGTTACAAACTCTGAAAGAAAATCAGCTATATGCTAAGTTCAGTAAATGTGAATTTTACAAGGATAAGATTCAATATTTGGGTCATATTATTTCTGAAAAAGGCCTTGCAGTTGACCCTGAAAAGATAAAAGAAATTAAAGAATGGCCAGTCCCGACTGATGTTTCAACAATAAGGTCATTCATGGGGATAGCAGGCTACTATCGTAGATTTGTGGAAAGATTTTCTGCCATAGCACATCCCATCACTTCATTGCAAAGAAAGGGTGTCAAGTTTGTGTGGACTGAAAAATGTCAAAGCAGTTTCGAGCAGTTAAAACAAAAACTTATTTCAGCCCCTATATTAAAAATTGCTGATCCTGATAAAGAGTTTGTTGTATGTACAGATGCTTGCAGAGAAGGGCTGGGAGGAGTCCTGTTGCAGGAAAATTCAGTTATTGCATATGAATCTAGGAAACTGAAAATGCATGAACAGAATTATAGTGCATATGATTTGGAATTTGCAGCTGTTAGCCATGCTTTAAAGATGTGGAGGCACTATCTTCTGGGGAAGAAATTCACATTGATGACTGATCATATTAGTCTTAAATATTTCTTTTCCCAAACTGATCTGAATGCAAGGCAAGACAGATGGTTGTCCTTTTTAAGTGAATTTGATATGGACATAAAACATATCAAGGGGAAAGAAAATAAAGTTGTTGATGCCTTAAGTAGAAATGCTTGTCAAAATTTAAACAGTATTGGGAGTAGTGGCCAGATTGAGATAGAAGAGTTGGTGAGAAAAGCAGCAAGCCAAGACCCAAACTATGAAACACTCTTGGTGAAACTACAGAAAAGGGATAAAATTGACTTTACTCAAAATCAAAAAGGGCTACTATGTTACAAAAACAGGTTGTATATTCCAAATGTAGAGTCATTAAAAAGAGAAATTTTGGATGAATATCATAAGCAGCCTTATGCAGGGCATCCAGGATACGAAAATATGTTAACAACCTTGAAAAATAAGTTGTTCTGGCCAGGAATGAAGAGAGATGTGGTAGAATATTTAAGTAGATGCATGGAATGTCAGCTAGTCAAAGTTGAACATCAGCATCCAGCGGGTCTTCTAAATCCCTTGCTAATTGCAGAATGGAAATGGGACACAGTTTCCATGGATTTTATAACAGGACTACCCAAAACCAAATACCAACATGATTCTGTAATGGTGGTAGTAGACACTTTAACCAAAGCTGCCCACTTTATACCAGTGAAATCTACATTCGGAACAGCTCAAGTAGCAAATGTTTTCCTGAAGGAAATAGTAAGGCTTCATGGAGTTCCCAAAGTAATTGTTTCAGATCGAGATGCTAAGTTTACAGCAGCATTTTGGAAAGGGTTGTTTGGAGGGATGGGTACTAAGCTGAATTTCAGTACTGCCTATCATCCTCAAACTGACGGGCAAACAGAAAGGACGAATCAAATTTTGGAGGATATGTTGAGAATGTATGTGATGGATAGACCATCAAAGTGGGAAGAGTATCTGCATTTAGCTCAATTTTCCTATAATAACAGTTACCAATCTTCTATTAAAATGAGTCCGTTTGAGGCATTATATGGAAGGAAGTGTCATACTCCTTTGAGTTGGAGCCAACCAGAAGATAAATTAACGCTGGGGCCTGAGGCCTTACAAGAGATGGAGAGAATTGTTAAACAGATACAAAGAAATATCAAGACAGCACAAGATCGCCAGAAAAGCTATGCTGATAAGAAAAGAGTGCACCGAGAATTCAAAGTGGGGGATCATGTGTATTTGCGCATCAAACCCAAAAAGAGCACACTTTATGCCGGAAGTTGTGCAAAACTTGCTCCTAGATATTGTGGGCCTTTTGAAATTTTAGAAAGGGTGGGACCAGTGGCTTACAAGCTGGCCTTACCACCCCATGTTAGAGTGCATGATGTGTTTCATATTTCATTATTAAAAAGATATGTGCATGATGCTTCTCACATAGTTGATTGGAATGTTGTACAGGTGGAACCAGAAGGGGAGTTTCTGCCATAACCGCTTCAAATATTGGAGCGGGAAGAAATTGAATTGAGAAACAGAACAGTGGCCAGAGTAAAAGTGCAGTGGAAGCACTTTACTGCTGAAGAAGCTACCTAGGAAAGGGAAACTGAAATGATGGAGAAATATCCATTTTTGTTTAAAGGAACGCTAGTAGTTGAATAACAACACCGAGGATGGTGTTTATTTTCAGAGGGGGAATATGTAACACCCCCAATT